>CM068954.1:176036199-176067647 GCA_035128595.1 Eptatretus atami | reverse complement strand
GCTGTACAATTTGTGATGCAATTTGCATGCATTTCAGTAAATTATATGATGATGTTGATGATGATAATAAAGCAGTATTTTCCTCCGAGTTCATAATTTGTCATCGAAGTGTGCTGAGTATGTCGTGAATGATGAGAGTCCCAGGTTTAAGTTTGTCATGGAAATGAAAGTTCTTTGCTTTTGGTCGGAAGGGTTCCACAATGCCGTGGAGTATTGGTCCCAACTGCGGGTGGCACTCCTGGAGGCAGTGCTGTTTTTAGTCCTTCAAGCTGAACCTCTGTCCTCACGACAACATTACAGATGATATTACATGTTTGTTAACAATTGTAATGTTAATCTCGATTGGATGGACGAACCTTGTTTGTAGATGCCTTTTGGGGAATTGTGGAGTTAGTGTTGTGATTACGATGAACCGATCAACCATATTTTACGTACAGGTTCTATTAACTTGGCTAAGCAGTGGAGTATCAGCATCCACTACACATCTACTGCCTGACATGTTTTATATATATATATTTTTTTTTTAACAGGGCCTAAGGCTCATGGAAGGGATGTCCATGGGAGCCACGCGCACACATTCAGACAGACATTACACAGCAGCACTGGTTGGCGTGTACCTCTATGGTGAATATGTTTTTTTGTATACATGATCGGGGATCATGGAAGAGCCAGAGCAGAACAGAAGGGAACAAATGGAAATTGGGAAACATCAACAGTAGAGTAGAAGTGAGAGTGAGATCAAGGGGAGGATGAGGACATGTGGGGGTGAACAAGCTGCACACAAGCTGAATGAAACAATGAGAAGATGAAGGGGAAAACCAAGAGAGGGCAGAGGGGTACAAGACTAAAGAGGAGGTGGTAGAGTACAGAGAGGCCACCAACCTGCCTGCAATGTGAGAGTAACAGGCCTAGGCACGCAGCTTCGTCACGGGAGATCACAATGATTTAAGGGCCTTGCTTTCCGCGGCATAAAGAAGGGCAAGGTGTGAGGCAGGGGTGCCAGACCAAAGGGGAGAGCAGTACTCCATCATTCAATCTGGTGAATTTGTGAAATAGTCCGAGTGTTGGCCAGAAAAACGCGTGCATTAGTGTCCGCACAATGTTTTTCTGCACATATATATATTATATTATATTTAATATATATATATATATATATATATATATATATATATATATATATCCCTGGCTGATATCGGCAGTTTTTCGGGAATCAGCAGATTGGAGTCAGTGTGATTACCGACTGCAGTACATACTGTATATAACCCAAAAACCTTGTGTACTTTCACCCTTGTTTTGGGGGAATTTCAACAAAGAAATTAAAAAACACAACGTTGCATTCTAAACTTTTGAAGATGTGCATAAACATTAATCTTTATAAACAGCTGTGTGTGACAGGTGGAAAAAAATTTGCTCAGCAATAATTGAGAAAACGTGTTAATACGGCTCCGAAATCGGGTGTTATCAAATATATTTTGCTTTGTAATTCACAAAGAGAAACAATATCACCTTTCTAATGCACACCGTCATATGAAATAACCAATTGATTTCGAAACAGTCACGAGGACAAAGATAAATGTGTTTGCTCAAACGCTGCTGAGGTTAAAAGTTAAAACCTCCACCACCTATCACTATAAGATAGGGGATGAAGCTTTTCCACCACGGCGCCCGTAACCAAGCATGCAGGCGTACATGCACACCCACGGAGAGCCCCTTTACAGATCCAAATCTACCTACATGTCCCTGTACCTTGCAGTAACTGCCATCTGTACATCCCGATCGAGACACGAACTGTACCACTATTGACTGTAGGACACTCGGCAATTGGCTTAAGCACTCAAGCAAGCACTCCAATTAAATGGTTGAGAAGTAACGGCTGGCTTGGCAAGGATAGCAAACTGATTGGTAATGACACAGATTCACAAAATACTAAACATCGCTGATTTCTTAACATTTTCAGATTTCACTCCAGATTTCGAGTTATTTAGTCCATGTGATCCGATCCTCCAAACTCAAATTATATTTCTATTATGTACTTGAAGTAGTCCGTGAGAGAATATCGTGGAAAATCGCATCATATACTGCATGAAATCACTCCAAGCTCCTAATTTGAAAACTGTTGCACTTTCAAAAGCAATGTATGTATACAGATATCCGTAGGTATGTACAAAAGGCATTCGATGATATGAGTGAGAAAAGCGAAGAAAAACATTTTGAGCACTTTATCGTAAATAAACCATTATGACCTGTTCCAACTCAGTTCATTTTTGAGCAGGCTGAACAAAATAGCGAATTCTGACCCCAACGAGGTAACCAAGGATGTGCGTTAAGACCCCATTAAGAGAGTGAGGTGTCCGAGCATGCGCCTGATAAAGGATGTAATTAAATAAGACGATTAAATATCTTCAAAAGGAGTGTTTAAATTAACCCAAACACCCAATTTTCATTCATGCTCTCCCTTGAAGTTCCCTTAGTATGCATGCAAAGTTTCAGGCTGCTCGGTTTCATGGTTTTGGAGTTATGGAGGAGACACACTGGTGAGCTCCATCATTAGGAAATGGAAAGAATATGGAACTACCCAGGCTCTTCCTTGAGCTGGCCTTCTGACAAAACTGAGCAAGCGGCCATGAAGGACTTTGGTCAGGGAGGTGACCAAGAACCCAATGACCACTCTGACAGAACTATGGAGTTCTTCGGCTGAGATGGGAGAACCTGCTGGAAGGACAACAGTCTCTGCAGCACTTCACAAATCTCGGCTTTATGGGAGAGTGGACAGACGGAAGCCACTCCTGAGAAAAAGGCACACGACAGCATGTCTGGAGTTTACAAAAAGGCACGTGAAAGACTCTGAGAACATGAGATAAAATATGTGGTGTGATGTGACGAAAATTGAACTCTATGGCCTGAATGCAAAGCGCTACATCTGGCAGAAATGGAGCACAGCTCATCACCCATCTAACACCATTACTACCGTGAAGCATGGTGGTGGCAGCATCATGGTTTGGAGATGCTTTTTAACAGTAGGGACTGGGAGACTTGAAAGGACAGAGGGAACAATGAATAGAGCCAAATACAGGCAAATCCTTGAGGAGAACCTGCTTTAGAGTGCAAAAGACCTGAGACTATGACGAAGATTTATGCTCCAACATGACAATGACCCCAAGCATACAGCCAAAGCAACACTGGAATGGCTTCAGAACAAGAACAAAGAACATGAAAGTCCTTGAGTGGGCCAACCAAAGCCCAGACTTGAATCCCATTAAGAATCTGTGGAAAGACTTGAAGATTGCTGCTCATCGATGCTCCCGATCCAACTTGACAGAGCTTGAGGAAATCTACAAGGAAGAATGGGAGAAACTCTCCAAATCCAGATGTGCAAAGCTGATACAGACATACCCAAGAAGACTCGAAGCTGTAATCGCTGCCAAAGGCACTTCTACAATGTAGGGAGCAAAAAATGGCTCAGGGAGCAAAACACTTGTTGACGCAAGACATTTCAGCTTTTTGATTTTTAAATAATTTGTAAAAATTTGTAAAAACACGTTTTCACTCTGTCATTATGGGGTATTTTGTGTAAATTGGTGACAAAATTTTTTAATTTAATCCATTTAAAATTGAGGCTGAAACACAAAAAAATGTGAAAAGGTCAAAAGTTTTGAAAACTTCCTGAAGGCACCGCACATAAGTATATTGTATCGGCGGTAGTTGAGGAGGGTCTTTTTATGATGAACAGGGTCAGCTGCAGTGCCTATAGAAAGTCTACACCCTTTTCAAAATGTTCACCTTTTGTTGCCTTAAAGCTTGGAAATAAATTGCATTAAATCAGACTTCTTCCACCTTTATCTACACATCGTAACCCACAACTTCTAAGTGAAAAACGAATTCTACAAATTTTAGAAAATTAATTAAAAATACAAGACTAAAATATCTTGGTTGGATAAGTGTCCACCCTCCCTTATTATAACAATTGTAAACTGGAAGGGCACTCGGTAGAGCGCATACCTCCGCCACGCAATGCTTGATCCACGAGAACATATCGGGCCCAATACATTTTTGTAATATCATGCTGTGCAGTTCAATATCGTTTTTGTCCCGATCTCTCAGTGGTGAAGAATCACTTTTAAAAATTCTATTTGGCGGATCCGGATCTGGATCTTCACCAAAATCTAATCAGTTCATCCTTGTCACATACACCCAACCTGTCCACAACTTTTTGAGATATCCTGCACACAAACAAACAAGCAGACAGAGAGGGGTGAAAACATAACCTCCTTCACCTTCGGTGGTGGAGGTAAATTAGCTCTGGTGTAACCAATCACCTTCAAAATCACACACAGAGTTAATTGGCCTCCACCTGTGTTAAATTGTTGTGATTCTGATGATTTCAGAATAAAATCAGCTGTTCATGTGGGTTTCCTTTGCTGGGTAGTGCAATTCACAGCAAAGACTCAACCATGAGCACCAAGGAGCTTTCTACATACCTCCAGGATAAAGTTGTTGAAAGGCTCCGATCAGGGGATGGGTATAAAAATATTTCAAAGGCCTTGAATAATCCTTGGAGCACAGTCAAGACAATCATTAAGAAGTGGAAGGCATATGGTACCACCAATACCCTGTGTAGAACAGACCATCCCTCCAAACTGGATGAGCAAGCATGGAGGAGATTGATCAGAGAGGCCATCAATAGGCCAATGGCAACTTTGAAAGAGCTACATGCTTCTCTATGGCAAAGACTGGTCACTGTGTGCATGTGACAACAATATCCCAAGCACTCCACGAGGGTGGCCCGTACAGTAGGGTGGCAAGAAGGAAGCCATTACTCAAAAAAGCCCACCTTGAGTCCCGTTTAAGGTATGCAAAAACCACTCCAGAGATTCTGAAGCCATGTGACAAAAAGTTTTGTGGTCTGACGAAACCAAGATGGAACTTTTTGGCCGAAATGCAAAATGTTATGTTTGGCACAAACCCAACACAGCACATCACCCGAAGAACACCATCCCGACTGTGAAGCATGGTGGTGGCAGCATCATATTATGGGGATGTTTCTCATCAGCAAGAACTCGGGAAATTGTCAGAATATATGAGAAAATGGATGGAGCAAAATACAGAAAAATCTGATAGGAAAATCTGCTGAAGTCTGCAATCCATCCATAGGGCCCATACTCTGTACGGAGCGTTGGTGCTGCTGAAGCAGTCTCCTGGGCTATTGGGCACAATCCTGAATGGGTCACAAATCCAATGCAGGATACTTGAATGGCTCAATCATCCCAGCAAATTGGTACTCATTTTGTCAACCTCAGAAGGATGACAGGCTGTCAACCCACCTGGTGTTAATTCAATAGATGAGTGGGATTCCAAGCCTGCCAAACTAACTATTAAGCCAACACCAGGCTTGGCCTCTGCAAGAAAGCTGGAATTGGGACAGAACTTCACCTTTCAGCATGACAATGTCCCGAAGCACACAGCCAAAGCTACACTGGAGTGGCTAAGGAACAAAACGATAAATGTCCTTGAGTGGCCAAGTCAGAACCCCGACCCAAATCCAATCGAAAATCTGTAGCATGACTTGAAGACTGCTGTCCATCAATGCTCCCCACGCAACCTGACTGAACTTGAACAGTTTTGTACAGAACAATGGGCAAATATTGCCCAATCAAGGTGTGCAAAGTTGGTAGAGACCTATCCCAACAGACTCACAGCTGTAATTGCTATCAAAGGTGCTTCCACCGAGTATTAACTCAGGGGGGTGGACACTTATCCAACCAAGATGTTCTAGTTTTGTATTTTTAATAAATTTTCTGAAATTTGTTTTTCATTTGGAAGTTGTGGGTTACGATGTGTGAAAGGTGGAAAAAGTCTGATTTAATGCGTTTTGATTCCAGGCTATAAGGAAACAAAAGGTGAAAATTTTGAAAGGGGGTGTAGACTTTCTCGAGGCACTGTATACATATAAATATAGACGTACATGTAGATTGTATCGGTGGTAGTAGAGGGGGTGTTTATGATGAACCGGGCTAGCTTGCTTCATTTCATTAGGAATTTGATTTATACGACATTACACAAATTGCCTGCGGGCGGGCGGTCAGGGGACTAAAATGAAGGACATCCATTAAATCAATTTTCTTGGCACCAGTTTAGCTCTGAGAGCCGATGGGTTATTGTGATACTTTGGTCCAACCCGCCCGGTGGCTCACAGGTTCGTGCCAGGGATGCATTACACCGATGAGACATCCCGGGACAAATCCCTTCCGAGGCTTGCTGCATCTGTCGACCTTGGGACCAAGTGGGTCATTGAATACCTCTCACGGACACAGACGGAGAAGTTTCAGTTTTACTTGTCACTGCCGCGGTCTCGCGAGGGTCTTGAGCACCAGTCGAAGGACCTCGCATGAGTGAAGATCCTTCAAGTTTCTCAGCACCACGGAGATGGGCAGCAAAGGGCGCTCGCAATCTTTTGTGTGTAATTACCGAGACCTAGAGAGTCCATCGGGGACCCTTTCGCGGGGTTCTGGGCCTGTGCTGGCGGTGTGTGTTCGTCCTTCTGGTCTTGCCTCGGGCGGTGGTTGCAGCACCCGAGAGAAGGCTCTGCTGGTGGTCTGTGCGTTAGCACTGGGGTTGTGCGGCGTGCTGGGCAGCGTGCTCCTGCTGGGACGACTCGCGGGAGCAAACCGCTCGTTGTTTCCGATAGCAGGGAGCAGCGAACGGACTCCGCATTTCGGAGAGGCGGCTAGGTTCCTGCGGCTCAATGTGAACGCGTCTGCTGACCCGTGCCAAGACTTTTACACATACGCGTGCGGAGGATGGCTCGCCCGGCATCGCATGCCCGAGGATCGAGACAGCTTTGGGTTAGTGAGTGCCATTGAGTTGGAGAATGAGCGAAAGCTCCGGGCGCTGCTCATGGAAGGTCCACGCTCGGGGAGTGCGACCTCGCTTGCTGAGCAAAAAGCGCAGGAATTCTACCGCTCGTGCATGGACACAGCCGAGCTGGATCGACGTGCCGGGGAGCCCCTACTGGACGAAATCCGCACTCTCGGTGGTTGGGACGTGCTGGGTCTCTGGAACCACGAGCAATGGGACGTGCATGAGCTGCTGTTCCGAGTGCACGGCGTCTACAACATCCCGGTTTTCTTCTCCCTTATTGTTGACGTCAATGGAGAGAACTCGAGTGGGAATGCCATTCGGGTAGAAAAGTTTCCCCCTAATGCCGAATGAATGAATTTAGCGAATCACCTGAATTATTGTTAAATACTTGAATTAGAGTGAATAATAGCGGGGCATGGAATGGGGGAAGACCTACTCGTGGAGAAGCTCTTGCTGCTCCTCGGGTTGGCATTGAGTGCCGTGGAAGCAGCGGGGGGAAGAGAGTGATTGGTTTCATGGGCTTGGGAATGCAATCCTGGATGGTTTTCCATTCTGACACAGGAGAGTGCAGCAATTTGTAATTTACTCAGGGTGCTGGTGATATTTTGCCTCTTCTACATGAACACCATGGGATTCTTAATGTCGACGAACTCGAATTATTTGCAATACTCAATGTAAGCTGGATATGTATATATTTCCACGTCTTCTATTTACGTGCAGTGTGTCTTACATCCACCTCCCTGCCCCGCACTGTACACTTGACAAACCCAACAGATAGACCAAGGAGGTCTCACTCTACCGGAATGGTCTCTGTATCTTTGGCAAGATCGGGATAGCCTTAAGGTCTGTGATTTTGACCCATTTTTGACAGACATCTATGCATCGGTCTGTCTGCATCCATAAAGTTTTCTCCCATTGTGATTGTTTTCCTTCGCATTACCTTTGATCTTTGACGAAAAGTGATTGCATCGGCTTTTCTTCGACTTGTAGGTGATCAAGGCGTACAAGACGCTGATGAGGAAGCTTTCCACTCTACTTGGGGCCAGGAGACCCGGACGCAAACTCGCGCATGTGTTTGAACTTGAGAAAAAACTTGCAAAGGCAAGATTGTTATTAAGTCTGCAATAGATGTTTAATTCTTCATTTTTATTTGCCATTTACGATAGCAATGACATTACAGGGATACGCGAGGAATTTTGGCGCAAGAGGAGGCAATTCGGCCCATCATGCCTACGCTACACCAACCCCAGATATCTCCACCCATCCACACACAAGCATACCTGCAAGTCCTGCTGGTATCCCTGTACCCCTCTATCTCCAATGCATCTAGGTATACCTATCTAACTCCAATTCAAAACAAATCTACTCTTTCTACTGCCACTACCTTTTTAGGGAGACCATGTCATGCATTTACTACTCTCCAACTAAAAGACCCTTGATTTACTGTCCTAATTCTCCTCTTCTTTACTTAATCACATCCTATTTAATGAATAATGTCCTTTCTCCTCCAGCGTCCTCAGAGCTAAGTCTAACTATCCGCAGAATCAATTTAGTTGTTCTGCACTGAACCCTCTCTATGACAACTATGTCCTTCCTTGGATGTGGTGGCCAAAACTGCACACAATATTTTCGATGAGGCCCTCACTAAATTGCTGTACAGTGTTCACACTACCTCTTCTGATTTATCACTTATCCCCCTCCGAATACAACCTCAAACCCTGGTAACTTTACCTGTGGCTACATGGCACTGTCAGGTCAGGTCAGGTATGGGAGCACGTGCCGGAGCGGCGCGTCGCTGCGTCCACTTTCCGCCGGTACTCCAGGTGGCCTCGGTCTGGCCATCCCCCAGGCAGATGCCTGCCCCATCCCCATCTCCTTGAGATGCCGAGATACCTGGCACTGTGCTGCCTTCGTTGATGTAAATATTCATTAAGAATGGTCCGAGTACTGATCCCCCCTCCATGGGGGGAAGACCCTCTCATGTAATCATCCTGAGGAACCCCACTGATCCATGAGGAGAAGGAAGTACTGATCCCTGAGGTATTCCACCACTTACATCCTCCCACTCACAGCCACTCTTTGCTTCCTATCACTAAGCCAGTTTGCAATCCAATTAGCTACCTGACCAGCCACTCCACAAGCCCTCACCTTGGCAAACAACCTCCTACATGGTACCTTATCAAATGCCTTCTTAAAGTCTAGATATACTATGTCCACCGCCATTCCCTCATCCACCCAATCAGAAACTGCTTCCTCGAACCCCAAAACATTTGTTAAACAAGACTTACATTTGGTAAATCCATACTAACTACCTTTACTTCCTTAAGAAATTATTTAACTGGTTCCCTATCCGTTCCTTAATCGATGTCTCCCAACACCTTTCCACAACTGAGGTCGAGCCAACAGGTCTATAGTTGCTCAATTCTTCTCCAGAACCTTTCTTAAATATATATATATATATTTAAACAAGATAAATAATTGCCAATGATCTGTGATCTAAGTCGATGTTGAAGTTGTCTTTTCTCCAGGCCATGTCAGATTCAAGGCAAACACATGGAGAAGGGAACTCAAGACATGATGGCATTTCCATCGAGGACCTGCAAGCTGTTGCCCCAGTGGTGAGATTCACTTTCCCTATCTTATTGCACTAGAAACACCTGCTCCCTGTGGGAACAGCCAGGATGATGATGATGATGATGATATGAATCCCCTACCGGTTTCACCGGAGAGGACTCGAGGTTTTCTCTCCGTCTGTCCGTCCGTCTATCTCACCTGTGATTTTTTCAGACTTTTTCCCCAAACCCTTTAACATATTCAACTGAAACTTCGTACCTGGTTTTATTATGATAAGTTGCAGAACAAGTTTGAGTTTCAGGACGTTTCATCAATGTTTCACAAAGTTATACCACCTTTTGGACTGAGAAGATATCACATCGGTAGGGGGACGTGCATTGCAAAGCAATTCTTGCTCTTGTTATCCCTATTATTATTATTACTGTTAATGTTGTTAATATCAATAATATTAATATTATTATTTTGTTAAAATGTTAATATTGTTATGCTCTTATCATTATTGTTGTTGTTATTAGAAGTGACCTTGGAAAAATGCCACATTAAAGTGCTATCTGTAATGCTTAAAATGGCGTTTGTCCAATTCAGGAAGAAAAAAAACCCCCAAGGTAAGGGAGGTGGGCAAATCAAGTAGCCACAACTTTCATTATATGACCCTTAACCCCCCCTGGCAAGTTTGGTTGAGATCAGCTAAGTAACGACCGAATGCATCGCCTTCAAGACAGAAAGACAGACAGACAAACAGACGCCAAATTGCGTGTTTTAGGATAATGTATAGCTCTATCATCAAGAGTGAACATGAAAACATGATGAAGAGAGGAATCTACAACATTTGCTCCAAGGAAGTGTTCTGGGTCTGTCGTGACATTTGTCCCAAGGCCTCGATCGTGACATCGCTCGTCCTTCATACAGACAAATTGCAGCCTATTACCTCTCTGCGGACTTTGAAAAAAAATCCACAACCTTGTCTCTGTCTCTGTCTCCTCTCGCTCTCTCCAAAAAGGACCATCTGGCAAACACTTCCATCTACTTTCTCAACAATCCTCTTAAAGAAGTTCAGTCACTCAAAATATTGGTTCGTACTATCAGCTATTACCTCTCTGAGGCAAACCACATTTTTCAGTTGGCCCCCGAAGCTAGCCGCCTAGGTCTGCCATCGTCCTTCCTTGGCAAACCTGAACTCTTATCCGCCAACAAGGCTTTCACCCTCATCTTGATGAAGTACTGCACTTCCCTCTGGGTTGGTGCCCCTGCCTCACATCTTGCTGAGCCTGATGCTGTGGAAACGAAAGCCTTCAAGGTCATTGGAATCACCAACGATGAAGTTGAGGCTTTGGCCATATTCCTTCACCATTGCAGACAGGTCGGTGGTCTCCCCTAGTCACCTAGTCCCCTGTTGCAGACAGTCCCCAGGTCTCCCCTATCCCCCAGGTTTCTGCATGGTGCATCAAGTCCACCGTTATCCCCGCTCTGGTGAACATCCAAAAATCCAGAATCACTGCTCACCTCTACTCATTCGCTCTTCTTTTCTCCCACCTGTGGAATCAACTTCTGGAATGATCTTTCCTGGGAAAGCCTCATCTCCAACCTGGCCTCCAAAGCCAGTCGCCAATTGGGCAGCCTCCGTCGTGCAAAGTCCTTCTTTGGTACACCTGAGCTCCTGACCACGCACAAAGCTTTCATCCGCAGCCTGATGGAGTACTGCTCCACCTTCTGGGCAAATGCTCCCGCCTCTCACCTTTCTCGGCTTCACACTGTGGAAACCAAGGCATTTAGGATTATTGGCATCTCCCGTGATGAGGCTGAGTCTTTGGGTCTCTCACTCTCTCACCGCAAGGAGGTCGGTCTTTCTGTCTTCCACCGTCTCCTCTCTGGCCTCGCCTTCCCCCGTTCTCAGGAAGAATGCTAGGGGAGGACACGCGGGGTTGACAAGATAGATATAGAAGCATATTCTCTGGAAGAAAACAGGTGAGCTTGGGAGTGAGGGTTAATGGGGGCAGAAAAGATCATGGCTTTGGATGATCTGTGATGATGGTGAATAGGTCTTGAAGACCTGGAGAGTAGAATGAGATTGAAGAGAATGTGGAAGTTAGTTCCACAGGTGGGGAAAAAGAGGAATGAATAAGTGGAGGTGAGCTGTGATTCTGGATTTTGAGTTTCCACTAGAAGGGGGTTGATGGTGGACCATGTGCACCATGCAGAAACCTGGGGGAGTAGGGGACGACAAAGCACGGGAAGAGAAGAGTGTGCAAGACCAAAAAGGACGTGGTCGAAGACAGAAAGATCACTGACATGTCTGCGATGGGAAAATGAAATGACAGGGTCATCAACGCAGCTTCATCACGGAAGATTCCAATGATCTTGAAGGCCTTGATTTCCACTTCATCAATCTGAGAAAGGTCTGATGTAGGGGTGCCAACCAACAGGGGAGAGCAGTATTCCATCAAGCTCCAGATGAAGGCCTTTTTATGTAGATAAGAGTCTCGGTGTACCAAGGAAGGACTTCGCATGATGGAGGATCGGATGCCCAGTCAGCAACTAGCTTTGGAGGCAACTTTGAAATATGGTTTGCTCAAGAAACATCACGGTGATAGTGAGGTCCAAAAGTTTGAGTGACTGAGTTTCTTCAAGAGGATTGTGAAGAAAATAGATGGAAGGGTTTGCCAGATGGTCCTTTTGGAGAGAGACAGTGTGTGGAATGTCTTAGGGTTGAAAGACATTCCAAGTGTTTAACCAACTCGTGATTCTATTAAGATCTGCAGAGAGGAAAGAGGCTGCTGCCTGCCTATCTGAAGGATAGGGAATGTTACGACAAAGGTTAGAGGAATCAGCAAATACGTAAAGAGGATCTTCCAGAGAGTCAGAGTGATTGATGATGAAGACTAGGAATAGGACGGGGCCCAGAACACTGCCTTGTGGCACCCCAGCCTTGAGAAGGCGAGGGGATGAATAGATCCCGTTGAAGGAGACATGTTGACTATGGTAATGAAGGAAGTCGGTAAACCAAGTGTGGAGTTAGCCTTGGATGCCATAGGCAAAGAGTTTGGATAACAGGGCAATGTGGCAAACTGTATCAAATACTCAAGATATGTCCAGAGAGATGACCCTGATCTCATGACTGATATTGAGGGCGTCCGTCCATTATTGGGAGAGGAGAAGCAGCATGGCCAAGGTCGTGACCTCGTCTGAATCCAAACTGATGGTCAGAGATCAGATTGTTGTGGAAGAGGAAGGATTTGATGTCCACTGCGATGATTGATTCCATGACATTGCTGATGATTGGAAGTAAGCTGAGAGGTCTTCGGGTGATCGGTTTTTGTAATGTGGTGATGTTGGCTGACTTATCAGCAGATGGAGGATGACCTCAGGTAAATGATACGGTGAACAGAGTGGAACGAGGATGTGCAAGAGCAGCAGAGCAAGTTTTTAGGACAAGTGATCTGATGCCAGCCGGTCCAGTTGCTGAATCAGAAACTTGGTTTTGATGAGCCGTAGGGAGTAGACAAACCAGCTTCTCTCACCTGGAACCGGAATTTCAAGTCTGCCCTCCATTTTGTCCCTCAACCCTGCTGTCGGTGTATTTCCCCCCCCCCCCCCCCCCGCCTCTCTATTGTTCCTTTTGTTCTGCGACATCATGATCCATTCCATGGCTCTCGCTCGTCCACATTTCTTGACTTTGTTTACGGAAAAATTCCAACTCTACGTGAAGCGAAAACATGGCAACGAGCAGGTCATGCCAAAGAAACTACAGGCAGAGCATCAGCAGCCGGATGCCATTGTTATTATTAAGAAGCAGAAAAGTGTTGTAAAGTTTATCATCTGCGTTTCATTGTAAAGCATCGTGAGTGATGCATTGAAAGCTTAATTCACAGTAAAAAAAAATAATAATAATAATAATAATAACAATAAAAAGTTTACCATGTCACAGGCACTTGGTTTTTGTGCCAAAATTGCAAGCTGCGTCAATACTTCCCAGAAATGTTGACAGCCTTTCCCTGGCTGCTTGCTTTTTCAGCTTTTTTCATAAAAAAAATTAATAGGAACTTGATGTAGTATATGCAGCTAGAAGGTTCTGAGGTCACAATGTCATGGAGACATTCTGGCAAGGGAATGGATTTTCCAGCGCGCTAATCACTTGCGCTTAACTACGAGGATTGATCAGCACTGACAGCAGCTCATCGGTGGAAGTTTCCAGATTGAATTGGAAAATTCAACAGGAACATTAAAAAAAAAGCGAAGCCTCAATTTCCGGAAAGACGCATTGCCTCAAAGCAAAGTAGATTCCTAATCTTTTCACTTCTAACTGACTCTCTTCTACCGTCCATCCACATTTTTCGACATTAAACCCTCTATTTGTCCACTTTTCCTGTCTGTTTGCACGTTCTTCATCTATTCGGTCCACTATATTCACGTGCCCCCTCTACGTGTGTCGCCACTTATGCCGCCTGTGCACTCATTTCCTTCTACTCCCTTCTCTGCCAACTCCCCTCTACTCCATCACTGTGTCAATGTCACCCACTCTGTTTTTCAGCTCTTCCATGAGCCTTGACCTCTTTAAAAAAAATACATCATACTTTTACTGCCCCCGCAAGTGAACAAAATGTCCAGTTGTTGTCCATTGCTGCGTAAGTTGTTTGACGCATGCGTTAAGCCTAAATATTTAATTTCAAATTATCTGAGATAAAGCTGAACCAACATCATTCCTCCACATAGCTTTGCCATGACAGAGATTGTTGCAGGCGTGAAAAGATGCCGTATGCGATGAAATGCTATTGCTTTGTGTAATTCTCATATATTTCCTGTCCATCTCCTTGAATGTTGTGATGCAGATTAATTGGAAGCTTCTTCTGGAGAAGATGATGCAGCAGGCAATGCACGATGAAGATCTAATCGAAGTTCTTTCACCGGAATACCTTCAGAAAGTGTCGACAATTATTGCGGAAACACCAGCGAGGTACACCTGCTGAGATGGGGGTGATACTGTAGGGTTTTGAAGGATTTTATACAAGGAAATATTTGGAAGTTTGATGCAGGTGGAGGCCTTTGCTTTACCTATATCTGCACAGCACTGTGCTGTCTGCTTGCCCCCCCCTCTCTGCTGTCTATCTTACCTTCAAGCTTAGTGTCATTTGCAAATTTGTAAATCCCATTCCTAACGCCACTTTCCAAGTCATTGATGTGATATATGAATAATAACAGATCTGGTACTGATCCATGAGGTACCGCATGACTTGCCCCCTCCCAGCCAGATATCTTCCCATTTGGAGAGATAAGGTAGAGTAGAGTGGGTTTGGGGAGATGAGCCTGGAGGAGTTGGGAGTGAAGAGTATGCCTTGATGAGGAATTAATTGAGTAAAGGTATGAGTCGGTTTAATTTGTCTTCCTTATAGATGACCTGTTGTGGTGTTCCCAACAAAGCTTTGCCATATATAGTCTGTTGTACCCCTTGACATCCATTCACTAGGCTTTCTTTTTCTTGACTTTCCATCATTTGGCCAATTTGGCCTTCTGCAGGACATTGCAAAGCTACATGATGTGGCGCCTGGTTGTAACTCTCAGCGTTCACCTTTCTACGGAGTTCCGTGCGGTGCTGCACGAATTTCGCCATCACCTGAACGGTGTCGTCGAGCCAAAAAAGTGGCGGCACTTCTGTCTGGAGAACACAAATGATCACTTTGGCCTTGCGCTGGGGTCTTTATTTATTCGACAGAATTTCCCCGGATCCAGCAAGCAGCGGGTTTGCCACTCGAAACATGCACCTGGAGATGATTTCATTGTCTGTCGTGTTTGTATGATGTAAAATTGTACGTTCTTCATGGACATCAATATGGAGGCAAACAAGTGCCAATGATCAGACAGGTTTGCATTGTAAATAATTTGATGTTATACCGATTGTTTGCTCGTAGGTGCAGCAGATGGTGGAGGACATCAAATATACGTTCTCTCAACGCTTGGACTACCTTGATTGGATGGATCGACAAACTCGAGAAGCAGCACGTGACAAGGTCAATCCCCCTCACCTTTTGTCGTATCTATGAAGCAAAATTCCAAGCATCTTTTGTGTTATCTAAAGGATGTGAGACTTACAATGGAGGCAGTTACACCAAAACTGTGCCACTCAGCTTTTTGCTTAGTTCCTGTTTCCAACATCCTTTCGGAGTCCGCTTTGCTCTGTCCGCCACGCCGAGTCTGCCAGTTCTTTCTTACTTAAAACTTAAGGATCATCATATTGTCACCAGGTAATTCTTCAATACCATTGAAATTGTGGAAATGAAAGACGTACGAGTAATTATTTAAAAGTATCGAAACATGTTTGAAAAAAAAATCAAGTTGTTATCAAAAATATCGCTTTCATCACCGTGAACTACAGTCCTTGTTTGCCCTTCTTCCATCTTAGAACCCGCCTTGCAAATGTAACATCATTCCTTCCTTTGCATTCATTAATACAGTGTACGCAAACACATACAGGGACTGAGGATTTTGATGAAAGTCAATTTTGGGACAGATCTGGAGATGTCGGACAACTTCTTTTTGTGACAACTTCGATCGATTGTTAGTTTTCATGTCATTCCAAAAAAAACTTAAAACTTGACTCTTGGGATTTACTTTTCATCAGAATCTGGGAGTTTCACGCCGCTGTCAAATTAAAAGGAATTACAGTTCTTTCAAAGTGATCAACAATAAATAGTTCACAACGTAAAAAAAAAAAAATCGATGGTGATAAAAATCAATGGTGATCAGAACTACTTGACCTTTTTTTATCTCCACCACCAAAAGTAGACGGAGGTTATGTTTTCACCCCTGTCTGTTTGTTTTGTCTCTTTGTCTGTGAGCAGGATATTCCAAATAGTTGTGGACAGATTTGGACAAAATTAGTGGACAGGTTGGATGTGTGACGAGGATGAATTGATTCGATTTTGGTGAAGATCTGAATCCGGATCCGGATACGATAATTTTTAAAAGTGATTCTTCACCATTGAGAGATAGGGCCAAAAAGTTGTGAATGGATTCGGACAAAACTTGGTGGACGTGTTGGATGTGTGACAAGGAAGAAGTCTCATTGATTGGCAATGAAAAGCAGCCCCATAACATGTTGCTGTTGCCACCGTGCTTGACAGTAGCGATGGTTGTCGACTGGGTGGCGTGCAGTGTTCGACTTGTGCCAGACGTAATGCTTTTAATTTAGACCAAAAAGTTCAATTTTTGTCTCATCTAACCACAAATGCCTGCAGTATCATGAATATGCTTTTCCCCAAACTATATGGGTTTTTAGATGAATCTTTTTCAGTAATGGCTTCTTTCTTGCCACTGATGTTGATTGAGCCCCATCTCAGACGTAGAGTTGTTGGATTTACAGTGACATCCTGAACCAGTTTCCTGCATGCCCGGCTGCTGAGATTGGATGGGCGACGTAGTCTGGGTAGAGTCTCGGTGGTATGTTACGTCTTTCACTTCTTAATGATGGATTTCACCTTACTCAAAGGGATAATGAGTGACTTTGAAATCTACTTATAACCCTCTCCTGAACGGTGCTTCTCCACCACTTTATGTTTGACTTATTTGGAAAGCTCCTTGGTCTTCATGCTTGCCTTGTTGGTTGACCAAGTGAATTGCACCTTAAAACTCTTTAGATAAGTGGAGGAACTTAATTTTTCAAGTTAAACCACTGATTACATACAGGTGAAACCTAATACACTTACTTTGTAACCTTCAAACAAACAATTTGCTACTGAAGTGATTTACGGTTAATTTGGTAAAGGGTTTGAATACTTATCCAACTGAGAATCATCTGATTTTCTCTGTTAATCTTTATTCACATTCTATCTGCATTTGTTAGCTTTATCACTTTGGAGTTGTTTGTGAAGACTCTGTATATTAAGTTTGATTTGAAAGCATCATGAAATAAGTTGAGGTGGCATCAAAATGTGAATACTTTTGCAGGCCTCTGTAGGTGTCACCACCAACCCACGTCTTTCCAATATCCTGCTCATTGCAAAAAAAATCTGTAAATATATTTCTTTCTACCTGCACAATATTTACCAAAATCTGCTCATGTCGAAAGCATTTCTCACTCGTTCGCTCCTTACACCCCTTGCGAGAGGGCTCCGATCCAACAACGGGAATGTCGTAGCTCGTCGCATCACGATGAAGACTTTACGTGATCAAGAATCGTCACATACGTGGAACTCGCTGCCTTTTATCATTTGCACAGCCCCATCAATCATAGTGTTTAAATGAGTGGGTTTAATTGTCCGTTAATTTTACCTTTTTTTTTTTACATACTTTTCCTTCATGCCTTCACTTTCTTTGGGAAGCACTTTTAGATGTCACTGAAATGAGAAGCGCAAGATAAGAAATTGATTGATTGCTCCTCTGATCAAAGTTCTTGTTTTTTTTAAAGTTTAAACAATGTCTCACTCACAAGTATCATGTCTCGGATTGTTCTATTCATGTTGGAATGTCTAAATCCGAGACAGCAATGGTAATAAGTGACTGTGGTTGGTCTCGTTACGGAGTGTTTCCCTGACTCAGATCCTCCACAAGCTTGCATCATTTTGTCGAGACTTTCACCGCTCTTAGCTTATTTCTGATTCATTCACATTGCCTTTTCCAGCTTCAATATATGGTGGACTTGATTGGCTATCCGGACTTTCTCCTGCATACAGAGGATGTGGAAAAAGAATATGGGGTAAGAATCACATGTCTTTTGTCATTAAAATTACTAGTGCGTGCCCGTAAAAAAAAAAAAAAATTAATAAAGAAATATTCAAACCGCGAGCAAGAAACAACAACCACACAGGCCGTTTCTTCGCTCTCGCGTGCCCGTACGTGCTTGGCCCGGAAGTTCGC
This sequence comes from Eptatretus atami, assembly GCA_035128595.1. Classification (NCBI taxonomy): domain Eukaryota; kingdom Metazoa; phylum Chordata; class Myxini; order Myxiniformes; family Myxinidae; genus Eptatretus; species Eptatretus atami. The sequence goes on along the minus strand of CM068954.1, from coordinate 176,049,368 downwards.
ATATTATTCGCAGTTACGATTATTCGCAATTTAGTTTTAATGCTCAATTATTTCTATAAATGTGTTTATCTATAAATGCGCATAAGAAATCGAGAAATTATTAGAATACACGAAGTCATCACTCTCCGGAAGCCCGTACGTTGTAACCCGTAATGGGGACGCGGCTGTGCTACCTTCCCCATCGGCCACGCCCACGCAGCAACGTGTCTTGTCATTGGTTTGGTAAATAAATGGCCATAACTTGGGAGGCACTTGTCCGATTAATATCAAACCTTGAAAAGGTACATCGTCAGGTCCCCAGCAATATACCTGGCAAGTTTCAATTAGATCGGACCAGTGGTTGTCGAGAAACAGCGGTCACAGACACACAGACACACAGACACACACACACACACACCACACACACACACACACAACCACACACACACACACAGACACACACAGACACACACACAGTATTGCTGGAATTATAGATAGATGTGTAGCACTTCCTGCTGAACCCCCTCCATCTTTGAATGGACCAGGAGCTACAACTTTAGAGTAAAGAAGAGGAGAATTAGGTCGGTAATAAAGCAGGGGTCTTTCACTCGGAGAGTAGTTAATGCATGGAATAGTCTCCCTCGAAATGTCATTGCAGCAGAAAGAGTAGATAAGTTCAAATTTGAGTTAGATAGATAGGTAGAGGGGTACATGGATATGATGGGTGACTGTATTGGATGCGGTATTATATGATTGTATTGAATGAGCTGAGGTATTATGATTGTGAGGTCTGTGAGAGTGTGTCATCAAAAGGTGAAAGTACTGTCTGTGTTGGTTCATTCCTCACCTTACAAATTTAGTATGACCATTCCCCCATTTCTATGATTTTTTTAATGTAGAAAATTGGGGTATTTTGAAATGACTTGTCATACCTGCTCACACCGAGAAAAAATCTCAATGGTTGCATATGGGACAGTTGGCTTGAATACTCCATCTGAAAGATGGTGTCCTTCATAATACATTTAACGCTTGCTACTATTACGCAAGGATGACGGAGTTTGTTGGATTTCACATCACCAACTAGAAGGGCACTCGGTAGAGCGCATACCTCCGCCGCGTAATTCCTGATCCACGCGAACATATCGGGCCCAATACATTTTTGAAATATCATGCTATATAAACGTGTTGGCTCCATCTCTCAATGGTGAAGAATCACTTTAAAAATTAAATAATTCTCGTATCCAGATCTAGATTCCGATCTTCACTAAAATACAATCAATTCATCCTTGTGGCACAACCTGTCCACCAAGTTTCAGCCGAATCCATCCACAACATTTTTGAGATATCCTGTTATATATCAGTTTAGCCCTGTCTCTCAATGGTGAAGAACCACTTAAAAAATTATCAGATCCGATCCGAATCAAACACCCAACCTGTCCATAAAATTTCATCCGAATCCGTCCACAACTTTTTGAGATATCATGGCCACAAGTGAGACAAGGCCACAAACAGACAAACAAACAGATGAAAAATCACTCACAGAGTGACAACTTGGCAAAAACAGCACAAAGTACAATGGCACTTGGTAGAGCGCATACCTCTGCCAGGTGGAACAGTTCACGTTTTGTATCCCACTGATGGGCTGGATCCGAACCAAAATCCAATCCGCTTGCTCTTGTCACCTATTCAACTCATCCACCTTGTTTTGTCATAACTCGTCCACAACTTTTTGAGATATAGTGATATATTTAGTTTATGGCCCTATCAATTTTAGAAATTAGGTCTGTGTTGACCTTTTGACATTAAAATTAATTGGTAGTTGAATTCAGCGACATGACATGAAAATGCTCTTCAAATATCAAGTCAATCGGATGAAATTTGAGGATTTTAGAAAATTTGGCTACAATTGGCCAATTGGCCGATGTAGACCTTTTCGTTCGACCAAATTTTATGAAACTTCAATGCGGGACCGTCGCAGTGTCGGTGACATTAATCTCTGAAAATGTTAGAATGGTCGGTTGAGCGGTTTGGGCTGGAGGCGAGCGGACGGATAAACACACAAATAAACAAACACACAAACACACAAACAAATGGAGGCAATCAACATACTTGTCAAAAAAAAATAAAAATTGCCAAGTAACAAACAGAGAGAAAGGGGTGAAAACATAACTTCCTTCACCTTCGGTGGCGGAGGTAATAATTAAACTTAGATGGAAGCAACGCTCTGGTTGAGTGAAATGTGGACACAAGAGGCGATTGTACGTACAGGTGAGAGAAAAGGGAGTCAAAGGAGTTTTGAGTCAGAAATTATCTCAAGTAGTGGGTTAGTTTGTAAACTTGTGCAATATTCTGGCAAAGGGTGGTTAACTAAGAAGGAATGGGATTGAAAGACTAAGGAAGGAGACTTACGATCCGAGTGAGCAGACTGAAAAAAATATTCTGACTTATCTGCATTGAAATGAGGATAGTGGGCCGGCCATACGTCTCAGATTTTTCATGGACAATGCCAATGGTATCCGGAGCTATATCTTTCAGTACATCCAAGATTAAGTTGATCGTGTAAACATGGAAGTTACTGATGATTAAACGAGAGAGTTCAAAGACCACGAGGGGAGGAAGCGATCTCGGGTTCCCACCAGATTCTCCGGAATCGCAGGCCGACACGCTCGGATCACTCCGTGATGCGGCGGGTCGCTAACCGACCGTGAATGCCAATAACTCAACCACGTGACTTACGGTCTTCCATCTAAGGTGTAACCGGTTACCTAAAAATAATCGCGTGACCTAATTACCGGGGGACACGCCCTCTGTACGCCTTGGCCGAACCGGGTCACCTTACCGGATCAGATGCAGCCGAGCAACACTGCCAAGGAATGGACCAGCTAGAAGAACGGATTATTGGGAATAAAGTCCTGGCTCGGCTGGGATATGGACCATGCTGGATCAATGAAAGAAAAGACAAAAACGAGCTGGGAACATTTCTACATTTAAGCATTTATTACACGGAGGTGAGGAAAAGCATGTGGCACAATGAATGTAGTTTATTGTTGTATGTAAAGCAGGGATAGAAAGAAAGGTGAGGTGCGACAACAAGGCCATCAACTTACAAAGCAGACACAGAGCAGACTTATACCGATATATCTTCTGCAATCTTAACTTAAAGCTAGGACTGGTGCCATGACGTACACACACAAACACACAAACAAAACCCAATAAAGAGTAATTAATGAGAAGAAAGGAGAGGAGATGAGGCTAACTGTCTCGTAATACCTTGCACGGTTGACCGACCGTGCTACCCAGTACGTTTTGAGGGGACGCTCCGCTGAACGATCCCTCCTTGAGAGTTGGCGCATCGTCTCCTGCCTGGTTACGGTGCTGGTGCAGCGCGTGTAGTCCGTGAGAAAGGGCGAGGCCGTTTGGCGTAAGGGAGGACTTTAGGTGGAGCCAGGTGAGTGGATTGTCTAGCGGCGAGAGGCAGGTGGAGAAAGTGGGTGGGTGGAGCCAGCGGCGAGAGGCAGTCAGAGAAGGCAGGGCAACAGGCGCATGCAGAGATCATTCCAAGGCCAGACAAAGAGGAAGAGGACGACTACGGATGGCTTCTCGATCTGTCCTTTATAGGCCCTGCGGTGCAGAGTGAGGCACCGCCCCGAAGCGATGCGTCGTCACCCGAATCGGGCACTCCCATTAGGCCCCGGCCACCGCACAGCCCGGCCGCTATGGCCGGTAGCAGCCTCATTGTACATCCGGCGAGACATAGCTGAGCTGTGGAGTCGTCTCGCTCCGAACCCCGTGATATGAATCGCCTTGCACCGAACTCCCAGGCCATTCTCCGGCGGCTGGCCGAGGGCTGCGCCGATCCCGCATGCCCGCTCGGGCACCCCTGGCGCGCTGAGGTTGGCGCTGATCAATGTGCTTGTCCCGTCCGTATGCCATGCGGTCCGAGCGATCCGGGCCATACAGCATGCCTCTACTCAGTGGCGGCTGCATCGAGGCGGAGGTGTGGGAAGATATTGGTGGCTGAGGTGGCGAGCGAAGGTCGATGGTAAGATGCCATTGTTATCAGTGTGCAGACCCGAATGAAGAGGGGCACTATGCGTGCCCCGTACTGTGTGATGCTAATCATCAAGGGGCTGCACGCGGGTTCGCTATCGTGCATGCGGTTATTTATCACAGTGGTGATCCTCACAGGCAGCTGCTTGAGCGCGGTGCCGGCCCCGATCTGTGTCATGGATTGAAGGAAAGGATTGGAAATAATTATTAGATGCAGATTTGGGTTGAAAAGAGTGCGCCGCGCGCGTCCTGTATAGCATTGGGATTTAATGTATGGTTCTACTATTCTCTAAGACACAATATTCTTGCAGCGAAGGATTTTTCCCATCGCGTGGTTGATGCTTCTTCTGGCCTCCGCGAGGACATTCATACGTACCATGCGCGGCGGCCTCGCTGATGGCGGAAAGGAAGAAAGGGATATAATCAGACCTATGAGACCCACACAACGCACTTCGTCCCATTTGACCCATTAGACATGAGGGAAAGGTCTAACTGCACGTATATTAATGAAATAACTGTCTGGGAATCACTGTATGATAGATGCCATTGCCTTAGAGGCATGCGGTTTTCAGAACCGCAACACTATAATTCCCTACGAGCCGCCATTTTGTATGAATCTCGATCTTCCCCAATGCTGAAAGCGTGAGCGACAAATTTGATTGGCCGAGATGGTGTAAAATGGTGTAATATTTTCTCCAAGTACTGCAAAACTGGAGGTTTTTGGAAGTACCAAGAAGGCGATAAAGTGTACAATCACTTGAAATAAAACAAGGGTTTCATTAAGGCTGCAGAAAAAAAAAATTGTCATAAGCTTACCGCTGTTGATGTACCGTCTTGTACCTGTACTGACAAGTACCTGTACTGAATCTTGTACTTGTACTGAATTTGCCAAATTCAGAACCTGTACTGCTAAACTGCAGGTTCGTTTTCTGATTGAGGTTCCGATTTGTGTTCAAAATAAATAATTCAATTTAAATTAAGTAATTCCTCGATCATAAGCTGAAGTATGAAGACAAACAGACGCACAGACACAGAGAGGTGAACCGACTGCTTAACCCCGCTTTTTGCTTTGCATGCGGGATAATAACATTGGTGGACGAATATGAGCATTAATAATGAGGTTGGAGGAAAACATATCTTTCACTTGGAGGGGGAGAGCTGAACGAATGTGTGGAGCAACATTAACAAGAACAACATTTTGTAGAGTGATGTTTCAAGTATAATCCCTAACCATTAACATTTCTGGCATTGTTTCATACGACAGCCATTAACATTATGTGTCTGTCTCCTTGTGAAATGTTCTGCCTTTTACAGTTTGAAGTCAATGAGAAAACTTACTTCCGCAATGTGTTGAACAGCATCGCGCACAACTTAAAAATGTCTGTGCGCAGGAATCGCCGACTCAGCAAACACAGCTCGTGAGTCATTGTCTGGGACCTTGGCTGCAATGTCCCCAAAATCACGGATCAATACCAAAAACAACCGGGCCTGCCTCTCTTCCAGTAATTTGTTAATTGGAGGTCAGCCTTAGCCTGGGTTGCGCGGAATGGAGGAAAACTTGTGAAGTGTTTTGATCATCATTGACAAAGTAGTAGAATAGGAAAGATGGCTGATCTGGCATGAAAGTTGGGGCAATATGACTTCTCCTGCCCTGCTCAGCTCCTCGATCCTGATTGGATTCAGTATCCTGAACGTCCGCACAACAGAGCTATCTGGCTGCTGGTATAGCGGTAACTTTCCAGTGAAAAAATTTTCAGCACACCAAACAAATATATATATATAGTTAAGGTTCTGGTGAAACAATTGCATGGGCTCTGGCTGCTAGCTCTGCTCAGCTCATGCCTAATAGGTGGAACCTTTACAATTGTTTAGTGTTTAGAATTAAAATTGTTGCTGGCTCCTCCCAGAACTGTTTTATGTGCCACAGAGAGGTCATTGTGTGGCAAGCATCCGCTGTTGGTCAGGATGCATGCAACAATAGCATGTATGGCACTTCCTTCCTGGTACCCACTACAGTAATGTCTGATCCTCAAATTGCTCTCTTTCTACTATTAAAGTTGTGATGTGACACCCTTAAAAGTAATATGGCACAATAATTGTTGTGCATCCTGCTGATAATAATCAGCTTACATTTTACCAGTGTGGGTATTGCAGGAAGCACTCACTACGTTTTTTGTGCTTCATATGTGCAGATGGTTGCTACCACCTCAGTCTCTGAATGCTTACTATCTCCCGACCAAGAACCACATGGGTGAGCAGCATGGTGGGAGAGTGGCAGCTCCAATGATACAAGAATTTCATTGGTAACAGTCAGAAGGACCTTCCTGTTTTTGGTCCGGTTGGAGGAATGATTCTACTTTTGCTACTCCTTCACTGACTTAAACTAAATCGATGTGTTTATACAAGCTTCCATAGAACATCCGCTTTTGAATGCATCGTGCATGTGATTGTGGAATAAATAACATCTGATTTTGAGGGGCAATGTGGATTTGCGGGGGCAATGTGGATTTGCGGGGGCAATTTGAGGGGCAATGCTGGTATTTGCATGGGGCAATTGAGGGGCAATGTGGATTTGCGGGGGCAATGTGGATTTTCGGGGGCAATTTTGAGGGGCAATGTGGATGTGCGGGCAATTTGAGGGCAATGTGGATTTGCGGGGGCAATTTGAGGGCAATGTGGATTTGCGGGGGCAATTTAAGGGGCAATGTGGATTTGCGGGTGCAATGTGGATTTGCGGGGGCAATTTGAGGGGCAATGTGGCAATAAGAAGCAGGGTTGCGGCTGAGCATACTTCTGGGGCTGTTGAAACATTATCACAGTACGACCATTTTGTGATGGCTTGGCATACTTACTTCCATGTGTGCATATTTTACTCACGATTAATGCAGAGAGCCCTTGTTTTGAGCATTTTGTGTACTGACTGTATGCACGCCGTACCTCCTGCCCCTCGCAGTGTTCCCGGCTGGAATCCTGCAGCCTACGCTCTTTGACCCCAACTTCCCACAGTATGTGATTTACCACATGTACACCCCCACTGCTACGTCAGTGTTACTCTCATTAAAAGGAATACAGTAGTTTATCTTAAAAGGAAAAAGAAAAAAAAAGTGGTTTCATATGAAGACATCCTATTGTGTAGGTGTCTCAAACCGATGACAGAGCATTAGGACATCCATGACAAGTCGTGAACATTTATGTGGCTAAAGAACCAATCATGGATAGGTTAGCTCTCCATTGGAGGATGTGATATTGCTCTGAGAGGCTGTGGAACTCAAATAAGTTAAAGCACCAAGCTATAACCAACCAACCACCAAGCCCGCTCACTGTTCTAATATTGTAGTGTTACCCTGATATCTTGGCCAGTGCTACAGTATTATCAATAAAGCTTTTTTGTATACAGTCATGCCTCATGGAAGATTAATACCAAAACGACTTCAAAAAGTTTCATTGATAATGTTGCAGCAATGGCCAATTTTTTTTGCTTGTTTGTTTGTTTTTCTAAGTTCGATGATTTCCAAAAGATTATATATTATTTAATTGGAAATTAATTAACTCGTCATTTATCAATTCACTTGTATATCTTTCATTCCTATTTTGTCTTAAGCCTCCTCGTGGGACTTTTGGAAAAAAAATTTGCATCAATAATGGGAATAAAAAGTATGCGGAGTTGACATGATATTTCAACCTTGACCTAATTTTCAGGTCATGACCTAATTACAGATATTTAAACATTTTCACCATAACTTGACTAACGTTTGGCGGAACGGACCAAAATTGCCCTTACTTGAGTAGCCTACATTACAGCAAGGCACATTTATGCTTAATTTACATGATACCCCTCCGAGTTCAAGGTCAAGGTGAGAATGTCAGTCTGAAAAAAAACAACGCCTTTTTTTTTTAATCATCACTCATTTTTGCCAATGTGGAATCTTAAACACCACTTGGTTTTCCAAGATGTTCTTGCATCATAATAGTCTACCTGCACTGAAGTTGTCCACCTCATACGTACCCCGAGAACGTGAAGCGAAAAGTGGGGTTAAGCAATTGATTCATGCCCGTCCATCCTTGCGTCTGTCTACAAATGTCATTATATGATCGAGGAACAACTTATTTAAATTGAATTTTATATATTGAACACAAAAATGGAGCATGAATCGGAAAACAAACCTGCCATTTAACATTACTTTGTCTCAGAATTCATCCCGATCACACAGGCACAGAGAGGAGTGAGATTTTAATTTTTTTCTACTCTGTCCGTCTGTCTGGAAGTCAAAACATTTAAAGCCATTCCGAACCGGAAGCTTCTGTTTTGAAGGATGTTGTAAAGGACACAAACAACAGGCATGAAGGACACAAACAACTAATGTAACGTGTTCGATAGGGTGGTGTTGGAGGAAACATGTCAAACAAACAGGAAACATGTATAAATTAATAGACGCTACATCAACGGCGGTAAATTCTGAATTGATTTATCTGTTCGACTTTCACAATCTTTATATTATTTAAATTGAATTATACACTGCACTTGAACACGATAACACAAATCACCTTCTTATCACTTCCAACCCCGTTTAGCAGTACTTGGACATGTTAAATATGGTGGCGTATCAGGGTGATACATATGACTGCTTCGATAACGCAAAACTTCTGGAATTTTTCATAAACGATCTTTAAAATCATTATTTTCTTCATAATTGAAGTATGTAATCGAACACTGCACAGGTTAATGTGTTCCCTGAACTCTCACGTTTATTAGTGTCCTTGACCTACTTTTTTCAGATTGTGACCTAATTCACTAAAAAATATATAAAAAATCCTTTTTGATTATAGCTTGATTAATTTTCTTCCGATTTACATGGTGTTGAGTTTTATGGATATATTTATTGCAGATGGGAACACATTTTCTTAATTTACACTCTATGCTTAAATGTTCAAGGTCAAGGTCAAATGGTGGTCCAAAAATTATATCCACTTCATTGGATTGTGGCCACTGGGGAAGGCTTGACGTCCCTCGGCGATCGCATTGTTATCGCAGATATCTAGTTGGTTTTATCACCGTTTTACCAAATCAATCTTTTCAAACTCCATTTTAAACATTGTGCACTGAACTGCATTCACCTATTTTACAGTTGCAATGTCTTCTGTATCTCCACAAGCTGTATCAGTTGGTATTCTTCTTCACACGTTGTAGTAATTAAGCTGTAATTAAGCTGTAATTAAGCTGTAATTAAGTCTCCAGTAAGTTGTTGAACAAAATTAGTAGCCCCCGTTGAAGTTAGTCCGAAACGGGGGCTTATGGGTTTCGTCTCGATTCTCGTATCTGTGCGTTCATGCGTGCATGTGTGTGTCCGTAACCAAGCTGTCCGTAACCAACCAAGACATGCCAGAAGTAAATAGACACCATGATTTTAAAATAATTTATTTATTGAATATTTGAAGTACATTTGATCCATTTTAATATGTACACTCGTATTTGGTGGACTTGCCATTTGCAGATTTCAATGCTTTTACTCTTTCAGGCAAATAACTAATAAGTTCTGAAATTTTCTCTTGTGGGATTTCTGCTCCTGGGCTTCACGCAAACGGATTAGCAATTCTGCCCGTGATGTTGGTTTCCTCGACTTTTTCCGCACAGCTCGATCCAAAATGACCCAGAGGTGTTCAATGGGATTCATGTCAGGAGACTGACTTGACCATGGAAGTCGCTTGATCCCATTTCCGTCCTGCCATTCTTTGGTCTTTTTTGCAGCAAGGCATTGAGTTCCATCTTCCGTGAACAGTGTTGTTTTTGACTATCTGACCAGTGGAGACGGAGAAGTCCATCCTCAAGGATAGAAATGTGTATCGTAGAGTTGATGTTGCCAACGCACTCCACAAGCTCTGACCAACTAGCGTTCCAGATTGCTCCGTACACCATCACTGAAAAACCACCGTGTTTGACAGTTGGCTGCAATCGGTTCAAAGAAAACTCTTGACTGGAAAGTCTCCAGACCATACAGGTCTACTATCAGAAAATTGAGTAAATTGGGAGTCATCTGAAAAAATTACAGTTTGCCAAAACTCCAAGGGTCTGGTGGCCATCTCGTTAGCCCACTGCTTTCTCGTTTGAATGTTGGCTGGTCTAAGAAGAGGTTTTCTCTGAGCTGCTCTCCCTTAGTAGCCCAGTTAATGAAGGTACCGCACTGCAGTACTTGAGCTAACTTGAACCTGCTGCCTTGCAGCGAGGAGTTTTCTCAATGGACCGCTTGACAGCTCAAAGACATCTTTCTGAGGGCCCAGATCGATCAGAACAGGAAGCTGTGGATTCCTTGCCTTCGCTGGTGAATTGCACAATCACCCGATTGACCGTAGAAAGCGGAATGCCAAGGTTCTGAGCTATCTGACGCCGGCTGACTTCCGATTGGCCAACAATTTGTCCTCTTTGAAAATCGGAAAGTTTCTGTGCTCCCTCGGTTCGCGGCATAGTTAATTGTCGTACAAGACCCAGGAACTCGTTTCTGCAAAGAAACAGTCGAATGTTCGTACAAATCGCGGAGTAAAACTTGCGTTATACTGATTAAATGAATAAATTTAAGGTGTCTATTTACTTCTGTCATGTCTCTGTATGGACCGATTTTCTTCATACTTCGCACAGAGACAACGCATGATGGTATACAGCACATAAGCACGTCTTGTGTTCTTTCGAGATCAGATCCAAGATGGCCGACCGGTGGCCGTTTTGTTATTAAATGTGTCACCAACCATTTCTCACAGATGCATGGTCCGATTTTGTTTTTTTCAAATGTGGCACAAACACAGTACATGATGGTGTACACGTGCCCCTCAATTTATTTTGCAATCTGATCAAAGATGGCCGAATGGTAGACTGGCAGACATTTTAGTTGTGCATAAATGAGGCGCCGCGAGGAGGAGTGATGTAAGCGACATTTTTTAATGATATGACGATGATAGGCTCGGATGATAGGGGAAGGGTTAAAATAGTGCTATATGGCATTAACTCCAAAATGGCCGATGTGGCCCTTACATCACTCCTCCTCGCGGGGCCTCAAATATGGGTTAGCCCTTTAACTCTGTCCAGCAAAATTACTAAAACAATGGGGGCTATGACATTTGATGTCTTTTTGATTGTTATTTCTGGGAGAGGAATTCTTCATCCTCAAAGACATTATTCTTCATCATTCAGAAGTATTTATCAGCGAGGCTTTGTATCAGTAATGGTGGCTGACAGGATAGTCTCGACTTTAGACTCTAGAGGTATGCACTCATCTCTTAGCTGTCTAGTCTGAGTTTGTATCTCAATCCAGCTATAAACTGTCATCCTGGAGTTTCACAGCAGGGTGATTCATCAATGTATATTGTCCCTCTGATGGAAATTAAACTTGATGTCCCTCCGCTTGATTCGGGGTGGACATTTATGATCTCACAGTGTCTTTCCTGAAGGGTTATCAAGTTATCTGTGTTATCATGTGTAATCGGCACACACAACAAGAAAGATCATTCAACCAACAAAACTCAGCCCCCCCCCCCCCGAATCTGTATCACTTCCATTAGCTGGGGCGCGCGTGCGATGCTCGCCCTTCGCTCATTGGCTGGAGGAAACGTCCCATGCCCTTCCTCGGAGCGGAGCTCGATCTGAGGCGATGGAGGCTTCGCCCACGCCTTCAGCCAAAAACACGTGGGCAATGGCGACTGGGTTGAGTGAGGGACGGTGCCGTTGTTGTTGTTGTTGTTGTAGTAGATGTATAAAACCTGACTATAATATAACTCACAGCGCACACATGAAATTCCCATTAGACATAGGGGATGGATTCTAACTATAAGCACATACTTATCGAAATAACTAAGCTTAGGGACTGCTGTCTGTGTGCAAATGGCTTCCAGATTCGCAACAATATAGCATGATATTTCGAAAAGTTGTCGATGGATTATGACAAAACTTTGTGGATGAGTTTGGTAAGTGACAACAACAATCAGATTAAATTTTGGTTCAGGTCCGGATGCAGATCCGGCCGATCAGTGGGATACAAAATGTAAACTGTTTCGCCTGGTGGAGGTATGTGCTCTACCGAGTGCTGCTCCGGCTGTCTTAGTCTTCCTTAAGTATTGATACCCATATTAAATATAGATGTTGAGGCATTTGATGATGCTTTTGGGGTTGTGTACTTACAGATCAATGAATTACGGAGCAATCGGGACGATCATCGGACACGAGCTTACTCACGGATACGATGACTGGGGTGAGGCAGGTGTGGAACATCAGCTTGGTGTAAGCTGTGCCATTTAAAGAAGTGTCATGGACCAAGGTGTGCTAACTATTGTAGGCAGCAAGGAGAAGCTGATGTTTCAGGCGTTAACTCTTTATCAGAGCAAAAGGGCAATTTTTATTCCTTAGAAATTGAGATTCGCTGGAAACTATGTCGCCATCATATTACTTGGTCTTGCCTGCCTCACATGATTTGTCTTCGGTCCACACCGAGGCTAAACCAGGTGGGGGAGGTTTATGACATTCTTGGCATGATCTGGTGGCCATGATTGATCACAAACCATGAATTTTATTATCTGTTTTACTTACATACTTAGTTAACGACCAACTTTTTTTATTGCTTCCAGGTGGTCAGTATGACCGGCACGGGAACCTCGCACAATGGTGGACTGCAGAGTCCTACACACATTTCCTGAGAAAAGCCAACTGTGTGGTCAACTTGTTTTCAAACTTCTCTATCAACGAGCACCACGTGAGTCCAGAAACATCCGCAGAACATCCATGACAAAATACATTTTAAGTCGACAATTATACGCCGAGGTATTTCGGCCGTGTGAATCCCGGGTCATTCGCTTATCTGTTGCTGGACCATCCCCCAAAAGTCGCCTCTGCCTCCAATCACCATTGAGCGAGTATCGCGCGCAACTCACCTGGGAATAAAATATTTCATCTGAATATCACTTTACGGTCGGCACCAAGTTGGACGTATCCTACTCTCCAAAGAAAATCGCCAGCAATGTACTAAAAACCATTGATGTCACATCCGTCCGTGTTCCTAATTATCTCCATGAGGGGTTTTTGCAAATTTAAAGCCTCCTTCAGGTGTCAGGTGAATCAGATGGCTTAGTAGAGTTGTCCGCATCTCAGCCATGAGAAAAGG
>CM068954.1:176020522-176032468 GCA_035128595.1 Eptatretus atami | reverse complement strand
ATGATGCATTGTGACGTAATTGGCATGTCAGGTGATGTCAGGTGACGTATGGAGCATTCCAGGTGCCGCATGATTGTTCTCACGTACTAATTGCTGACATCACTGAATCGTGAAGCTGTGTTTAATTTTCAGTGCAAAAAAAACATCTTACAAACCACTGACGAGATAAGTGCACAAGCTCAGAGCTCATTTTGAAACCCTAAGACAACCTTCTCCACCCAGGAAACAAAGTGCAGCACCTTCGTTGCCAAGCATGTGACTGGCAGGATAAAATACAATCGACCGATATATCGGTTTACCTTCCATCGTGTTGGTTGCAGCTAATGACTGGTATCCAAATGTGCACTTGGCAGGCATATAGGAAATGGGTGATGGAACACGGAATTGAGTTTCCACTACCTGGCCTGCCTTACACCCATGAGCAGCTCTTCTTCCTTGCTTTTGCACAGGTGACGATGAGTTTTGCCGGGTAAACCGACATGTTCTCCGGAACTGAGTAACGTGGATAATATGTTCTTTTGGATTTATTTTTGTTTAGTGTTCCCATTTGGGATTATTGTCTCATGATGCTGCGATCCCAGGTAATCCAAGTCCCATATACTATGTTGATTTCATCCTTTGGCTTCTGGTATCCTTGTAATTCATGTAATCATGTAAACGTACACTGATGTCTCTTCATGGGGTTGTCCTGCATGTGATTTATTGTGTGAGCTCCACCATGAGTGAATATTATTATCAAACAAATCTTTCTTTTAATGATGAACCAGTAGGACAATAAGACTGCATCTGAGGTTGCTACACTGGGTCACATGTGGACTGCTTGCCATTGTTTTCATTGGTCACGTCAGTGCATCAGATATCCAAATTGTGCTCAGGCAGGGCAATGTATCATTGTATGTGCCATCCCTCAGATGCACCTTAAGCTGGGTGTCCTGTCTACCAGCATTAGTTGGTGGACGTTAAAGATCCCACGGTGTCCTTCACAAAGATTTGGCGAGCTATCGTCGGCATCCTGGCCAAATTCAAAATTCCTGCCCAAACTTACAGCCATACTCCCAGTAATGATGCAAGCCGGCAGTGGGCTGCATACGAAACTAATGAACCTAAGACAGTAAGGTAAGGCCAAGTGCTGCTAAATGAGAGGAAGTAGAAATGCAGATAACATGTTGTTGCCGAAGCAAGCCGAGTTATTCACAGTCAAACATCTCAGTCATCTGTTAGCCTGTTCACGGTGCTCAGTGATTGTTCAAAACGCCCCTGCCCAAGTGTGTGCTATGTTGTGTCAAGAAAATTAACTTGATTTTTTTCCCCCCTCTCTCTAAACGTTTAGAATTGGTGCATGAAGAAACGCCCTCGAGCATTGCTGATGCAGTTGATTACGGACAAGCACTCACCTGAGATGTACAGGTACAGCACACAGCAGGAAAGACAACAAGTAGAAACCGAAGAAGCTTCAGAATAAACTCTATCACGGTAATCCCATCGATTATTGTATTAACACTAGCGGAGTAGCCTCCCTCTGGTCGGTCTTGTTCTAAACATGCAGCAAGTTCTTCTGATACGTCCCATTATTTGGGCAGTGTATAGGCAACGGACCACTGCCTCAATTTCTTCCAAAAATAAAAATAACCTGGGGTTATGTACATGAAGCAGAAGCATACGCACTGCTTTTTTTCAAAACTTCATGGAATCAAACGAAACGTCTACAGGCACAACTTCAAGGTGCCCTCATCAATCCTTGAAAGTTTCAAATAGATTTGCTTGGTCAAATCCTCTCGAAGGAGATGAAACATACATACATACATACATCATACATACATCCATCATACTTTCTCTCCATGATATAGAGATTTGTGCTGAATTGTCAGTTTATTTGCTCGTTACTGTGCCTTGTGCAACCTCATCTATTGACCCTTGCTTGATGTCACTCCACCCTCTGGATCTCAAAGGGTCCTCGGCAGTGTGTCCCAGTTTACGGAGTTTTCTCGAGCTTTCCAATGTCCCAGCGGCTGCCCCATGAATCCCGACTGGAAATGCTCCGTCTGGTGATCTGCACACACTGTAGAACGATGAAGTTGCTCGGAAGTTCGGTCATTCAAATCCTGAAGGACACACTTCTGACTGCACGCGTAATAATGGAGGCTTCTGCACAGGTAGTCCTTAAAACTGGCTCCTCACAAAGAGGTCAACAAGCTCATGACATGATGCATCGATTCCATTGTCATTGTGATGATTGCGTCCACTGTGTGATCACTCAAAGCTGCAGCAAATGTCCGCATCCATCAAAGTCCCATATACTAATGGGGCGAAAAACATTTGTTTATTCATCTTACATCGTGTCATCCTTATCGTGTTTAAAAGCAACGACAATAAAGGAATATTATTATGGTTTGAAAAGGACTCATTTGTGAGTCGTTCATTGACAGATGGTCAGGGTGAGTGTAAGGCTTTATTCGGTAGTTCGGTAGTTATCTGGTGCTTTTTTAAAAAAAAAATGATGTCATGCTTCCTATCAGACTTGCAGGTTTGGATTCCCATGATAGATCAGGTGTCTGAGATCTAGAAGCCTTCAACCGTCATCACAGAAATACTGGGGGCGTTCACGAGGTCCTCATAACAAGATACCCACAACGGTCCAAAACACACCAAAGTTTATTTTATTTTGTCAAAATATAAGTCAACATCATGATCATGAAACTTTTTTTTATAATAACTCAAACATTTCTGCCTTCGTCAAGAAATTAATACTGAACTGCATTTCAACAATATGCCCGACAATTCTCCGAGAGCCCGAGGTTACAGATGTTGCATCCACAAGCGAAGAGCCGTATATGAAATTAAATAAATTGTTACAAGGCCAAGGGAATGTTAGGAAGTGTATAAAATATGTGCAAGGAGTATGATGACGTAAGACAAACTGAAATGTGAAGACTGACGCTCGATGTCAGGCTCGGGTCAGACCCACGATAAAGCCATGAGGACTTCCAGGTTGCACTTTTGCACAATCACCATTGTATGCAAATTAAGTATTATATGCAAACAAACATAAGTAGTTGCATGTGTGGATCCAGGGGTGTGTTCCGTTAGAAAGCATGTTGTTGTCGCTTTGCAAGCTGCTCACCGAGCCACTCAGCAAGTGGAGCAAGCAATGAAGAGTGGTGCTTCGTTATGTTTGCAAAAGTGCGACGCGAACTCAAACACATATTCCGAGCTGTCATATTCACAATTGCCATGCCCTCCCTATAAGTTTTCCCTTCATTGGAAAACGACCAAAGCGACAGTTAAAATGATGGTGGTCGGCGTCACGGGCCTTGTGAAGATAGGCCTCAGTGATCGAGATAGTGGTCTGTTGCCTTAAACACCACCAAAAAATAACTATATGACATTCTCTCAAGCAGGGCTTAAACCCACGTCATTAGATCTTTTCCACGTACCTCGTGGGATTGTGAGTTGGACAGACAACCGTGACAGGTAGGGAGAGGCGTTGAAAGTTGTAGTGGGGGGGGGGGAGATTGATGCCTTATGGTTGAGAAGGGAATGACTTGGGGTCAGGAGGGGGGTTGAAAGCAAAGATGGGACAGTCAGGAGGAAAGGATTGAGGACTTTTGGTGGGGAGTGGGGTTGAAGACTTGGAGTGAGTGGGGAGGGTATTGATGCCTTAGGGCTGGGAGGCAGAGGTTGAGGACTTGGGGTTTGTGAGGTCACAAGAGCATCGAGTAAAACTGAAAAAGACATCAAGACATGTTTAATGCAAGGAATTGTGTGATCTCGCCAGGTTCTATTCCTTTCAATATGGCAGCTGTTAGACATTTAAAGGAAAGACAGAGGTATCGATGGTGTTGCGTTATCGGGTTCGATGACTGTCGACAACCAGCGAGATGATCTACAAAAGATGTTTGTGAAATGGCAAGTCTAGAAATATTTGGAGATTTGGCTGCCACCCTTCCTCAGCTCATGGATAATAATGATGATGATGAAGAGGATGAGGATGATGCAAGTGCAGTCAATTTCCAAGTTCTTGGGGATAATAATACAGTTATCAAAAGTTTTTAACAAGAATTTAAGTCTGCATTTCATTTTTTTTTTTAACCTACTAAACATTCCCTGACGTCATTGAGAGTCAGCTCCATTTTGACTACCGATAACAGTTGGTAGGAGGATGGGGGTATGCATTATTGTACAGTCATGATGGACCAAATGGCCTTTCTCTCTCTGTCTACATTTCCTTGTACACTAGGTCAGAAGTAAGTGACAGACACAGCATATCCATCATCCTTTGAGTAATGCCTCAAGCGATACCAAAGAGGGCCGTTTTCATATCTCTCAGGGCGGTCTCCGTGTGCACCCCTCCTCTTGCGCACATTAATTGGGTGGTTGATTATTTCGTTCTGGAACAGAAGAGACTGCAGATCTGCTTTTCTCATCCTTTTATATGAATGCACGATCTTACTGGAATTCCTCAATTTAATGAGACAGTAGAGCAGTAAGGAGCCCAAAAGTATGTGAAACAATAGTATGACGAAGCGAGGCATTGCAGTTGAGATGCACAGATTCCCAAATATTTCCTCCCGCATTGATGTCAAAGCAAGTCTCAGGGCCTCCCAGCTGGAGATACTTGCGGGTGGTGGTAGCACCTTGCAAGTCACTTCCACTGCTGGTACCTTTGGCGAAAGAGGAAAAGGTGTTTGATAACTTTTTGGTGGCGTCAACAATTGGGGAGGAGAGGTTGTGTCGTCGAGATGAGTGATCGTCGAAACCACTGGGTCGATATCTACACCTTGAGGTGTAGGTGATGAATAAGTGTTGGAAACATCATCCAGCACATCAGTTGAAGTCTGGCTTAGGGCTCCCCAGATTTTAGAGGTAACAGTCGACATTGGAGTCGAGTCCGGAGATGTAGTGTCCAGGATTGTCTGGTAACTTGTGTACATCTTAGAGGTCGCTGTGGTTGTCGGATCTGCGAAGGCTCCTCTTGGAGTTTCTGTTCTGATGATTGGCAATGATGATGAGAGCAAGCTCTGCGTTTCAGCGAATGATGAAGAATGAGTTACAGCCAGTATTGATGTCTCTTCATGTCACGGAGTGCTGCTGGGTGCTGATGTTGCTGTAGATATGAGTGAGGAAGATGGTGCTGGTGTAGTTGTCTTTGTGCTATGGAATGAAGTGGGAGATTCACCACTACTGGTGAAACTATCTGATGAGGAGATATTGGATGTCTTTGATAGAAACTGTGAGATTCTTGCAGATGTTCGTTCTGGAGGCCTGGTGGACGGAGATGAAAGAATGGTGGAGAGACGATTCAACAAAGTTCTACTAAATGAGGAAGTAGTTGCCATCGTCGATAAAGTTGTGGCTTTTTGTGGTGGAGTACTTTTCTGCAATTGCTCACTGGAAATGCGGGTGGTTATTGAAACACTGGAGGTGGTTCTTGCTGCCAGAAGAGGTATGGGGGTTTTTACACAAAGTTCATCCTCTGTCAATTCCCCTAGAGCTTTTCCTTTATGTATCTTGGGTTCCCAGCACACAACGCTGCTGTCATTGGGAAACGTATGCTCATCATAGAGACTTCCCCAATCCAAAATCCATTCGGCAAAATATAAAGCACTACAGTCACACTTCCAGAAGTTACCAAATGCATACAGGTACATTATGTTGACATTGCTGAAAAATCCTGGAGGGATGATGCGCAGAAGATTATTGGAAATGTCCAACACTTCTAAATCTGTTTGGTCTTCCAGCAAGCTCAGTGGCAAAGAGGATAAGTAGTTGTTGCCTAGATGGATGTGTGTGAGGCTGGGCAGGTTGTGGAAGACTGTGTCATGTAACAAGCGAATGTTGTTATTTTTCAGGTGAAGTTCAATAATGTTTGGCAATTCGCTGAAGGCCCCGTCTGCCAAGAAGCTCAAATTATTGTTGTTGAGTTTAAGGATTGTGAGCTTGTCAAGGAACTGGAAAGATGGGAGGTCACTCAAGTTGTTGTATGAGAGATCAAGGTGGTACATTGGGCTGGGAGCTTTGAGTGAAATTGTCGAGATGCTGTTATGCGAAAAGTCAGCTACTTCAAGGACAGTGAGCCTTTTTAAGCGTGACCAGTCTGGGGAGACCAGAAAATTATGATTCATCCATAAAACCTTCGTCGTTGCTTTGATGTCGTCCGGAAGGTCTGTCATTCTTCGTAAACTACAATTTGCTCGGAGCCTTCCTATCTTATCAAGAGCGGACTCGCATGCTACTGGATGATCCATTCGACCCTCAGCAGATGTAGAAGGAAGTGTAAGGCAGAACAGCAAAATGGTGAAAGCCGTGGTTGCCATATCAAGTCCTGAAGGTAAAACATAAACACGACAATGATCCTGAGAAGATATAATACAAACACAAAAAGATTATTCAACCCTCCAGCTTGTGGGACATCAATAGGCATTTATAAGTACATGCAAACATAAATGATAGCGCATACACCGATGGATATATCTATCTATACTAGTGTGTGTGTGTGTGTGTGTGTGTGTGTTGTGTGTGTGTGTGTGTGTGTGTGTGTGTGTGTGTTGTGTCCTCCATAACTCCAAAACCATGAAGCCTAGGGGCCCCAAACTTTGCATGCATACTGAGAGAACTCCAAGGAAGTCTATGAATAAATGGAGTTTGGGTAAATTTAAACACCCCTTTTTTAGATAATTAATGCATACCTCCATGAAAGGCTTACCATGGTCAGCCCAAAATATTTATTTATTTATTTATTTATACACACACACACATACATACAAATTTCTACGTCGTACTTTTCTATGTTACGTGTATGTATATTATATATATACACACTAGAGACCCGTGGACCCGTTGGTTCCCGTTGTGACAGCGGTGATAAAAAATCATTTCAAAAAAAAAAGATAGCTCCAGAGAACTATACCGCTGAGGTTGTTTGCATTGATCAAATAATCCCGAAGAGTACTTAACTGAATCGGGAATTTATTTTTTAATAAATTTTTTGTTGCCCGATTTGAACGAAACTTGATACTGCACACCGCAGGAGAATGGTGAGTAAGGTGGCCCTAAAATGTTTGCGCTATCGGTACCGTTTTGGCTGTATTTCGGGAACATACATACATACATATATACAAGATTAGTGTTTTAGTAATATATTATAATATGCACACACACGCACACACACACACACACACACACACACACACGCACACACACGCACACACACACACACATACAAAACATAATCATTCATGAGTATGCATCACATCTGTGCTGATTGCATCATTCCCAGGATGCAGCTCATGTCGTTCCCCTTATATAAATCGAGCGATAAATATAATTTGACCCAGGGAACCAATACACAATGGTTTACGCTTTAAGGAAGGTAGTGCGGTATCTTAAATATCCACCAGCGATTGTTAGTGCACGGAACAGCTGGATTAATGTATACCATGGAGGACGGTGCAACTTGTTGACGGAACACCCCGCTTGCATAATCGAGATTCTTCTTGTCTCACAATTGGATAGTTGATAAAGAAAATTCAAGGGACACTGTTATTGCCATGGAAGAGACTGCAGCTATTACTGTACTGAAAATTGTTCTTTGAGACATTCCACAAAACCATCTCTTCACTTTCTGTTTGTAGTCGCGACGAGAAGCAATTCCTGCTTTGTCAGCCGGACGCGCAGCCAGTGGGGTTTGTGCTTCTTGTAAATCAGGTTATCTTCTTTGACGTTTTCAAATGAGTGCACATATTGTGATGTTCAAATCCCATAAACAGTGCTCTATTTATTTGCCTGCCCTCTTGTCGAGCCTTTGACCTGAACTCCTCTATGTGGCTGAGATTACTTTTCATAAACATAAAACTTTGGGAGTGGGTGGTGGTACATTACAAAAAAACACCTCTGGTCTAGGGATTATGCCCATAAATGTTGACACTCTTTTTCCCCATGTGGGAAAACCCCAACCCTTTTTTAAAAAAAACCCAATCACACTCTTTCTCAGCTTGGTGTTGGCTTAACGGTTAAGGTGGCTGGCTTCAGATGTTACGGTTTTGAGTTCAAGCCCTCTTTTATTTTCGTTGAATTAACACCAGGTGGGTTGACTCAGCCTCTCATCTTTCTGTGGTTGGCAAAATGAGTATCGGCTTCCTGGTAACAGTCGCACTGCATCAGCAACAGCTGCGCTTCCAGAAAAATGATGCAGCCAAGCAGTCACAGGCTCTGTATGAACAAATGAACTCTTTGCAGTCATTGAAAAGAAAAAGATTCCCCTACATGATGAAGGCAAGAGACTAAGTGAATAAGTCTTTCGTATTCACAAACCCCTCAGAACCCTTCCAATGAAAGGTTAATTAATCAGCAAAAAGGAAATCCAACAACTATTTCACCACGGAGACACAAATCATATCAGTAACGTGCACAATTATATTACCCTCACCTTTCACGCTGCATAATGCTCCCTCCATCTCCTATTATCTGCTTCGGGAGGAATCGTCTTGATTCACTTGGATGTCGTGCGAGTGACACAACAAGGGGGGGTGGTTTCCCCTCTCACTGTCTTCCTGAGAGCAGACCTGGGATGCGAAGTTAGTTCTCAAAGCTTGGATTCTAAAATGCTTCATCGTGGGCCAAGCGAGCACGCAGCGCTTGCCATTTGCACCACCTGTCCACCTTTAAATCCTGCATTGCGTGCAGGTGGTTACCTGTAATGTGCATCTGAAAACATCACTAATTAGAGTTTGTGACTGCTATGTTTTGGTGCTGTTGTCGTTGTTAAAGATGGTTACAAGCCATATAGGGTGCTGCAGCTTTATCTCATACAAACAGTGGTTGTACGAACCCCCTGATGACCGTCCAAGGCAAGCAGCTGTGTTGATCGCCACTTGTGTCAGGAAGCCTGAATAGGCACACCCAACCATGGGCTTTACTTTCTCCGACATATATGGTAGGTTAAGGCTTATTGAAATAAATATTATTTAAAATACATTTGAAGTCATGGTTTCAGGTAATAATGTAAGATAGTATGATAGTTACGTGGGAGGAGAGGGGATCCATAGCGAGATTGTGTTAAGAATAGTATGGACCGTGTGATAGCATCGGTTAGATTTACTCTTGTAACACCGAAGTTGTCAGAGTAAGTCGTCCTGTTAAACGTGCAGGAGGCAGTTGTTCCACTGCAAAACACAGGCTCCGGCATACAAGTTGAGAGCCTACACGTCGTCTGGTCCACAAGGTTCTGGTAAGAGAGGACAATCGAGGAGATGCTCCATTGTTTGAAGAGCTTCTCCACAGTCACGATTGTTTGGGCCATTTTGATTGTATCCCCACTTCAGCATCCAACTCCAATCCTGCGGCAATTGAGACGCAACGAGGTTGGCCGTGTCTCGTTGTCTTCTTTTGGAAGGGACACCTCAAGGTCAAGTGACGGCTTGTGAGGTGTTGATTACAGGTGCCAAGCATCTATCCTGCAGCATTGTGGGTTGCCATCCAGGGGGCTGAATAACATGAAGGAAATTATTCCTGGACTTCAACCTCTTTGGTGCTGGCTCGTGTTGAAAGAGTTGGTGGTGAGAGTCACGTTCCTGCTCAGTTCTATTTGGCAGGAGACTGCCCTTCTGATTGAAGGTGGAGCAATACCACATGGCAAGTGGAGGTCGTCCACACGTGTTGGCTTAAGACAACCAGGAATAGCTCTGCAGGCCATGTTGAGGACTGGATCCATTTTCCTGGCACGTGAGGAACAGCCTCAAAAAGGGCAAACATATTCTGCTGCTGAATAGGAACGTTTACTGGCCAGCATGTTTTGAATCGGATCTGTCAGTCTTGCATATTTTGTAATCTGGAACACTATTATTGACCGTGTCATATGCCGCAGTAAGGTCAACAAAGGCAGCTCCAGTTATCAGCCCTTAATCATAACCATCCTCAATAAATTGGGTGAGATTCAGGAGCTGGCTTGTGCAGTACTTCCCAGGTCTGAAACCTGCTTGCTCGGGGATGAGATGCTGACCTACAAAGGGGTCTAGGTGATTTAAAATGAGTCTCTCAAATCGTTTGTACATGTGACAGAGCAGGGAGGTGGGCCGGAAGCTCATGGTGTTGGTGGGATCTTTGCCAGGCTTCACAATAGCCACTATTTTTGCATGTCTCCGCAGCTTTGGGATCTTATTGGTCGTCAAATGGCTGTTGAACATGTCTAATAACCACTGGAGAGCTACTGGTCCTAGATGCTTGTTCACAGAGGATGTCATCATGACCGGCAGCTTTGTCGCGGGTCATCACTTTGATGCCAAGTAGGAATTCACTCATGGTGAACGTTCTGGTGAAGTTAGAGTTCGTCATCATTGGCAGAGCATTGCAAGTTTAATTCCACTTGGGTGATGGCCTGGGATTCCTCGGCTCTTCATGAGGAACTGGTGAGTGGCTTGGTCTGCTGTGATCTCACACTGAGGTTGTGCTTTCATTAAGTCATTTCCCAGCATCTTTATGGTCTTCCAGGCTTTTTCTGCTGCTATCGTTATTTCGCCACTTCTCTGATATGGCATTGATCAGTCTCTATGCAGATCCCAAGGTATCATTCCCAAATGGATTAGTCTGGAAGCAGTTGGAGAAGTCCTTGTAGAGTTCCTGAGCAAACTGTGAAGGTCCCGGGATGTAATTCATCCAACAGTCTCTTGGAACATTGGTCCGAGAGGATCTTTTCATCATCTCCACAAAAACATCATAGTTAGCATGGGAAGCTGGAAACCGCATGAGGGACAACCACTGCATGGACTTTGATTCCAATAGGTCAGTTTGGAATTGGATCCAGGACAATTTTCTCACATTGATTAGCAATGCAGTTTGAAGGAAACACCAGGTCTGAGTTATAGCCGTGTCTCCATCTGCTGCTGTTGAAGGAACTTGGAAGCTTTACATCATGAACAAGGGACAGCTGTCCTGTATCTGACCATCTTTCATCTAATTCCCCATCATCATTTGATTATGAGTATTCACAAAGTACACGATGGCTGTTGAAGTCACCTATCACCACATTAACAGAATTATCAGTGAAACCCCTGGCCCACACGTCATCGGTGATGCGACGCGCCCCTCCCGTCTCATTCACCATTGGACGACGTGTCCAGTCTGGAATCATTTCCACAACAATATTGTCCATCGGGTGATCCCATGTGGATCTGCGGGATCTCCCTCAGGAATCCTATGTAGATCCTGCGGAGTGCTGCAGCACGAGGTTGCGTATGAAGGCTGAGGCTGGGTTCTCTGTGGGGAATTCACAGGGCTCATTGGTAAATCGTAGATGGAGGACCGGGCAGGCAGACTGACGGAGCGGAGACCATCGAGTTGGAGGGATTTAGTGACATTTTAAATTGACATTTAGGAATTTTTTAAAACTGGCTGGCAATAGGATTGATGCCTTCCTCCTTCTTCCTCTCCCCATCCTGATGAGATTCGGAACGAAAGGGGTAATGACTGACTATTACTATTACTATTATTATTATTATTATTATTTCGTACGCGGCCTATGGCTGCTGATGCATCATTGCTGGGAGCGCAGCTTTGCCACCGATGCCGTTCCCCCTATATCCAGTAAGCTGGTACTCATTTTGCAGACTTCGGAAGGATGACAGGCTGAGTTAACCCATCTGGTGTTGTGGTATTTAATGGAATGACAAGGGATGTAACTCAGACCCGAAGAGCTTAAGCCAGCCACCTTAACCGTTAAGCCAACAACAGGCTTATAATGACTGATACGTAAGGAGAGGTAAATGTGGATGAGCTGTGTGAGCCAAATGTTTCAGTACTTGAGATTGAATGAATGGTGCAAAGAGGATGTGATTGTGAAGAGGAAGCACAACCCTCCTGGGGAGAGGAATCCCTGTTTAGAGTTAGGTAGATAGAGGGGATTCTGCTGTTTTGGAATTTGGACGCCATTTTGGTGTTGGCGCTGGAAAAGGT
>CM068954.1:175986418-176006449 GCA_035128595.1 Eptatretus atami | reverse complement strand
TGCATGCATAGCTCAACGTGGGGTTAAGCATAATTTGATTCACTTTTTCTGTTTGGGCAGAGAGCAGCCACACAAAACACTTGGACCCTGTCCTGAAAACATTGATGCGGATAATCAATGGTACAGTGAAATCAACACCCCTGCAGTGGCTTCCAGTCCTATCTAACATCTCACCCTTTGATTTTTTCCCCGAAGGCAAGAGTGCTGAGAGAGTTTGACTGCATCAAAGCCAACCCAGAGCTTCCAATCCATGAAGACCTGCAGAATCTACCAAATGTATGACTCAAGTCATGCGAACCTTTCTGTGGCTCTACAAATGTTTTGAGTGATGCGGGGTTTGACACAAAGGACAAGTGGTGCAATCTCTGGACCGACAACAACATTGTTAACAAAGAACTGATGAGTGATCTGACAGAAGAGCCTCCAGCTTTCGACCTCCCACAGAAACAGTGGTCTGCTGTTCACAGGACCCATACTCTCCATGCAAGGACATCGCACCACCTTCCACAAATGGAATCTCAAAGCCAGCCCAGCATGTGACTGTGGTCATCTAGATCAGACTATCCATCACATTGTGAACTCTAAGGGCACTCGGTAGAGCGCATACCTCCACCACGCAATTCCTGATCCACGAGAACATATCGGGCCCATTACGTCTTTGAAATGTCATGCTATACAGTACTATGTCGTTTTTGGCCCAATCTCTCAATGGTGAAGAATTACTTTAAAAATTAAATAATTCTCGTATCAGGATCCAGATTTGGATCTTCATCAAAATCGAATCTATTTGTCCTTGCCACACACCTAACTTGTCCACCAAGTTTTGTCCGGATACGTCCACAACTTTTTGAGATACCTTGCACACAAACAAACAAACGCAGAAAGGGGTGAAAACAACCTCCTTCACCATCGGTGGCGGAGGTAATGATTGTCAGCTACGGAAATTTGATGAAGGATTTATGGCAATCCACGGAACAAGGGACACTGCTGTGACCTGGCTGTCCAACTTAGACTTAGATCTGTGAGCTGTAATTTGTCATATGCACTAATAGAATCGAACTGTCTTGTCTGTCTGTCTGTCTACAGATGTCAGTCTATCATCAAGGAACTACTTAAAATTCCAATTGAATGTTGTATTTTGAACACTGTAGAATAATATGAATCGGAACACGAACCTGCAGTTCAGCAGTACTTTGGCTCTGAATTTGGCAAATTGTATGGCGCCTCTTCCTGAACACGCAAGCACACTCGTGGCCAGGCACTCCGGATATCCTCTCAGCTCCACTCTTCTATTGAGTGCATGTTAGAACACTCACAATGGCAAACAAAGTTACTCCGAGAAGAGTTGGCAGAAGATTCAGCTCCGGACCGTTGTGTTTGACCCATTGTCTTCGTGCGGTTGCCATCGCGCCTGCTGTTCAAAGTTCACGAACAAAGCTAATATAGATTGTGCTCGGAAACACAAAGCAAGAGTTGAAAAGATCCTTCCGATGTCTTTTTTTTTCTAAAGATTGTGTGGCGTAACGTGTTTTCTGAACTCTCGAGTTCAGTCAGCGTTTCCTCTTGGTATTTTAACAGGACAGATGCAAAGAAGTTGTTACGAACTTTATTACTCAACCTTTTTCATTTCATCCCACTTGTTAGAATTGAACCTGATTGGGGGTTTGAAAGACGTGCTACGTACTACTCGAACATATGCATGCTTTCTCTTTGTTTACAGGAGAGCAGTAAACAATTGCATTTTTGGACTGAACACCTTATGAGCACCCTGTTTGGGGAAAACAAAGTTTCCTTTTAGTTTGCATTTGTCATCTAACATATAAAGCTCTTTCTAACCACTCACTGACTCACTGACTGATATTAAAGATCGGTGCCTTTCGGGTGATGTATAAAGCTGATGGACATCGAAGCCGATACACCGGGAAAAATCGCAGAACCATTGGAAAGCGTCCGTAAATGAAAATATAAATAAATGGGGAAAAAAATAAATAGATGAAAAATCAAATGCAGGTGAGCGACCCGAGACAATGGGGAAGCACGTGAACCGAATACACAATGTGTGAGCATACCTTGCTCGTCATTTAATGAAATTAATCAAAGAAAATCCACCTCCATAACTTTTCTAACTTGCATTCCCTGTATTGTTTTCTTGTCCGTAAATTGTATTGTGTTGTCGTTGCTGCTCTGGCAATACATACTTGCTCTGTATTTCACGTTTTGCTCTTTCCTTTAAAGACCCGTGCCATGGGGAGACATCCCACAGGGCGCCGGCCAGGCCGGAGCCCCGTGTACGCTACCGAAGCGGAGCGGCGTGCCGCACGCCGCACGCGTGACAAGGAACGCAAGGCACGCAGCGTGCATGTTGGGAGACACAAAGAGTGCTGGGATGAATGCAAGCGGCGTGCCGGTATCCCACGTGACGAGGACTTTGCGGGAGAACTGCTTAACCTGCTGGAGTGGGCAGGGTGAGCAGAAAACGAGTGCTCGTGTGCCACTCTTTCATTGAACGCGCGCACAAAGACGATTTCACACGGTCAGATAAGAGATTAATAATTCCGACTCCAGAGTGCTATCGTTGTATTTTTTTTACAAAATATCTGGGAAGATGACAACTCGCGCTGATGCCGAGCAAGAAGTAGAGATTGTGAACGTTTAGTTCATCACGCTTCAAAATACACATCGAGTTGTGCACATCTGATCATCGTACGGTCAATCTTCATCAATCTACATTTGATTCTTGTGTTTGTTTCAGCCTCCCTTCTCTGGAGCACAACCTCGGCAACCAAACTGCCAAAGACAAGGTCATATTTCTTCCCCTTTGCAGCATTTGCCGTAATCTTTCAAAATGAGATTCTGGTAGTAATGTGGCTGCACATCCTGTGGTGTGCTGTGCAGGGGTCTAACCTTTCTCACGACCAGGTAGTTGGAGTAGTACCTACTACCAGACTACACTCAAGGTATGACGGATTGTGCCCATACTTGTATGTCATATTATTGCAGGACAATGACAGTGAGAACCACCTGCTTATTACGTATGTAAGAGTAGGTGAAGGCTAAAGGTAAATTGGGGGGAAAAAAATTTTTGATTAATGGAAGTAAAGAAGATTGAGAACAGAAGAGAGAGAGGATGGGGAAAAGGGGAAAGAGGTTTACAGGGGAGATAGATATAACATGAGAAGAGGGAAGATGTGATGGTGGGGGTGGTGGAGGTGCAATTTCACCATTTTGGTGTTCATCAAGTGGGATTTTTGTAATTGAAATTCAGGTCCACATTTATGCTTCATCCATTAACGTATGCATAATTGATTGTTGTAATTGACCTGAGGTCTGATGTGTAGATAGCCCATTAGGTTGTGATAATATTGGAGACGTAATTCCATAACATTCTGCCTAAATTGGCCATTTTCATGACTCACAAGTGTGACTTTATCCATCGCCATCAGGCCAAGGCCAAATCATCAATCACGTACGCGGCCAACCGAAGAGTCGAGTGTTCTGATTGGTCATAAGATGCCTTGTTCTTATTCCTCTTTGGTTAAAATTGCTCTTGTTATCATTTTCAAGGACTTGTAACACTTTCACCAAAGCAAAAACACCAAGTGATATTCCTCCATTTTCTGCAGAACCTTTGTAAGTATCAATTTGGTGGATAAAATCATGCTCCAATCACATCACAGTGAGAGCTTTTTGTTACATTTTTGTTACTCGATTGTAGCTGCTGTTTTCGAGGCGCCACTCTCTGGCTGCAGTTACCCGAGCACGTTCTACTGACCCATCATTATTTTCAGAGTTCCGTTTCACCACTGCCATTTTTCTGATCGACGTCTTCTGGATAGATTGACTGATACTGAACTTGTGTTTTTGTACACCAGAAACCAGACAAACGGTTACTTTTCAAAGCACACACGTGACCACACTGGTAAGTAACAAGAACCTCCCGAGAGCAACACTCATCATTTCAAGCTAAATAATATGTGAAGCGTATCATTGAGGTTAATTGTATTATGGATTACAGTTATTGATTTGATGGATGTGAGCGGTAAATCGGTTAATTCCAGCTATAAAATGCTCATTGTACGGTGCAAGACGAAACATCATATAAGCTATGTCTTTGTCGCCAATCGAGAAATATCAATGTATTTTAGCCTGAAAGCTTGGAGAAGATGTTTTTGCACAATTTCATGGTGGGGAAAGGCCGTTTGGCCCGTCATGCCTAAGCTGCATTCAATTGTCAACATTTCTACTGCCTGTTTGTCTGGTTGTTTTTAACCTTTATATATGATCCCATAGGTTAAGCTGAATGTTCCATTTACTTTCCAACATGTGACATGCTTGGGTGTGCTGTGCAGGCTTAGCATCCATGCAATGCAATATGGTGAGGGGGCTTGAATATCACAAGTTTTCAATATTTTATTGATTACGAGTTAAAATATCCCAAGCGAAATCAAGTGTCCTATAATCAGCAATGGCAAAGTATGGGCTCCAGAAAATGGAACACCACCAAGTACCAACTCCACCATATAACTTCTCTTCATTTGCCTCGGTCCAGAGATGGACTCGGCCAGCCGGGGTTCACAAGGGGCTTTGGGCCAATATGTAGCCACCTGGGAGTCACACCTGCGCACTTCCATAATTATTCAGAAAGGTTCATTCAAACAGTTATGCCATGTGTTCAGGAATACATGTCGTCGTTCCATGTGGCGATTTATTTACAAATCGCTCCTCTTTGGTAGATAATAATAGATGTGCAAAAAGCTGCATTTGCTTGCGGCCATTATGTTGCATTTGATCAGGGGATAACAAATCTACCTTCAATATGGTTATAAGAGTCACCCCCACAGCACTGTCAGGTTTGGGGCCCCTCTAGTCTGGCGCCGCTTAGGAGCCAAAGTAATGGTGTGGATGAAGCCGAGGTCGAAACACTCCTGTACACGCATCTTCCATGAGCCTCTATGTCCAGGAAAAACGAAATAATCAATAAAGAGGACAATGCAGTAGAAACCACACAGGTTACATTTTACCTGTAATTTATATTTTGCCGCAGTCAGATTAAATTTGCAAACTTTTGCATTTCTGTACGTTTTGTGTTTTTTTTTTTCCTTCTGTAAATTTGATTACACCTGCACGAAACACCTGTGACACTGTATTTGCCTCAACAGTAATTTTACTTAATATTTATGAGATTCATGCGAGCAATTCACCAGGGTAAGAATGTGACAGGAGGTCCGTGGTGCTTTGTGTTTCAGAGGTCGGTGCAGGCACACAAACAGCTGAAGCCAAGCGCTGTCAATTGTGAGTCGGGGTTGACTGTAAATGAGTGATATGAGTGCTAGAAGTGCATCTGATTTTTTTTTTCTTCCTCAAATTGTTCCAGAAGTATGATGTGTGAAGATGGTGGTGACGACAACGACGAAGATGATGAGGTTGATGATGAGGAGGAGGAGGAGGAGGAGGAGGAGGATGATGAATATGTGGAGGATCGAGGACAGAACAAATGGTCAGGGAAAGCAAGTGGTGCTTTGAACCCGAAGAATGGCACCAATAGCTATCACAATGCAGAGACTGGCCAAGCAGGAACCTCGCAGTGCAGAAAGCAGTTCACGCGGCGTAAGGCTGACACCTTGCATTGTGATAGAGAAAAAGGAGTCAAGGAAGAGAAGGCACCAGGCAACACAGTACGCTTTGTGGACAGGTAATTGCAATTTCACACGGCCATGCTGTAACCTTGTCCCAGAAACCTGCTCCGAACTCTGGTGAAAACTGCTTGGTTTGTGATAGCCAGAGTGCTCAAGCAAAGTATAGAATCTTAAGAGGCCATCCACATATTGTGTACTCACGAGGGAGAGGCATTGAGATTGAAGTGGCATGAAGGAGAGGAATATAGGTTATGTGCAAGTGAGAAGGGCAAAGATTCCACCAGTGTTATCTACATAATACGTGTATGGATTGTAATTGGGTGGGAAGTACTGCATGTCGTTCGTTAATTTGGAGGTGACAGAACCATAGGCTTTGTGTTTGCCATATTTATTTCCATCCATCCATCGGGACCATACTCTGTGCAGAGCGTTGGTGCTGCCTAAGCAGTCTCCTGGGCTATTGGGCACAATCCTGGACGGGTCGCCACTCCGACACAGGATACCAGGAAGCTGGCCCTCATTTTGCCAACCTCGGAAGGATGACAGGCAGAGTCAACCCCACCTGTTATTAATTCAACAGCCAAGCAGGATTTGAACTCAGGACCCTTGGATCCCAAACCCACCATCCTTACCATTTAGCCAACACCAGGCATATTTCTCTGCTTGTTACATCAAGTGCAATCTCCATGGAGACACACATTGTTTTATCTTATCTGGAAAATGATGTTTGTTTCTTCCAATAATCCAGAAGGAATTAATTTATCATTTTAAGCTAATTTGAGCCTGGCCTAACCACAGACTGGGCAGATGAGGGGGGGAGGGGGGGTCTGAGGTTGAGGTTACAGAGGAGGGATTGCCAGAGCTAGTGCAACTTTGCACCAGAGGTCTAAAGGAGGTACTGAAAACTGAAACCTTCACCAGATTGTTAATTCACTCGATTCATTGCAAAATCCTTCCGCCCTGCTTCCTTAAGTTCATTCGATATTTGATGTTCCAATTATGATTTTGCCTTCCATTTTGTTTACGTCACTGTCTTGTTACTAAATTATAGTATTTGCACAGAAGAAGGTTCACATGGCTCTGAGATATCTGTGGATATGAATCGTTAAAATGATTACAACCCAAATTTGAAATGGTATAAGGATGACGGTTCAATGGCATGAATCGGGCCGAGCAAGCAATACTTGGACAAGCATCCTACATATTATATTGGGGTGGCAATAACAATGCTCTACAAGAAGAGATGGGATAATAAAAGGGATCTGGAAAAGTTTCAACTCGGACAAATTGTAGTCCTTGTGCTAACTACAACTAGAGAGTTCATAGAACACCTTATCCCACGCAGTGTTCAGGTGTATCATTCAATTGAAATAAAATATAGATTTTAAAGTTCGTGGAAAAAAAACAATTCCGGAAGTTTACCACCGTTGACGCAGTGGCTGTTACACCACCTTTATTGAACACGTTACATTAGTTCTTCATGCCTCTTATTTGTGTCCTTTATGACGTCCTTAAAACAATAAACTTCCTGTTCGGAAAGGTTTTTTTATACGCCCGATCTATATATATATATATATATCGGGGCGTATTATGTGATACCGGTCGTCCGTCCGTCCGTCCGTTCCTGTCCGCACTCTAACTCCCAAAGTTTTCAACTTTCACGTTTCATATTTGGTACATAGGTACAGACTGTGGAGACGGTGTGTCGCGACATACGTTCGTCATCTAAAGTGGTTGCCATGGCAACCAGGATGCTGTTTTCCATGTAGTAGCACAATTCTGTATATACCTTCTTGTTCAACTTTGTTTCACTGCCAGGCAGGCAGAGTAAAAAAATTATCTCGTTCCTCTCTTCGCATGTGTGAGCGGGATGAATTCAGAGCCCAATTACTGCTAAACTACAGGTTCGTTTTCGTATTCAAAATATAACATTCAATTAAAGTTGAGTTGTTCCTCGACCATAAACTAACGCTTGTGGATGGACAAAAGAAGTGAACCAATTGCTTCATCTCACTTTTCGCTTCACGTGCGCAGGGTAATAAATGGCTATCTCATGTGCTCTGGGGATTATTACCTCTTCTTTTCACTGCTCTATCTTGCTGCGAGAGAATCTCCGAATCTATCACGTGGGTTGGAGTTACTTGTTGCAGTACAATCACCAGCTTGGTTTTTCTTTCAAATTATGAGAAATGGGGGAAGAAAGTATTATGCCTGGAGAAGGGAAGGTGTTCAATTTTCTGTTCTGCCCCTTGTTACGTGCTGCGCAGGCAAGAAGCTGAAGCAAGCGTTGTTGGTGTAGACAACAAGCCTGTGACGAGGTAAGAACTCTACCTTAACAGGGTGATGGTGCCAACGATGTAGCCTCAGCCTCCCACAGCAGGTTACCCTCCTGGCTCAGGTTTGGAAAGGAAATGCATATATACTTTTGCCATAATTTTGCTTACAACGAACTCTTCCTCAAATTCTCTTTCTTCTGACCCATTACACGGCATACACCCTGTATTTAACTAATTTAGTCATATGCTGAGTTAATGTCCAATGGCAAGTCAGGATTATTTGATGTCATTGAACCCAACCACTCAGGCGCACCCTTATGTGTGCTCCCTGGGGGCAGGCGGGGGACCTGCGTCACGGTGCATCGTCCGGGTAGCGGTAAGAAAAAGGGTTCCACCCTCGAGGCAGATGGATTGCCAGCCCTGTTCCACTGCACACACCCAGGTTGTGAAAAGGTCTACAGGGTCAAGGAGTATCTGTCGGTAGGTTTCTATGCACGGTGGACTTGCCCATTGCTGTCTTAACAACCACAGTTCATTGCTTTTACCAGTATTTTTACTGAAATTTATCAGTCATCATCATTTGTATTCAGTGTTGGGATTTATTTTAGTGCTTACAGTGACAATTACACCAAAACTCATTCTTCCCCTCAGCCATTGTTTGTGCAAGCCTTCAACTCTGCTGTTGGTGTTTCCCCCCCTCTCTCTGCTGTTCTTTCTGTCTTGTGTCCTGATCCGTTCAGTGTACCAGTACTAGCTCTTCCATGAGCCTCGACTATGTATACCAAAAAAAAAGAAATTGAACCGAGGGAGGCTGAAGGCTCAATAGTACCCAAGACCCAAACCTTTGGACCTGAGTCTTTAAGCATGTGACTCAATCGGGTAATTTTATTTTTGGAAATTTCATCGTACAATTTCATTTTGGAATTTTCATTTTGTTGTTGAACTAAATATTATGACTTGAGATTAAAATCGACCTTTTAGATTCGGGACTTGACTCAAACATTGTCCCCTGAGACGCGGGACCTTCCGCCTGAGACGCGGGGCCTTCCACCTGAGACGCGGGGCCTTCCATCTGAGACGCGGGACCTTCCGCTGAGACGCGGGCCTTCCACTGAGAACGCGGGCCTTCCATCTGAGACGCGGGACCTTCCGCCTGAGACGCGGGGCCTTCCACCTGAGACGCGGGCCTTCCACTGAGACGCGGGCCTTCCCACCTGAGACGCGGGGCCTTCCGCCTGGAGACGCGGGACCTTCCACCTGAGACGGGAAGAGGGGCCTTCCAGCTGAGACGCGGGACTTCCGCCTGAGACGCGGGCCTTCCACCTGAGACGCGGGGCCTTCCCCTGAGACGCGGGCCTTCCCGCCTGAGACGCGGGACCTTCCACCTGAGACGCGGGGCCTTCCAGCTGAGACGCGGGCCTTCAGCTGAAGACGCGGGGCCTTCCAGCTGAGACGCGGGACCTTCCACTGACGGCCCCGAGAGGCGGGGCCTTCCAGCTGAGACGCGGGACCTTCCACCTGGGACGCGGGACGCTTCCACCTGAGACGCGGGACCTTCCACCTGAGCCGCGGGGCCTTCCAGCTGAGACGCGGGGCTTCCAGCTGAGACGCCGGGGCCTTCCAGCTGAGACGCGGGCCTTCCCCTGAGACGCCGGGGCCTTCCGCCTGAGACGCGGGGCCTTCCGCCTGAGACGCGGGGCCTTCCAGCTGAGACGCGGAGACCTTCAACCTGGGACGCGGGGCCTTCCACCTGAGACGCGGGGCCTTCCACCTGAGACGCGGGGCCTTCCAGCTGGACGCGGGACCTTCCACCTGGGACGCGGGCCTTCCACCTGAGACGCGGACCTTCCACCTGGGATGCACCTTCCACGCTAGAGACGTGGGGCTTCCAGCTGAGACGCGGGCCTTCCACCTGAGACACGTCCAAACACTTCCCTTAAGACTTGACACTTGGCTCCATGTCTGCTTTTAACCTGTTTTATTCACCATCTATTTATTACCTCTGCCAAAAGGAGGGAGGAGGAGGAGGAGGAGATTGGGACCATACTCTGTACGGAGCATTGGTGCTGCTTAAGCAGTCTCCTTGGCTATTGGGCACAATCCTGGTCGGGTCACTACTCCGACACAGTATACCAGCAAGCTGGTACTCATTTTGCCGACCTCGGAAGGATGACAGGCCGAGTTAACTCCACCTGGTATTAATTCAACAGCTGAGCGGGATTTGAACTCAGGACCCTCGGATCCAAAGCCCACAACCCCAACCATTAAGCCAACACCAGGCATGAAGGAGGGGTAAGTTGTGAAAAATAAGTAAAGAATAGGATATGAATGTAAAAGGGCAAGGACGTTGTATCTCAAGGGACAAATGGGGAATGTCTGGTACATCCAGCACTGGAGAAGTTCAAAAAATTGTTTTTTGCCACATCTGCTATGTATTTGGTTCCTATGTTATGTTTTTCCTTTTTAAATAATAGCAAGGTAAAAGGTTTGTGGTTTACATCATGTGTTGGCTCTTCAAAGCACTATTTATATTCTTTATACTTTAACAATAACTCATTAACAAAATAATAAAAGTAGGCCTCGATGTTTCTAGCAGCAAGCTCTGCCCATCAACAGGAGGAAGTAACTGGAACAAAATGGGATGCAGAGTTTATACAAGCCACCCCCCCCCCCCCATTGGCCTGGTTATTGTGGGTGCTAATTGCTCACGCCCCCCCCCCATTGGAGGTATATTGTTTGGTGCTGATTGGCTGGTCATTGTGTGTTTCTGATTGGTCAGTGTGTTCTTGCTCATTGTGGACCACTGTCCTCAGTGTATTGACAGTTATGATTGTAGTGTAGGTGTCTGCTTGTTCATTAGGGAGAGCCAGATATCGCTAATGGATGGCCCATTTTCTTGGAGGACCGTGTGGTGTAGGTGTATCTCCATAGCTTCTCTGATTCTCCTTGTGTGCCAGTGGCTGATGAATGTGAGAAGTTTGATGTCTGACCATAGTTGGCGTCGGCGATGATTATTATTGTGTGAATTTTTTTTTTTGGGATAACATTGTCGAGGCTCGTATGAGAGCTGACACACAACGCACAGCAAGGGGGCATGAGACAAGAGAGCAGGAGAGGGGAGGAAAAACAGTGGGGAACAGGGACATTCGGAGATTTGTGGAAGGGAGAGGGATGGGGAACACGTGGTATACAAGATGGACACTACAGGGACTTTCAGGAAGAAAGCAGGGAATTTGAAGGAGGTGGGCTTGGGGTGGATTAACGGGGGCAGAAAAGATCGAGGATTTTGGATGGGGGAAGATAAGAGGTGGTGGTGTGAACAGCTGATTTGAAAGGCCTGGAGGGAAAGAAATGGGATTGAAGAGAGTGAGGGAGTTTATTCCAAAAGGCGGGAAAAAAAGAGGAATGAAAGAGTGAAGGTGAGCAGTGATTCGTGATTTTTTGTAGTTTTAATGAGGGTTGCTGGTGTACCTTGAGCGCCCTGCAGGAATATGGTGGGGACATATTACAGACAAAGCGGGGGGGGGGGGGGGGGGGCGAGACAAGAGAGGAGAGGAAGAAGACAGAAAAACCACTGACCTGCCTGCGGTGAGAGAGTGAGAGGCCCAAAGACAGCCTCAGCTGTGGGAGGTACCAATGATCCTAAATGCCTCGGTTCCACAGGTGAAAGCCGAGAAAAGGTGAGAGGCAGGAGCACCAGCCAGAGGGGAGAGCAGTACTTCCATCAGGCCTGTGGAGAAAGCTTTGTATGTGGTCAGAGCTCAAGGTGGGCCGAGGAAGGACTTTGCACAACGGAGGATTCCCAGTCGGCAACTGGCTTTGGCAGCCAGGTTGGAAATGTGGCTTTCCCAGGAAAGGTCATGGCAGATAGTGAGATTCCCTTGACAGATAGTGGCAGATAGTGAAATAGTGTTCACCGCATCTCTTGTGAATGTGGGAAAGTTTACATTGGTGAAACTGGTTCAGGGTAGAGACACGTGTGCACAGTGGATAAGGTCAAAGAAGACATATTGCTTCTAATATATCGGGCTGGCTCCGGCGCGGCATGTAGGGGCGCCAACAGGCGATCATCCGTATGATCCGCATCGTGATTTGGCCCATGTTTTACGCCGGATGCCCTTCCTGACGCAACCTGGTGCCCTCTTACGACACAGGGATATGGTACACACTATTTAAACCAGGGTATACACTGGCCAAGTACACTGGTACTCATTTTGCCGACCTCGGAAGGATCACAGGCTGAGTCAACCCCCTGGTGTATTAATTCAGTGGCCAACGGGGCTTGAACTCAGGACCTTTTGGATCCCAAGCCGCTGCCCTAACCACTGAAGAGAAGGGAGATGGCAGAGAGGGAGATAGGGAGAGAGTGGGAGGGAGATAGCAGGGGCAAGAGGGGGGATAGGAGATAGCCGGCCAACACCAGGCTTGGACTCAAAGAACATCAAGCACATAATAGATGAGGCGAATGGGAAAAATCAGCAAGACTCAATTGTGCATAGACCAATAATCATCACCTACTATGGTCAGACAGCAAATTTCTCACATCCATCAGTCACTGGCACACAAAGAAAATTAGAGAAGCTATGGAGATACACCTTCACCACATGGACCCCCAAGGAAATGGGCTACCCATGAGCGATATCTGGCTCTCCCTCATTAACAAGCAGACACCTACACCACAATCATAATTATCAATACACCGAGGACAATGGTCCATGATCAGCAAAAACACACTGGCCAATCAGCAGCACACAATGACCAGTCAATGGGGGGTGTGGAGTTTTTATAAACTCTCCTCCTCCTTCATAAGCAGCATCATTGGCTGCGGGCACAGCTGTGACATTGATGCAATGCCCCTATTACCATGACTACATTGGTACTCATTTTGATGACCTCAGAACGACGACAGGCTGAGTCAACCCATCAACGGCCGGCAGGGGCTCGAACTCAGGACCCTAAGATCCCAAGCCAGCCACGCTAACCGCCAAGCCAACACCAGGTTTTTATAAACTCTGTATCCCATTCATTCCAGTGAATTAGTCCTGTCAATGCATGGAGAATGCTGCCCGAAACATAGAGGCCTACTTTTCTTCTTTTTCTTTTGCTATCGAGTTATTTTTTAAAGTATAAACAATATAAATAGCTCTTTTAAGAGCCAACAAATGGTGTAAACCACAAACCTTTTACTTTTCTTCTGTGTTCTTCGTTTTATCTAAACACGGAATATTTTAATATTAAACATTTGTCCAACCAACATTATTTACAAACCTAGTGATGCGGATATTAGCAGTTTGTTCTTCTGACTCATTTCATAGCTATCCCACTTGATTGAGGTCTGGGGAATGTGCAGCAACCAAGGAAGTTGGAAATCGTCGTCATGCCGCGCGAAGGCTTTGGATGATGCTTGATTTGGGAACACCAGCAACACACTCTTTAACAGGAGTCTCCCATTCTGCAATTTAAATTCGAACAGGTCAGGGGAATTACCATGTTGTTATCTGATAGTCAATGAAAAACAACCAAGCTGGTTCATTAATGACCTTCAGGGAAGGAGTAATCTGTCTGTGTCGTCTAATCTGGCCGAAATGTAGCGCTTGTCTACACTTTACAGTTTAATCAGGATGTTTTCGGAGCAAAAGTCTCATGGTCTGGATATCCATGATCACTTCCCCATCGAGTTCCATGTCTCA
This sequence comes from Eptatretus atami, assembly GCA_035128595.1. NCBI lineage: Eukaryota > Metazoa > Chordata > Myxini > Myxiniformes > Myxinidae > Eptatretus > Eptatretus atami. The sequence goes on along the minus strand of CM068954.1, from coordinate 175,992,847 downwards.
TAAAGATTTTATTTTTGTCATCACGTCCTTGTCCAACAATAGGTCAGGTACAGGACTTCCAACTCACAAGAAAGCAAAACGATATTATGCTGTCACAAACTATAAATGAGTAAAGAATATAGGATTGCTTTGTGATTTTGTTTCATGTGCAGAATCATGTGAAAGCAGTGCACGGTGCCAGGAGGCACGTTTGCCCACAGCCTGGTTGCGGCAAACGTTTTGTGCTGCAGAGGCACCTGCGGAAGCACCTGGTCCTTCACTCAGGTACTCGAACGAAACTGGTTTTGAGGATAACTGCTTTTGACACATCTTGGTCGCTTACGAGCTAACTTTTCCTGACTTTCGTCGAATTTCTTTCAACTCGAACCACCTTTCTGGTACATTGGCATTGTGGAGCATGCCATTCAGGGTTGACAGGATGGCCTATAGGCATGCACACTCGCTTCTAAGCTGTCTAACCTCGGTTGGAATCCCGACCCAGCTGTAAACCGTCATCCCGGTGTTTCACAGGCAGGGTGATTCAACAATATGTGTGTGCCATGCCTCGGATGGACGTTAAAACTGTCGTCCCATCTGCCAACATTCATCGGTGGACGTAAAATATCCCATGGTGTCTTTCACGAAGAGTAGGCAAGCTATCGCCAGCACCATGGCCAAATTCCTGCCAAAACCAGCAGAGTGCATTGCCTTCAGTGATGCCACCCTGCAGCCTTGTGCTGCAGACAAACTAAGAGGACTAGACATGGTAATTCATCAATGTGTGTGCCATCCCTCGGATGGACATTAAATGGGGCGTCCCTTCTGCCGACATTAGTTGGTGGTCATCAAAGATCCCACGGTGTCCTTCGCGAAGAGTAGGTGCGTATTCGCCGACACAATGGCTAAAAAAATTCCAAATTCCTGCCATAACCAGGAGGGGGCACTGCATTAGCGGCACAGCCACTCTCCCAGCAATGATGCTGGGAGCGTGACTGTGCAACCTCTGGACAATGATGCTGCATGGCAATGTCCGGATTCCATTCTGAGATTGAAATTCTGAGATTTGGAAAGGAGCATTAAGCTGGCTGTCCTGTCTGAAATTGAAATGAAAACAAATATCCCTTGGTATGATCCTCAAATAGTGGTGCCTTCCCCTTGGACCAGTACCATGGCATATAGACCCTGCCAACAAATTGAGAAGAAGATAAGTATTATGGAATGTTAGATATTTTATGTACAAGTTAAAGGGAAACTAAACTTCGATTTCATCAACTGAGAATTGCTCGATCCGATCACAATCAAATTTTTTTGCTTCACACACTTGTTCTGTACTCAGGGATCACTGCGTCACCTCTGCTTCTGCGGTTTCAAATGACCCACCTCTTCTCTGCATTCAGGACATTGCTAAAAGTGATAAATCTATAAATCTTTCCATCTGCTCAATATTTCCCAAATCTATTCATGCCTGAATCAGAGGACAAAAAAAAAAAAAACTCTGGTTCATGATCACACTGTCATAACGCTTAGATTACTGCATGTTACTGTTGGCAGGCTCGTCTGCTCCTTCTCTCAAACCCTTTCAACTCATTCAGAATCTGACTGCAGCCAGGTTTGAAATGTAGACTCTCGTTTGATCACTCCACTCGAATTCTGAAATCACTTCACCAGCTCTCAGTACACAAATTGAAAGATTTTGCTTTGCTCCTGCTAATCTTTGAAGCTAGACATATAAATTTTAGTGTTCCTGCATACATTCCTGACCTAATCACATCTTGGGTAGACAATTTGTAGCAGGTATTGAGAAGGCTCGTGCGTCAACATGTACGTACGTAGATTCATGGAAGACGTGGTTTGCTCGTGAATTTCCAGGATCACTCAGTTTCAGGTGACGATAATTGTCACATTACGTATTGCAAGTCTTGTTTCCTGATTGGATTTCTTTCTTCGATGGCCATGGTTTGCAAACACATAATCAATACATTTCTGAATTGTGAATCCATAAGTTTATTTCACATTTCATAGGTTGTTGCTTAATGTACTGGAAAGAGTATGATTGCCTTCCGAATACAGTACATACTGTATGCAAGTATACAGAAGGAAATTTGACACAGGAAAGAGTATATATATATATATATTTATTTATTTATTTTTAGAAGGCACTACCAACCAAAAGTAAAAAAACAAGATTGACTGCTAATTTGAGCAAAAAAGCAAGAGCAGACCCGGTCTCGGGTGACGCTTCACCAGCTTCACAGCCGGCTTCCTCGGGCACAATGGACCCAGAGCATCGGCACGTGGCCAGCTTTTTTTTCTTTTCAATACGACCGCTTTCGATATTTCGATCCGGTCACGTGATTTGACGGTTATTTTGCTTTTGCAAAATAAAATACCAGCACATCATTGATGGGGTGCTCTCCTCTTTTTTTTGTTTTTACTTGCACGTGATCTGGTGTTGTATGTGTATGCGCTTGTTATTGTGCACTGCCATACTACCCAGACCTTTCTGAAAGGTTTGGCAGGATAGTACGTCCAGCTGAAGATAGTGCATACCGCTCCACAAGGTAAGCCTTTGCTGTTTCATTCCTTTACAGCGGCAAAACATTCACAAATAGTACATACAGGAGAATCCCCATGCTACACACCCCCCTCAGCCACCAGACCAGTTTCATCACTTCATTTTGAATCGTCAGCGACAGCGTCGACAGAAATGTGCACCGCCGAGGCTCCCAAGCATGTACCACGTGCAATGTCAATAGCAGTTAACATAGAAATGAATAACAAGACCCAATGGAAACTTAAGCCTTTCCCAATGGAAACCAAGGCCAAGGCATTTAAGATTATTGGAATCCCTCGTGATGAAGTTGAGTCAATCGGCCTATCACTTCGCCATCACAGAGAAGTCGGTGGTCTCTCTGTCTACTACCACCTCCTTTCTGGTCTTCTCCCTCTGCTCTTTCTGTGCTTTGTCCTCCACAGGTTTCTGCAGGGCACACACAGTCCACCATCAACCCCCTTCTGTTGAAACTACCTAAATCCACGATCACTTTGCTCACACTTGATTTTGGTATTGAGACATGCCAGTGCCTGCGCCGCCTGAATATGAGGCCCTGTGGTGCTTTGTCCCTCCGGTGATCTCCCGGCTTTGTCACAGCAGCACAGCACAGTGGACCATGAACAGCTGGAGACCATGCTGAGCCAGAAACCACTCATGGTACACCCATTATAGCCACTCTCCAGGGCGTCACCCCCACCCTCTCGGAGTCACTGACCCATGGAAGGATCTCGAAGCCTACTTCACTCGTGGAGTCCACGTCAAAACTGTATTGACTCATTTCGATTGAAGGAAAACACAATGACAGGCTATAATAGAGAAAAGTCACATTGAAAACAAAGGAAATGGGGCTTAGAAACGAACATTTGGGCACTCAGACAATGCAACCCAGTACACTTTGGGGGACTCTCCACTTGAGCGATCCCACCTTAAGAGTCGGCGCGTTATCTCCTGCTTAATCACTTTGCCGGAGCTCGTGGAAACATGTGCTCCGCACTGGTCCCAGAAGAACGTCCGTCGCACACCAACCCCGAGTGTAGATGCAGTGAAGAGAGGGCGGAGCAAAAGAGGCGAAAGAGAGAGGACGAGGGCAAACAGGCGAAGGAGAGGCGAGGAAAACAGGCTGAAGAAGTGGGTGAGGCGGCAGGCAGGAGAAGAGGCAGAGAGCGGACGCCTTCACGATCCGCCTTTTATAAGCCCGGGCGAAGGGCGGGGTGACGATCCGAAGTGACCCGAATCGTGTTCCTTATTGAGCTACGGTGGTCATAACCCCACCCTTCCAGGCTCGGGGCCGGAAGCAGTCTCATGCGCACATCCGGCGCGACACGGCCCGGTCCCCGTACCGAAATCCCCGCCCCCCCCCCACAACTCCCGTCCCTCGCTGCCCGCCCTGCCGTGTTCTGGCGACTGGACGAGGGTCGTGTCGGTCCCGGCTGGCCCATTGGGGCATCCCCAGGGAGACGCGGCGCGGCGCTGCAACGCGTTGGCCGTCCGAGTGCCCTGGGCCATGCAGCACGCCTTCTGTTTGGTGATGAGTTGTATCAACGCGGAGGTGCGAGGAGTCACGGGATGATTTTTCCCTGTACGGGAGATGTTGGTGGTCGAGGTGGTGAGCTTTTTGGTGAGCGAAGGTTGAGCAAGGTGAGAGCCGTTGTAAATTGGCGCGCAGATTTGAATGAAAGGGCACGCCATGCGTGTGCTTGTTCATGGTGGTAATTCTCTCATCAGGCTGCTGCTGGTGTCTGTTATCGTGGTATGTGTGCTTGCTTCGATTTGTATCATGGTTGGATGGAAATCAGGATTAAGGATAGAGATATGATTATTAAATCGAGCTATTAGACCCAGCAACGCACTTCGTCATGTTGCCCACTAGACATGAGGGAGGTCTGACTGCACGAAGACAAATGAAATAACTGCTGGGGATTCACTGTATGTTGGTTGCCATTGTTCTTCGAGGCATGCGGTTTGCAGAACCGCAACAATATTATAACATACACACACACACACACACATTGATTAATGTTCTTGTTGTTCCATATTTTATTGGATTCCTGATCACCACATACTTTGTGTATTGTTAAATCATGATGCATCCTGGATTCACCTGCATGCACTTGGAGTCGCGACAATGCCCCTTTCTCCCCAAACCCACCCTCCCGTTTCGAATCTTGCAGGCTTGAGCAGTCCTGATGCTGTTTCAAATCATCTATTTGTGCATGGAACTACCAATCCATCATACACAACATGAATGAATGTTTGGTATTTTTTTTAACAGTTCCATGAAATTTATCTCCATTATATCTGTTGTGTTGCTTTTGCAGAAGAGCGGAACTTTCTGTGTGCAACGTGTGGAGCATCCTTCAAATCCAAAAAGAACCTCCTCGTCCATCTACGCATCCACACCGGGGAGAAACCGTTGCAGTCAGTCAGAGCCTCACTATTGACACAGCATCCCATGATACGACCTCACTATAAGCATCCTCTAAAAAAGCCTCAATTGCTGCAAAGCATCCAAAACAGTGTTCTCTAACGTATCCTCATTGGTCACGTGCCATGTTGCTGTTTTGCATATGTAGCTACTCATTTGCATCATTTTTGGGGGACACAACTCTGCCATTAATGCAGTAGACCTACTCCACCCCCATGAAGTTGGTCAGGAAGTTAGAATTGGGTAAGGAATCGGCACAGGGGCCTACTATTTTTGAAAAGTGCTTGGAATATTTACCATACACAAACTCCTCTAACAGATGGCACAACCAGCTTAACATACCTTCCAAGACGCTGATGTAATCTATGATGTAATTCATCGGAGCCAAAAAGTGGAGCAACCAATGTGAGAAAAACGCTTTTTTGCTCTGACGAAGGGTTAATGCCCGAAACATCAACTTCTTGCTTTCTACAATGGATAGCATACCTCATTCAGCTTCCTGTTGATCCCATCCATTGTTTTACCTGATCACCAATGCAGCTCGACAGTAGCCTTCACGAGCAAGACTGGTCCTTCATTCCCCTGGAAGCATAAGAGACGGTTGTTATATTTCATCTGCTGGTGAAGAAAGTAAAAACAGCATGCCCATGACATCACAATCCTTCAGGACATGCTATAATTATAATAACTTTGCCAACAATGCCATGCAGTATTACTAATGCCACAATGATGTAATTCAGAAGGCCCCGCTCGATTATGTCTCCTCTACTATTTCATATCAAGAGGGGCAAGGAATTGGCAATTTCTTACCTGCTTTTATCACCTGCTGGGTTGTTATTCATTCGAACCTTGCAATCTCCGTCACCTCACTGAACACCTCATTTTGAAAACGGCCTAACAGATTACTTGTGTGTCGCACAGATGCGAGTTGTGCGGATACCGCTGCCGCCAGAAGGCCTCGCTCAACTGGCACATGAAGAAGCACAACGTGGAGTCCAATTTTGCCTTCGCTTGCGGTCTCTGTGGAAAGCGCTTTGAGAAAAGCGACAACCTACGCTGCCACCAGCTCAAGAGTCACCCAGACCGTGAGCAAAGTATCCCGGCCTGCCAAATCAACTTTCCGGTAATGGCCGACAGACTTTCTGAAACTTCGACTCCGCTCTCCTCAACCTAAGGACCATGGATGGAAATAATGGGGCTTTGCATTTTTCCTGCTGATCTTTTGTTTTTTTGTGTGTGTACATTGGCTCGAGATGTGTGGACGTCATCCTTATTGAACAAGGTGTCGCCACGATGAAACAAGACGGGGAAAAAGAAGGAATAAAGGTCACAAATGATGTGACACACCTGGTGATGTGCGATGAGCGCTGATTTTTAGATCCTCGTGGAGGAAGGATCTCCAAGTCTTACTCACGTTGTTGTTCTTGTGGACTTTTTTGTTTCACAGCCTACAGTTTTCATGGAAACTTCC
>CM068954.1:175968316-175985502 GCA_035128595.1 Eptatretus atami | reverse complement strand
TACAGAGTGGACAGGGTAACGATACCGTGTGTTTTCTTTGACTTGACCACCTGTTTCATCCGTTCAGGTTATTATGGAACTTTGAGTGTACGTGCTTCGGAGTGGACGTCGAGCGCAACAGTCGCCTTCTTCGTGTTGGTATGCAGCGTAAGGCCGTGGGACAGAACCATTGACTGAGGGCACGGCCGTGCTGCTGATGCAGTGCCCTCTGTTGGTTCGGGCAGGAATTTGGAATTTGTTCAGCAAAGGACACCGTGGGATGTTGAAGTTTTAATGAAAACGATCCGAGTTCTTCACCAAACCAAATAAACAATATTTGTTCTGAAACTTTATTGTGAAAAGGAACGGATAAAGGAAAGTGTGATAATTTACTATGATAGTTTTTCTTGTTTAAAAACTTTCGCACAGATGGTGAAAACAACGCGATCGTTTCTCGTTCTGAATTACACACAAACACACAAACAAACACACGGCGGAAATCGCCTTCACCCAGCATCGAGTGCTGAGCAAGATGGCGTCCGATGGCGACACCTCGCTCCGCGTGTTCTTCATTGCAATGAGCATTCTAGTCATGTTCGGTTCAGTGCTGCGTACGTAACAAGATTTTACGTATACGGTACCCTCAATCACAGTGAACAATTGTGTGTGTGTATATAGGTATGTGTATATATGAGTGTGTATGTGTTTGTGGGTGCGTAAACCGTGTGCACGCGTGCGCACACACACAAAAACACTTGAGGTGTATTGCATTTTTTTTTTTAGCTGAGGTGGTGCATCCCATTTTCTATTATTTTGTATAAGAGAAAAGTGAAATGTTATCCAAATAACGCCGCATATTTGAGAGGAAATATTATTGGTGATATCAAAGAATAAAAACCGAGGCCGATTTGTTTAATTTTTACGGAAACGTCGCTCGCCGAAGACTTCCGGAAGGGGGAGGGAGCTCGCTATCATTCTCCGTGTGAGGGGAGGATTGAGATCGACGTGTGAGCAGCGATGGCAGAAATGTCGAGATTGCAACGACACATGATGGCGCCGCAATTCGATCCCCAGCAGTGTAAGGTTGACCGCTAATTGTATTAATAGTAGTACGATGTTTTGAGTTCGCACCGGCCGGCGTTGGCCCGAGAGGAAGGCCTTCATTGTGGTAGTGCTCTGTCCTTGCAGATGTCCAGACGCTGTCCCAGCAGTCAGACGCCGACAGGGATCTACAAGAACAACGTCTGCACGTGCAGAAACTTGTGGACGACACGGCCTTGAACTTGAAGAGAAATGTCTACAAGAACTACCATCAGTTCATCGAAACGGCAAAAGAGATCTCTTGTATCCCCCACTGGTTGTGGTTTCCTTGGTAACCGATGTTGACGATTCATTAAAGGGTTTAAGGCCCTGTCCACACCTTGACGATTTAGCCCAGCGCTTGCCGACAATGAAAAATTTGCCAACCGAGCTGCAACTCGAATACGTATAGTAAGTTTGTTAGTTACGCTATAGAGCACGCTGGCATACGTCTATTGTACGCCGAACCAGGTGTTAGACAAATTTTCCATGCTTGAAATTTTTCGACGTATGCCAGCGTATGACTCACACGTTCCGCATACGCTTGTCCATAAGTTGTAGGCACGTTACGTGATCATACACACGTCGACACACGTTACTTGTAAGTTACTCATAAGTCAAAACACGTCAAGGTAATGGTTAGCGTCAGTGTTCCAGATCCCTTTTTTTTTTTCCTTCGGTATGACGGTGATGTTAACACTCGATTTCTAGTGCGGTTATGATTTAAATCGTTGAGCGCAGCCTATTAATTATATTATATTATAACAGCACTAGAAATCGAAGTGTTAACATCACAGTCATACCGAAGAAAAAAAAAAACGTCTGGAACACTGACGCTAACCATTACCTTGACGTGTTTCGACTTATGATAACGTGTGTCAACGATCGCGTAGCGTGCTACAACTTATGGCCAGCGTATGCGGAACGTGTGTCATACGCCGAGACGTCGAGAAATTTTCAACATACTGAAAATTTCTTCGACGTACTCGGCTGTATGACGACGTATCCAGCGTGCTCTTAACGTATACAAAACTTACCAATAACGTATTCGACGTGTGCCAGCTTTGTTCGGCAAATTTATTCGTCAGCATACGCTGGCTAAATCGTCAAGGTGTGACAGCGGCTTCACACTTCGATGTCTAGTGTGGTTATGTATTGAATCGTCGAGCCGCAGCCTATTAATAGCCTACGCCACGTCATCGCCGGCGATACACTCCGCGCGCTATGCATAAGTTAGACTATCGTTGGGCATAGGTTGTGAACGCCGACAACACGCTCAGCATTCGTTTGGTTAGTTATCTATATGTTGATTGAAACGTTCTGTTACGTTACTAAACGTTTTATGCATAGTCCAACACGTTATTATACGCCCAAAACTTAAAAAAAACATTCAATAGTTCAGCGTACACCAGCGTTTTACATACATTTTGAGACCTTGCCATACGCTGGCTAAAACGTCAAGGTGACAGGGCCCTTACATCCTGGTAGAAGGCTTGGTGTTGCCTTTAAACGGTTAAGATGGCCGGCTTAAGATCCTAGGGTCTTGAGTTCACGCCCCTGGTAGGACCGTTGAATTAACACCAGACGGGTTGACTCAGCCTGTCATCCTTGAGGTCTCAGGTTGAGGTCAGAAAAAATGACTACCAGCTTGCCAGCAACGGGGGCACCGCATCAGCGGCACAGCCACACTTTAGGAAAATGATGTAGCCAAGCAGCCATAGGCTGCATAGAAATAATAAAATAAATCCTGGCTGAGGAACAGACGGACAGGAATTAAAATATTCAGGATCCTTGTGAATGGAGAGTTGTGGGGGACATTGAGAGTGAGTAGAGATGTTGAGGGGAGGTCGTGCGTTCACTGACTTTGAGCCGTCTCGGCAGGATTCGATTCTCAACCCATGTATAAGCTGTGACCTTGGTATTTCACAGGCAGGTCGGTACATCGATGAGTGGTGCCGTCCCTGTGGACGTTAAGCTGGTGACCCGTTTGCCGGCACTCGTGTTGGATCTTGAAGATCTCGTGGTGTCTTTTGACGAAGACCTGACGAGTCGTCGTCGTCGCCGGCGCTGAACAAATTCCAAATTCAGGCCCTGATTGCCGACGGGCGAGCAATGCAGCTGCCTTCATGAGCTGCTCGGCGCACCCTGCATGTGACCTGGGACGATTGCTTGTTGAACTTTGCACCGTCACAGGTGGTTAGCTCTCTGAGGTTCAGACGGAAGAGTTGTCTGAGCGTGGAGATGGAGGTGAACTGAAAGTTTGATCTTGGAGAAACTACTTGGTGCATTTGTGCAGCATTGTAGTGTTGCTTATAAATCTGCATTGCTTGATTTGTATGATCCTGCATGGCCCAGAGGTTAGCACACTCTCCTCTCAGTTATCCAGCCTGTGTTCGAATCCCGACCCAGATATAACCCGTCATCCAGATGTTTCACAGGCAGCGTTATTCATCAATGTGTGTGCCGTCCCACAGATGGACATTAAACTAGACATCCTGTCTGCCGGCATTCGTTTGATGTTAAAGACCCCACAATGTCCTTCGCGAAGAGGAGGTGAGCTCTTGTCGAGACCATGGCCAAGTTCCATATTCCTTCCATAACTACTACTGGGAAGGTAAAAGGGCAAACCGCCCAGTATAACCCTTGCTCAGGAAGCTGCTTCGGCAGCACCGATGCTCTGTGAAACGTATGGAACGTGAGAGAGGAAGGAGGAGATGAAGACATATTTCATGCGACAAAAAAACTTGTTTTGATAAAACTTTCACAATTAACAATCATCGTCATCATATTGTGCTTTCTTCAATCGAAATGCAGGCTGCGATGACCCATCTTGGTATCACCATTTATTCTTGGGTCTAGTAGATGTGGTGCTCCCTCAAAACCATCCCAAGAAGTTGGGGTCGGAATTTGTTATTTGTTCAGTGTTCTGGCGATAACGAGCTTACTTTTCGGGAATGACACAGTGAGATTTTTAACATCCACCAACTAGTAGTGAACAGATGGGACCACCCAGCTTAACGTCCGTCTGAGGGATGACAGACTTCATGATGCAGACCCCCTGCCTGCAATACTCCAATCCGAAAGTTTATAGTCTGATCGAGAATGAAACCCAGATGAGACGGTTCAGCGAACTTTACTCATGACGTTCCTTTCAAATATATTATTTTGCAGATCTCATGATAAATCTGATTGTATGGATATTGTTGACAGTGAGCTCATGCATTCGCTTTGTTGACTACTGTACTCTCTTTCTGATGAGCACGGCAAGTAGATTTACATCACTGTCCGAGACTTGTTATGAACCTCTGCAGACCCATGGAACCATTGCAACACTGTCCCTTTCAGGTGTTCCTCCACGGCACTGCCACGTGGAGAGATCTAATTTCCTGAATGTGGACAGACCTCTGCTCGATCAACTGGCAGCTTTCCGCGCAAAGCGTGGTTTGTTTAATTTGTCATATAATATGTTTGGTTTTCTTTTCTCTAAGCCTGTTGTTGGCTTAACGGTGAAGGTGGCCGGCTTAAGAACTTAGGGTATTGAGTTCGAGCCCATTTTCTGTTAAATAACACCAGGTGGGTTGACAGCCTGTCATCCTTCCGAGGTCGACAAAATGCGTACCAGCTTACTGGTAACAAGGGGCACTGTATCAGTGACAGCTGTGCTTCCAGAAGATGCAACCAGTAGCCAAAGGCTGCATACAGAGCAACAACAACAACAAATAACAACTTTATTTTCTGTTTGTCATGTCGAGTGTTGATTTTCTTCTTGACGTGGATGTCAGACCTGGAAAGTGAGATGTACCAGCTGAGCCACATCCTTACGGAACAGAAAAGCGTCATGGAAAGCATCACGCAGCATCTGCGTTCCACAGACAAAGGTTCACAGCAACCGCTGCGGATTGCATTTTTAAGAAGCGGTGCTATACTTGTACTTGTTGCATATAGACTTGTGGGGGAGGGAGAGAGTAAACAAGGATAAATCCCTACATCTATCCTGTCTGTAAGCCATATTTATTTTGTGGTATCTTTCCACTTTTTCCAATCTGGTTTATTTGTCAATTTAATATCGACCTGCCCTACATTGTATTGTTGGACCCCGCTATTCACGTATTCGTTATTCACAGACCCCGCTTATTCGTGGTTGATAAAATGCGACCTGCTTCTACATTTGTGGCCCTGTGCTTCACGTATTCACTTCTTGTTTATTCGCGGTTTCGCATTTTTTTGTGGTTTTGCGGGCGTATTTGTGGCTTTTCTTGGGCATATTCACGGTTTTTAACGGGATTTTGATTTTTCCCTAATGAATCACTAACTGCCGGGAACCTATCCCCCTTTTTCCCATTGAAACAATGCCCCGACATTTGCAGATTCGACATTCGCGGATTTTTCCAGGAGCGTATCCCCCACGAATAGCAGGGTCTGACTGTACCATTGTCGACATGCAAAGCTTCTACCCTTTTTCATTGTTTTGTTTGATTGTTTTTTTTTAATATTCCTAGTCATTGTCTCCTCTCCTCTCACCCCCATCCCTTTCAACTTGGTAAATGATGACAGGATTAAAGTGCTGAGTTTGAATGTAGAAAATAAAGCAATTTAAACATGTTTTCGTTGTTTTACGCATAACATCCGACGAGATAAGGTAATCTACTGCACCTGTTCGTAAAGTAATGAGGTGGAGAGAGAGAGAGAGCTGATGGGTACAGATGCTGAGATCATTGGGCAGGTGGGAATGTATATTTTTGTCATCTTTGTGTAAAATCTCTGGGCAACTTTTCAATTACATCATTTTCGACCATATCAATTTCATTGTACACCGTTCCTTCCCAATTCCATATCCAGGTGATGCATGATGCCATCGCCGGCCACCGAAGGAAGGGAGTACTCGGTTTTCACTCTGTTTGTTTGTTTTCTTGTTTTTGTTTTTCTTGTTTGTTTGTCCGGGCGATATCTCAGCCATCCTTTGATCTAGGAAGCTGAAATTTGGGGACAAAAGTGAAGATGTTCTTTGGCAAAATCATTATTTTTTATTTAATCAGTTAATTGATTAATTACTTCATTATTATCGATTTATTAATTATTTATTTATTTTATTTCTCATCCGGGCAATATCTCAGGCACGTTTTGAGTGAGGAACCTGATATTTGGATAGGACAGTAACCAAGTGATTTGGCTATAAAGGGTATTTTTGATTTATTGATTAATCAATTAATTATTTAATTTTTAAATTAATTACTTGATTTTCAATAAAGTTACAGATTTGGATGAAACACTGGTGGTTTAGGTATGCTATCAGCCAATTGATTAAGAAATCAATTATTTTACGATTATTATTTATTTATTTTAATTATGCAATTACTCAATCATTGTGCACCGCTCCCTCCAAATTCTGACTCCATGTGTTGTAAGGCGGCATCGCTGGGCACCAAAGGCGCCCCAGCGATGTCGCGTGCTGGGTGATTGTTTTTTTATTTATTTGGCATGGGGGCGGTGTACTTTGTACCGTTACTTGTATGTTTAATCACCAAGAATTTACAGAAACAAAAATGCTCTGCAGATCCAGCACTTCTGTTCTGAGTAATAATTTTGTCTAATGCTTTGTGAATGGTTATCGGGTTGCGATGTAGGTAGCATTCGTTAAGTGACCTATTGTGACCAAATGTTGTTGCATCCATAAAAGCGGGATTGCTTAGCGACACCAACGCCTGTGTGGCTAACTGCGTATCTCCACACTGCAAATCCATATTCCTCTTTCTCCCCAGAAGAGGCGGCCAAAGAGAAGCCTGCGGCATTCCCAAAGGAGACTGAGGAAGTGAAGCAGAGAACGCTCACAACACTGCTGGAGAAAGTGGAGGGCTGTGGGGTGAGAGTCCATTCTCAAGCCTTTGTGGCCAAAACTTCATGTGAAGGGGGGTTGCTGGAGTACCATGTGCATCCTGCAGATGCACGTGATCTACCAACAACCATCTTCTGTTTTTTTGTTTTTTTAAAATAATTATTTCATATGCAGCCTATGGCTGCTGGCTGCATCATTGCTGGGAGCACGGCTGTGCTGCTGATGCAGTGCCCTCTGTTTCCTGGTACTCATTTTGACGACCACGGAAGGATAACAGGCTGTTAACCCACCTGGTGTTATTTATTGGCATGACAGGGGCTTGAACTCTAGACCCTAAAATCTTAAGCCAGCCACCTTAACCGTTAGGCCAACACCAGGCTTCCCTTCTGGTGAAACTCCCAAAATCCAGGATCACTGCTCACCTCAACTCATTCGTTCGTCTATTTTTCCTGCCTGTGCAACCAACTTACACATTCTCTTCAATCACATTATTCCCTCCCAGGTCTTCAAGACAGCTGTTCATCATCATCTCAGATCATCCCTCATCCAAAACCATGATCTTTTTTTTAACCCCTGTTAACCCTCCCCAAGCCCACCTCCTTCCAAATTTCCAGTATTTCCTCCCTGAGAATTTGCTTTTGTTTCCATCTTGCCCACCCCGTGCAAGATGCCCACCCCGTGGGCCCATCCCTGAAAGATGCCCATCCCTGAGAATTTGCTTTTGTTTCCATCTTGCCCACCCCGTGCAAGATGCCCACCCCGTTTCCATCTTGCCCACCCGTGCCTCCTTGCCTACCCGTCATCCTTCCACACACGCACTGTTTGTCCAAGTCTCTATTGTGTCCCTCCATCCTGAGGTTGGTGTCCCCCCCCTGTCTACTTTTCCTTTTGTTCTGTTGCATCCACCTGATCCGTTCTGTTCTAGCTCTTCCACGGGCCTTAACTTTGTATACAATAAAACCCAAAAACTGGAGAGTTCATAGAACACCTTACTCTGCAGTCTTGAGAAAAATGACACGGGAAGGGTCTTTGCAACTCTTACTTTGTGTTTCCAAATGCAATCTATATCTCTGAGCATGAGCCGCCATTATTTTCTCGATCGATAACTGACGTCTGATGACAGAGTAAACCAATTGCTTCACCCCGCTTTTCGCTTCGTACGTGCAGGGTAATAATGCTTCAGGGGTCTTGTCTTAGCACCGGAGTGTGTAGGTTGAAGCTTGGACTTTGTCATATTCCATTCCCACTCGTGTTTCGTTGAGCAGACCTACCAGAGCAGAAACACGAATGTTGAAGTATTGGTTGTGATGTTCAAATGTTGTTGCAAAATGCAAGTGCAGATTCAAATTCTTCAGATATCTCTCTTTTGGTGTGAGAAACTTGGCCTTGTTTGAACACATCATTACAGCGAGTTCGTTATTCTATCGATGCAGGATATCTGCTTGTGGCCAACTAAAATAAATATATGTGCATTGATATGGAGGAGCTTACAAGAATCACCTGCAGGACAAAGACATTAGACATTGGTGTGCTTTAACATGAAGTGCAAGGACATTAGTAGACAATGAACAAACGGATATACAGTCGTATATGGGATTGAACTTGGATTCCCAACATCATGAGCCAATCCATGGCTGTGAGCATGAAAGATAGCCACCCTTATGGACATCTTGAGAAAAGTCTTGTGAAAAATTTTAAGGGCCCAAACTATCCTTTGTCTGTGCAGAATTATTGGTGTGTTT
The DNA here is from genome assembly GCA_035128595.1 of Eptatretus atami. NCBI lineage: Eukaryota > Metazoa > Chordata > Myxini > Myxiniformes > Myxinidae > Eptatretus > Eptatretus atami. The sequence goes on along the minus strand of CM068954.1, from coordinate 175,976,868 downwards.
GATTACAATTTGTGTTGTGTAGTTCATCGGTGATTGCAGGTCTTTTATGGAGAAACGTCATTTTCTTGGTGATGGAATTTTTTCCCACCAGGATATATTGGAGACCCCTGGCCGGTACTTGGTCTACAACGGAGACCTGGTCGAATATGATCCTGAGAGCATGAGCCAGGTGCAAAGGGTGCATGCCTTCCTCATGAATGACTGCCTCTTGGTTGCCTCCTGGTTGCCTAACAGGTATAAAGCCACCTATATCATGTTACAATGGACCAGCAAGTTTTCAATAACCCATGGCCTATGCTGTGCCACAATTCCGCTTTCGGGTGTGGATGAGTGCATTGGGAAAACGTGCGTTGCAGGAGAGGGGCTGTGCGTTATCGATACAACTCTCTCTACCAGCTTGGCGACCTTGCAGTTGTCAACGTAAAGGATAACGGACGTAAGTAAGACTGTTCTGAGTTTGATTAAGGGAAGTTAAATTGCTTTTTCTTTGCTTTTTCAATTGCATTTTATTTTCCTTACAAATGTGAGACTCATTGAAGAATGAGATTTCTCATTCATGTATCAATACGACATCCCTGAATGCAGTTGTCTTCCCCCCTCTGCAGCCATGAAAGACATGTTCAAGGTCATGAGATATCCTGACTGTTGCATCTTCCAAGCAGAGAGCAGCAAGATCAAGGTGTTCTTGCTATTCACCTTTGTAGACTTAAATTTCAAAGTACTACATTGAGATGCAGTTCACTGTCAAGATGTTGGAGCTCTAAACTTTTTCCTTTTATACTGTGTCTTCTGTGGATGCAGAAAGAATGGCTGGAAATACTGGATGAGACGAAGAGAAACAAAGCGTCGAGTGACAAGCTGAAGAAAGAGCAAGAGCGACCGCTGTCACCCAAAACGCCCGACACACCTCTTGATCGTGAGCCTTGCACTGCTCATCACTTTCTTGCGCATAGGAAATCGTTCTTGAAAAACCTTGCAAATGATTCGAGTAATTTTGAAATTGCAGGAAGTTCTAAAAGTTCTACTTTCTCATGAGACCCATCATGTTGCACAAGCAATGAGATGGACAGTAGTGCCGACACCTGTGTAGCCAGCAGGTGCATTCTGACTGAAATGTCCATCCCAGCATTTGCAGAAGAGCCAGAGTTGAGTCCAGCTGTTGAGGAAGATTCCATTGAATTGAGCGAACCCTGGATCCAGGACTTGCCTGAAGACCTGGATGTCTGCATTGCACAACGAGATTTTGAGGGTGCTGTTGACCTTTTGGATAAATGTAAGTGTTGTCTGGCAGTTTTTGACTTCGCTTTGTTCCATTAGCTGCCACGCCATCATTGGTTCATTGAATTCCTCATGCTGTTTTTACCTGTATTCTGTAGTTGAAGATTTTGTCAAGGAGAAACCTGTGACGCAAACCTTTACCCAGCTCAGGTAGGAACCCTGTAACTGCTGCACTGTGAATGTGCATGTTTCATGCCAGGGGCTTATAATCCCATCAGGCTTTTGTAGTCTTTCTCCATGTTATGCCTTATTGGATCTTGATGTGCCTGCGAGTGTCTTCAGCATAACTTATTTGGTGTGTACACAATCTGAGACTTTGTTATGGTTGATGTTAGAGTGCGTGCTTTGTGATCCACTTTGCGACTTGTGTACAGAAGTCGAGTCGATGATCGGGTGAAGCAGCTCACTGATGTACTGGTGTTTGAGCTTTCTCCTGACCGAAATTTGCGAGGAGGACCCAGAGCAACTCGCCGTGCTGTATCTCAGCTTATCCGCCTTGAGCAAGCCACGAAGGTTATTTCCCACTGCTCTTCGGGAGTTATCTATACTTCTGGAGTTATCTATCGGTGACAAGAACAAGCCGATTCGATTTTGGTTCAGTTCCGGATCCAGTTGCGGCATGATACCCAAGGCCTGCGGCCTATGCTGCTTCACAAAATGGTAGCCGCGTTGTGTTTTTTTTTGAGGTTAGAATTGCAGGTGGAGTTGGGCAACCTCTCCAACCAATAGGGCGACAGCAGTCCATTCGCACATGCATGGTCCAAAAATGAACTGCTGTGTGTGTGCGTGTGCGTGCATGTTTTGAATGTTGGTTGTTATCTCCATATGCGGGTTTCAGAAGGTGCACTGGATCCCTCCGAGGCCTTGAAGTATCACCGTCGTGTGTGTGTGTGTGTGTGTGTGCGCGTGTGCGTGTGATGTTTTGAATGTTGGTTGTTATCTCCATATGCGGGTTTCAGAAGGTGCACTGGATCCCTCCGAGGCTTGAAGTATCACCGTCGTGTGTGTGTGTGTGTGTGTGTGTGGTGTGCGCGTGTGCGTGTGCATGTTTTGAATGTTGGTTGTTATCTCCATATGCGGGTTTCAGAAGGTGCACTGGATCCCTCCGAGGCCTTGAAGTATCACCGTCGTGTGGCGTGTGTGCGTGTGTGTGTGTGTGTGTGTGTGTGTGTGTGTGTGCGTGCGTGGTGTGTGCGTGCGTGCGTGCGTATCTTCATATGTGGGTTTCTGAATGTGGAATGGAGTCCTCCAGGGCGGGCTCAAAGTATCCACCTTCATTTCGGTAAGGGTCACGAACCATGGACCAAGCTGTGAAGTTTTGTGTCGAGAGGCTCTCTTCAGGATCGTCACTGAACCCCGGACAGCTTCCAAATGTAGTTTGTTTGTTATAATATTCCCATGGATGGTTTTTAATATCTCTGTGAGGTTCTTCTTCATCATTCCCATGAGGTTATTTGTCATCACTGGAACAACTGGCATTCTTCAGCTTCCAGGATATTTTCGCTTCATGCTTGAGATTTTGATATTTGGTCATTTTCTTGATTTTTTCATCTTTAGTCCAAAATCACTGCTATTAACAACCCAATTAGCAATGCCTTCTTCTCTCTTTTTTTTGCACCTAAGTATGATATCTGGTCGCAATGCTTTGTTTTCGATATTCACACCAGATGGGATCATTCCGGTCATCGTGAGCGAACTTCGATGTTTCAGTGATTGCTTTTGGTTCATTTTCCCACAAATTTCTGGAACTGGAATATCAAAGTTTTTGCAGATGTGCCAGCGGATTACTTTATAAACTATGTTGTGTCGTCGTGTATACAGCTGTTCTGACATGAGTTGTTTTTTGGGGATTTTTTTGTCAGTTCGGTCAGTAAGCGTCACATATCATTCTCTTTGCTAACCCCATCTCCACCCCTCACCTGTCTTTTTTTTTCTCCCTCCCTCCCCCACCATTTTCTCTCACTCTGTCCACTCCTCGCTGCCCCTCATAAAATGCAGCACTCTCCTCCCACACCGCTGTCGCTCTCTAGTGTGTGTGTGTGTGTGTGTGTTTGTCTCTCCCTCCCTCTCTCTCTGTCTTTATACCCTCTGTCTCTGTCCCTCTGTCTCTGTCTCTCTCTGTCTCTGTCTTTATAGCTCTCTCTCCCTCCCTCTTCTCCCCCCCCCCTACTTTATTGGCCCGTCGGTGAAGCGACAGGTTGTGTTTGCTAGTATTATTATTATCCAGGGACCGAGGACAAGTCCTGATCTAATCCATCGCAACAAGGTCATTTGTCGTATTTTTTTGTTTTTTTTTGCCACCCTCATTTTAGTGAAACTTATTCCAATTTTTTTTTCTTGTTTTGAAGCATTTCCTTTAAAGTGAAAGAAATTAAATATTTGTCACAATTTAGCTGCCAAGAAGGCTTAAAATAAGGAACATAAATCGATCTAGTACCAATGTGAAAAGTGAGTGGTGCTGAGCATTTTCTCATTTCAATTCCTCTTCTTTTTTTTTATATCAGCTTTTTAATTTATAATACCGATGCACATGTAAACAGTCATGAATCAGCAGCCTTGTGTGGTCACATGTATCGTACTGGCCATTTTTGTAAACTTGAAAATTATTTCATGTTTGATTGTAATAATTTCACTAGTACATTAAAAACAAATTCACGTGTACATCATACATCTTGAAATGATGTACTCGTGAATTATTTTGTGTTCAATGTGTAAATTTTGCCACGTTCTGGGTGTGCAGGCCTGCCAGTTGTTCCTCAAGAACCGCGAGTGTGCGGTGCGAACGGCCCTGAGGCAGCTCCGCATGGAGGGTTCTACCGGCTTGTGCGTTCGCACACTGTGTCACGTGTTCTTCTGCTGCCTGCTGCAAACCACGCGCGAGTTCCAGCGGAACTTTGCGGCGCACCCGGGCTGTTACTCCGGTGCTCTTTTTTTCTGCCACTTGTGCTTCTGCTAACCACCTGTCATGTGTCATGTAGAGCGCAATTCGTGTTAACGTATTTAACACGTACGTGTTAACGCCATATGGCAATGTCTATCTTTCCGCAGCCTTGGTTGTCTGGCAACGTCTGGCTCTACAGCTCTTTGCAGATGCCTTCAGCCAGCAGGTGTTTGACAGCAAGGAGTGCCTGTCATCTATTGCTGAATGTGTTGCACTGGCATGTAGTCATTGTGAGAAGGTGAGTGCCATGACAGCAAAGGAATGTTTATTCGTTCTGTAAATGTGGTTTCCTTTTAAAAAAAAATCTTTTCTTATTATTTCATCTTCTGCGTTTTTCCCCTTCTGTTTTTCAAAACAGCATCCCTGTTGCTTCCTAAATGTTTATAAAAAATACTGTTACGGCCCCGGTTTCAGGGCTCGCCGCTTCGATGTTTCTGTGATACCTTTCTATTGGCACGGCAACCTTACTATAGGCCACACCTTCGGTGCTACACCTGGTGATCTTCTGCCGAGCAGAACAGATAGGTGCAGCACCGGCTAACAGAGCAAATCAGGTGGGGTACAACTTCCTGTTGAACTATACTTGCACACTGTGTCGGACCAATGAAGGAAAAGACAACCGAGACAGATTGGAAATAACAACAAACAATTATTTATTTACACACAGAAGCAATAATTGAAACGCGAGTATTTATAAGCAAGAAAGCAAAAGGCACAAAAGAGCAGATTTAACCATTTAACACGTACTCTTGTACAATCTTATTCACAGAAAGGACTCATGGCCATCATTCAAACAGGGGAGAAGAAGACAAGAAGCAAAACTTAAGAAAAGTAAAAGTCTTTTCTTTTCTTTTCTCCCTTACCTCACACAGCCTGACAGGGCTGCGCAAGCCCAAATATACCAGAGAATGGGGAAGATGGGTAGTGATGATGTGGCTCGATGGGACACGCAGCTGCGTCCCTGAGGTGCCCAGACCCAGTAGGCAAGTCCTCTTCAGCATCCCAGATATGCCAGCTGCAAGCAACTCCATTTCTGCTGCCCCCCCCCCATGTCCTGCAGCGCCCATGAACCAAACCGCATTCTGGCCTTTCCACACTGCCATCCTCTTCACTATGGGCTTTCTGCTTCTTGCAAGACAAGCTTTTAGGACAAGGACAAGCTCTTTGACAACTCTGTCCCGTACACTTGCACTTCTGCCCTCTCCTTCATATATCTCTTTACCCGTCTTGTACTTTGTACTCTTCCTTCTTCCTCTTCCTCCCACTCTCCATTCTGAGCTCTGAGCTTTCTCCCGCAAGGAAGAGGACTAGCTCCGAGTTCCTTTTTCCTCACATGATTTCGTCTTTTTCCATCTCCTCCCATATGCATCTGTCCTCTTCCTCTTCATATATCACTTTTTTTCCCCGTCTCAGCTCGTGCGAACCTCTTCCTCATTGGTGTGCATCTGATGGGGGTGGGTCCACAATGCAGCTAGTGGAAAATGCCACGTCATTCTGAGGGAACGTTCAATGCAGCCCCCACCCCTCCCTTCACGTGCACAAGGCCATGACGAGAGCCTCCGCCCCCTCCCTCGCGCGTAAGCATTCATTTGTGCAGTCCTGCACTGTACCGTGCCTGCGAGATGTGCCGTACACCACCATGCACGGGAAAAGCGCCACAATCATGTATGCGAGAATGGACAGTCCCGTGCGGTGAAAGTAATCTGATCAGCCCGAAGGATTAATGACCACAGATGGATCAAATGTGCCCAATTTAACAATGCGCAAATGGAGGAAAAACGGAGAGGGATTCTGCCGCACCGAGGGACGGCTGCAGGGCCGAAGGTAAGACCGATAAGGAAAAGGAGGGATTGTTAAACGGAACAGAGTGGGGGAAGGAAGACATCACAATGGAGAAATACGAACTAAACAAAGCATGCCCCTCTAACAACCCCTCGACAAGGGACCAAGGACTATCGACACAAAGACTAATGAAATAACTAATCCCCGGGTCTCTTGCGTGTCCATGTATGCTCTCTCCCTGGGGTACGTTTCCAAAACCGTAACAATATTGTGGGCCGGGGGTCAGTGGTGAGAACGACCACTAGGTGGGGGAGGTTTGCGTCGTCTCCCACCAAACTCCCCGGAATTGTAGGCCATCGCTCGGATAACTCCGTGAGCCGGCGGGTCGTTTAACCGACCGTGGTCGCCAATATCTCAACCGCGCAGCGTAGGGTCTATTTGTCTATAACCAATTTACCTAATTAACTACGCGATTTCGACTACCGGGGAAACCACGCCATCGGCATGTCTTGCTCGAACCGGGTCACTCTACCGACTGCGGTAGAGTTCCAACTACTGACTACCAACTCCAGTTCGGGTGCAGCCGAGCGGAAACTGCCAAAGCCGTGCCGGCTGGAATTAACGGATTATCGGGGATAAAACCCCGCCTAAACTCAGATCCGAACCATGCTGGACCAATTCAAGAAGGGACAGAAACGGACTGGGAATATTTCTACAAATGTTTATTTACAATAAAAAGACAAAGGCAAGACTTAACGCGAATATGCAAGAAGGAATATTTACAATGAGCAAAAACGCTTATTCAGATCTACTGATGAGACGGGCCCACACGCAGACACACACACACACAAAATGAAAAGAAACCCAGAGTCTTTATTGGACCCTCACAGCCGTGGAGAGACAAGCTGGGGGTCAGAGTTCGGTGGTGTACCTGACCGTAGGAGGAAGGGCGTACTCCGTGATGCGGCACCTGACAAAGGTCGTTGGTCCGGTCCTCAGTCGCACGTAGGGACTCATGGTTCGTGGCGGAGCTCGTGTGGTGAACAATCGGGGTCCACGGAGGGAGGTCAGGGTCACTCTGTCCTTCCTTAAAACTCCTCGTAGCAAGCCACCGTGAAACTCCAGAACCCCGTACAGCCACCGTGAAACAAAACTGACTGCTTACAGCCACCGTGAAAGCAAACTCGACCCGTTACAGCCACCGTGAAACAAAACTGACTGCTTACAGCCACCGTGAAAGCAAACTCGACCGTTACAGCCACCGTGAAAGCAAACTCGACCTGTTACAGCCACCGTGAAAGCAAACTCGACCCGTACAGCCACCGTGAAAGCAAACTCAACCGTTACAGCCACCGTGAAAGCAAACTCGACCCGTTACAGCCACCGTGAAACAAACTCGACCCGTTACGGCCACCGTGAAAGCAAACTCGACCGTTACAGCCACCGTGAAAGCAAACTCGACCTTACAGCCACCTGAAAGCAAACTGACCCGTTAGCCACGTGAAAGCCAAACTCGACCCGTTACAGCCACGTGAAAGCAAACTCGACCCGTTACAGCCACCGTGGAAAGCAAACTCGACCCGTACAGCCACCTGAAAGCAACTCGACCCGTTACAAGCCACCCGTAAAGCAAACTCGACCCGTTACAGCCACCGTGAAAGCAAACTCGACCCGTTACAGCCACCGTGAAAGCAAACTCGACCGTTACAGCCACCGTGAAAGCAAAACTCGACCCGTTACAGCCACCGTGAAAGCAAACTCGACCGTTACAGCCACCGTGAAAGCAAACTCGACCCGTTACAGCCACGTGAAAGCAAACTCAACCCGTTACAGCCACCGTGAAAGCAAACCAACCGTTACACCACCGTGAAAGCAAACTCAACCCGTTACAGCCACCTGAAAGCAAAACTCAACCCGTTACAGCCACCGTGAAGCAAACTCAACCTTACAGCCACCGTGAAAGCAAACTCAACCCATTACAGCCACCGTGAAAGCAAACTCGACCCGTTACGGCCACCGTTGAAAGCAAACTCGACCCGTTACGGCCACCGTGAAAGCAAACTCGACCCGTACAGCCACCGTGAAAGCAAACTCGACCCGTTACAGCCACCGTGAAAGCAAACTCGACCCGTTACAGCCACCGTGAAAGCAAACTCACCCGTTACAGCCACCGTGAAAGCAAACATCGACCCGTTACAGCCACCGTGAAAGCAAACTCGACCCGTTACAGCCACCGTGAAAGCAAACTGCAACCCGTTACAGCCACCGTGAAAGCAAACTCGACCCGTTACGGCCACCGTGAAAGCAAACTCGAACCCGTTACAGCCACCGTGAAAGCAAACTCGACCCGTTACAGCCACTTGAAAGCAAACTCGACCTGTTACAGCCACCGTAAAAGCAAACTCCGACCGGACCCCTCTTTACAGAGGAGTTCTCGGAGATTTTATTGGCCTCTCTCCACGGGGAGGGGCCCTTGGCGAAAACGCACCTCGCTGTCCGCCTCTGATCTGACAGGGTCCTCCGGCCCACCTTTCCGGGGCGGGGCCTCGGC
>CM068954.1:175947858-175959529 GCA_035128595.1 Eptatretus atami | reverse complement strand
TTTTGGAACACTCTACATGTTTGCTTCATATTTAAAAAAAAAAACCTTCTGGATCATCTGGTGCATGTACCAACAGGAGACTGTGGGCCTACCAGCAAAGCAGCTGCAAGATCTACATCGGGATATCTCCAAGATCCCAACTCTTCAGAGCATCAACCCAAAGAGCCAGACGTCCGACGTATGATGCCGCGGCAGCTTGTCCCCGTATGTTTTGTACCTTGAAGCAGTTTGGCTTAAGCCTTTGCTGAGTTGAAAGATGTACACTGCACTACTTTGTTCATAAATGCGAGTATCAATCTGTCGTTGAAAGACAATATCTATTACTCGATAAACCTCGTACAGTATGGTCCTTTACAAGTATGCTACACCCGATTGACAGTGTGCTTCCACAACGTTTAGGGGATGTAAGGGGGAAGATGAGGAGGTGTAGGAGGGATATTGCTTTTGACTATTATTATGTGTTAAACACAGGATCGTAAATACACAAATCCAGGTTAAAGTTGTTGGATGTGAGATTGAACGGTCTGCTTTTGTAAATAGGCAGACGTCGTATGATAACATTATTTTACAAGTAATTGTTTTGTATCGGTTGAACTTATCTCGACTTCATATACTTTCAAAACTTGCTTTTGGTATTTAAGGCTCTTGGTATGTTATGAGAAACATAAAGAAGCAAAAGTTTGCCATATTGATTGCTGATTCTACGTTTGCAATTTTTTTTTTTTTTCAAAACGAGGCCAGGATTGCAATTGGCCGCAGCTCTTATGTTGACGGGTCGGTTTACAGGTGCTGGATTTTTGCCACGTGCAGGTGGTCTTGTTTGTGCTATATGCCCCATGTCTGTACCGAGAGAACCTCACAACCAAGGGTCTGAGTAATGAGACAATGTTGCTCATAATCGGTACTGTGGTGTCCCATTCATCCAAGATGTTTTATGCTTTATTCACATTTTCCCGAAAGCTAATATATCATGTTGGTGAAAGGTATGACGAGACAGCTGGTTGACAAGATGGCCGACAGGTACGTACACTCGCCTCTAAGCTGTCTCGCCTGGGTTTTAATCTTGACCCAACTATAAATTGTCTTCCTGGTGTTTTACAGGCAGGGTGATTCATCAATGTGTGCCGTCCCTCGGAAGGACGTTAAATAGGCGTCCCATCTGTTGGCATTAGTTGGACGTTAAAGATCCCAAAGAGGTGTGTTATTGCCGGCACCATGAACAAATTACAAGTTCCTGCCCTAACCTACAGGGGGCACTGCATCAGCAGCACAGCCATGTCCTTGGCCAGTGATGCCACCCCACAACCTTGTGCTGCATACCAAACTTTAATCAACCCAAAGCTATGTTTCCAACCCACAAGTCAGATAGCTGATTAGAAATGTCAATGGATTTTATGCTGCAAATCAACTACACCTTCGCTTTCCTCCAGTTGTAAAAAAAATTTTTATTAAATGCATTCTAAAAGTACTGTTGATAAAACGAGCACAAAACATTGATGCCATTCAAAGATCCTGAGTCCAAGACTGAAACAGTAGTACCATTGTGACCAAAAGTTAATGCACATAGTTGTGGATGCGTATAGTTCAGCAGCCGAGGCAGAGCATTCCTGATACGTGAAACACCCTGCAACCCATGCTTGCAGAAAAGACTGGAATGCCGGCCGCATTTTCTATTCAATCATCATGCAACCTTAAACAATTCTCCATGGGTAGGCGCTCCGATGTTGAAAGTTTTGCGTCAACCGCTCGAGTGGTTGTGGAGCAAACAAACTTAAAATTGAATTAGAAGGGCACTCGGTAGAGCATATACCTCCACCACGTAATGCCTGATCCACGAGAACATATCGGGCCCAATACATTTTTGAAATATCATGCGATACAGCACTATCGTTTTTGGTCCTATCTCTCAATGGTGAAGAATCATTTAAATAATTCTCGTATTCAGATCTTAACCAAAATCGAATCAATTCGTCCTTGTCACACACCCAACATGTCCACCAAGTTTCGTCCAAATCCGTACACAACTTTTTGAGATATCGTGCTACTTTTCATTTTTGGCCCTATCCCTGAATGGTGAAGAATCACTTTAAAAATTCTAGTAGCTCGATCCAGATCTTCACCAAAATCGAATCAGTTCGTCCTTGTCACATACCCAACATGTTCACAAAATTTCATCCGTCCGGATCCACCCACAACATTTTGAGATATCCCTGCACACAAACATAACCTCCTTCGCCTTCGGTGGCGGAGGTGAAAAAAAAAAAAGCTCGGCTGACTTTCCACAACCTGGTCAAGGATGGTTTATGGACCCTTATTACAAACCATTATTTGCTTTTGTCATCAGTAACAGGAAGCAATGCTGTGACGTTCTTCGTTACAAGCATGTGCTTTTATTTTTGTTTAACATGCTTCGGTTTTGAGGTGACTAGTTTCATTCTTGCATTTCCAGCTCACTGTTATCAATTTCACATTTTATTTAAAGTAAATATTGTTGAAGTGCATTCATGCATACATGGCAGTTTTCCACTTTGGTTTCTGAGAAACCTGAGAATTAAGGGGGGAGGGAGGGAATCACATTGATGGGAGAGCGGTTGTACATCAGAATAGGATAAACAGTCCAAAGGAGGGAATGGGTGGTAAGAGAGATCCAAGTTCACCTAAAGTCTAAAATGGTAAGAGCCAAGTTAACAAGCAAACAGACAGTTGACAATGCCTGGGAGGGGCATTTGTCGCAAATAAGATAACAATGTCGAAGGGAAATTAAGAACGTACATGTCACAAGTGGAAGAAGAGCTTCTTGCGAAGTGTCACGAAGGGACTACTGATCTGCTTGTACGATCCGCTTTGATATTCTGCAGACAGTGTTTCGTTAACCTGCAACAACATCACGTGGTTTAGAGCAAGACATGGTAGATTAAAGCATTTCCATCATTTCAGTAAATATTCAATCAGTGAGATGACACCATTTTACAGGATCAATTCTGGTACTCTGCCTGAAGGCAAACTCACAGCAATGATTACACTGGTTGGTTTGCCTTTGTATTCACCGTGCTAGTCAGGGCAGTGATTTGTAATTTGTTTAGGGTGCCGGTGATAGCTCATCTACTCTTCATGAAGGACACCGTGCAATCTTTAACATCTGCCAACTAATGCTGAAACCAAGTTTAAGTCCATCCGAGGCAAGGCACAACACCGATGAAACACCCTGCCTCTGAAACACTGTCATGGCAGTTTATAGCTTGGTCGGGATTCAAACCCAGGACAAACAGCTCAGAAGTGAGAATGTACCTCTCGGCTTTCATGCCAACCCTGTTTTGCAGGATAGTTGAAGCCAGGAAAGCAGCGCAGGAGGAGGGGTACAACATTGTTGTGAGTCATTCTCAGGTCTGCTCTCAAAGCTGGCCCAGAGAAATGGGCACTACCAGGTATATTTGCCCATAAGTAACATTTATATTCAACAGCCTTCATAAGGTTATGGGGGTCCCCATCATGCAAAAACAAGGAAGGACAAAGATTGTTATGGGGGTTGGATTTTCTTTAAAATAGCTTAGCCCTTGACTTTTATTTTCATGACGTTGGTACATCATGGAATCGTGAACTTTACAGAAGGTAGATAGCAACACAAGGGGATGAACAAACAAGAGGGGGGGGTGCAACCTAAAATAGGTGAGAGGCAAGGGGAAGATATTGAGGATATAAATTAATCAAAGGTAGGCACATCAGATGAAATGGTGTGATTATATTGCCAACTTGAAGCTCTGTCGGGAAATCTGTGAGAACGGACTAAGAATAAGGTTCCACAACTGAGAGGGTAGGTACCAAGGAGTGGAGGTGGCAGCAAGCCTGGCTTTTGGGAGTTTCATTCGGGGATTTACTGGAAGAGGGATGTGCCACCTAAAGGGATTGAGAAATAATAGGGTAGAGAGAGAAAGATTTGGAGAAAGGCGGTCAAATAGGTCTGCCGGCTGTAATTTGTCTGCAACGAGAGCAGCAGGTCTTGTTGTTTTGCTTTATGGGAAACACCAAGAATCGTGAGAGCTATGGAGTCTCCAACTTTCAGGAGGGGTGGGTGTTAAGTATGAGCCAGAAAGGAGAGTCCTCCTCCACTGAGCTTCAGACAAAGGCCTTGATAGCTCTGAGAATACCATTTGACATGGGTGGACTTGGCACGGCAGAATGCTCAGTCTGCGGCTGGCTTTGGAGGCCAGATTTGAGATATGGTCTGCTAAGGAGAGGTCACATATGACTGATAGGCCCAGAAGTGTAGAGGACTGAACTTCTTCCAGTGGCTGGATGTGGAAATAGATGAGTTAATTTGACAATCCTTCTGGAAAGACAGGGTAAGAGTGTGAGATTTGTCTGGATTGAAAGACATGTTCCAAGTGTCACTAAGGTGGCATCAAAGCTCGCCATAACTTTACCTTCTATAGTGAAAATAAAAGGGCCAGTAATCTAAGCCTTTCCAGGAAGCTAAGCAGAGAGGGAAGCCGCTGCTGTCGAGCAATCACTGGAATATGAAATTGTATGGTATATTGTGTTGTAATGTGCGAATTGGAAAATTGGGGTTTCCAGAGTATCAGATCAATGTACACAAGGAACATTGGGCCCAAGATACTGCCTTGAGGCACGTTATCCTTGACAGGGAAAAGTTTACCTCTGCTTGGTTTCATAAAATATACAAAATGTCAGCTCCTGAAAGAGTAAGGAAATGGAGCATAAAATAGCACCGTTATCAGTGGGGAGAAGGTAAGCAAGAGAAAGGACAGGAAAATAAGAGAGAAGGGAGGAGAGGGAACCAACCTCAACGTAGGAGGGTTGGGTTAGGTTGAGTTAATCATGGGTAAGGATGGGGGGTGGCAGGAAGGTGGTATACCGCTTACTTAAAGCCCTGGATGGAAGAGAGCGATTGAACAGAAGGCAGGTCCATAAACGGATTTGAGGAACAAAAGTGGATGTGAATGGAAAGTCTGGCTCTTGGAAGTTTAACCAAGAGAATATTACTGGAAGAGCTGAGGTGGATCAGAAGGCTGCGAGAAAAGGAGCTAGACCAGAGGAGAGGCAGGGAAAACTCAAGTCAGTAATACACCTTGTGCTTCAGCTTCATTATGGGAGATGCCGATAATGAGCAATTTAGGAGATGAGAGAATTTTGTTTAAAGTGATGCACGAGTGGAAGGAAGGCGTCAGCAAGTCAGAAAAGAAGGCCTTTTGTACTATATATATATGGAAAGCTTGGTGAGCAGAGCAGGGTGCCAGACTGTTAAATCCGTGAGCTATATCCAGAGGTGCAGGCTTGATCTCTTGCTTGAGATTTATGGCCTTCATAGATTGTTAAGAAATGAGAAGTGGCACATCCAATGTGTCCAGGACAGAATCCAAGCTGATGGTCAGAGATTAGGCCGTTTGAGAAAAAGAAAGATGATTAGCTATGATGAAGGATTTCTTAAGTTCACTTAAACTTGGAAGCAAGATAACTATCCTCCAGTTGAGAAAAAAATTTGTGCCACTCTGATGCTGGAGTAATGTTTGCTGTCTTCCAAACCGATGTGAGGCAATTGCAGTTGAAGAGAGCAGTAGAGAAGTATTGGAGAGAACGGGTAGGAATGCCAACTAGGTCTTTTGCCAAGGTAGAGTCAGAGCTAGCCAGAACTTTACCTTCTCAGGTGTATGTCAGTGTCTATGAGGCAGAGTCTGGGGGGATAAGGTGGGGGACAGAGGAACGTGTTGATTACGTGAGCGTTGGAAGCAAACACCGAGTTAAGACAGCCTGCTTTCAAGCAGAGCCAGCTGTGATTCCATTTGAGGTATGGAGGGGGAGTATACACCAGAGACAGCACAGAGTGCCACCAGAACTTTAAAGCAGACCGGCTGGAGTTTGGTCTGGTTTGAGAGATTCAGGAATATAATGAGAGAGGAACATTTCTGCTAATCATGTTGTCTGGAGTAATAGCAGCAACTTCATTGAAATATGTGACTTAAGAATGGAGTCCTAGAATGTTAGATAGAGGTCCATAATGTTCAGGAAATGGGAGGATTGGAGCTGAGGGTGTGGGTGCAGGGGCAGGAGGAAGAGATGCAGGAGCTGTGGGTATGTTAACCGCCATGTGTCTGCACTCACTGCATATCAGGTTCGGTTTCAGTCTTGTGCAAGTTACAGCAATATATTTCGCAAATGTAAACTAACCTTGGCAAATCCACCACTTAAATAAACCGATGCTGAACGGTGCCTTTCACACCAACCTTAATAAGCATCGAGAGCAAATCTTCTTTGTCAGCATCCGATGCAAACACACGAAGCAGCGCTTGCACATACCATGAGCCTTCCTTTGGTTGTCTGTACGACACATAACCTGCAGGGACAAGTTATTCAATGTGTTTGTACGGCCTGTACAGTACATGTTATTAAAAGTTTTCAGGTTGATTCACCAAGTTTGTTTTTTTTGTCCCAATTATCCAATATATCTAATTGTAAACATGACACCATTAAATTTTTAGCTTTTCTCAAATTGAAATTCCAGATAAGGTATTGTCATCGTGCACCGTCCGTCCGTCCCCTATTTCAACTTCTCCGGCCAAACCGCTTGGCCGATCCGGCTGAAATTTGGCAGCAACGTTCCTCTCGTGACTGGTAACGGGGATTGCAAAGCTCGTTCCGGTCAGATGACTTTCAGGTAGTCAAAATAGCTGACCGAGTAAATTCCTTAAAAAAATAATCTTCTCCAGACCCACAAGTCAGAATGCTTCCAAATTTGGGTTTCAACATTTGGACAGGGTCCTGATGTTAAATTGCGGAGACCATGCCAATCACTTGACCTGAAGTGTGTCAAAATGGCCATCGTGTAAATTCCTTCAAAAATCTTCTTCTCCAGACCCAGCCGTCTGAATGATACCAAATTTGAGTTACAACATTAGGCCAGGGTTGGGATATTAAATTGCAGAGGTCATGCCGATCATCTGACTGAAAGTGTCAAAACTGGGGACTTGTCTTCTCCACACCCACCAGTCAGAATGCTACCAAATTTAGGTTACAGCATTAGGCCAGGGTCCAGGTAAGCTACAGGTCCAGTGGTCCTATTTTTACATGACAGGATGTGCTTTTTTAATCTATACATTTGATTAAATATAGGAAGTTGGAGTCACTCAATGGTCTACTGCTCTCCCCTATGAGCTGGTGCTCCAGCACCGCATTTGTCTGTCATTTCACGCAATGAGGCCAAAGCTGTGAGGAGGAGTGATTATCGTTTTTGTTTTTTTTAACCACCTCTTCTCCGATTTTAACTCCCTCTACTTTCTCAGTTCTCTGATCCTCACCAGCTAATAAAGGATGCACATATTCTTCCAGTAACCCCATCCTGGTTCAACACCTGAAATCCAGGCTTTTCTCCACACGTCAACCCTTTTGTTCCTCTTTTATTCCTGTTTGTGGAACCTTCTTCGGAAGACGTCAATCCCATTCTTTCCTTCATGGCTTCAGGCAGGTGCTACACAATCATCCCATATCATCCCCCAATGTCAATCCATAAAATTAACCCCTCTGAGCCGAAATAAACCTCTCTTCCTGTTCGTCGATTCCTTGCTTATATCGCGTCAAACTATGGCCCCACAGTTCGTTCGTTGCCTTTGTGCCTCGTCTCCTTGCTTTTCCGTCAGCCTCAATTTTGTACACAAAAATAAAAGTGTCTGATTTCCAAATCATAATTACCATCAAAACAACTGAGCACATATATCTTGGCAATGCCTTCGGGTATTACCAGGGGTGGTGGAATACACCACCAACAGATCAGCCATTTGGGGCACGCAGGGTGTAGCATCTGGTTCATCATCCTCCAGCAGAATTGATGCATCCACTTGTGGCTCACCCTTTCCACCAGCATCCTCTACCATGTCCAAACTTCCTCTGGTATTGTCGTCATCGTTACTGAACGTGACAGGCCTCCCGTCTGTTGCATCTTCTTTGACCGCCACTCCAATATCTCGATCCACTGTCGATGCAGTAAAAGCCAATAAAAGATGTGTTGTAGGTGTGCGAAGCGGTGCTGGTGGCTGTGATGATTAAGGGGGAGAGGGGAGCAACAGTGTATATTTAGCCACGGAAGAAGCAAGCGGTGGCAGTGGCAGGGGGGAAGTGATGATGGGGGAGGCGATGGCAATAGGGGAAGCAGCGGCGGTGATGAGAGAGGTGGTGCTGGCATCGAGGTGGTTCCAGCTGCGGTGGGGGAGGAGGGGCCTGCAGTGGTGCTGGCAGCCACTGGTGGAGGTGGTGTGGGAGGTAACAAAGTTTTATATAAATGAAAATAAGTTCTCACGTCCTCCACAGGCCTGAATGAAGAAAAGTTTGGGTTTCTCCGTGAGAGAAGGGCAGTTATCACCAATGAAGGGCACAAGGAGGTGTTCAACTCTGACCATCTGATCATCCACACCAAGCACAGCACCTGGAAAACGCTTGTGGGCCACCTAGCCACAGCACACAAACTCCGTTATTGATCCTACTGTATTGTTGAAAAGGAGTATATTTTCATCTGCTTCAGAGAAGCCATCATCATCACACCTTGAAAAACTAGGAAATTAATGATGCAACAAGTTCTCAACTTATGATGAGATCTGCATTTGCTAAGATAGACCAATAAATATATCAATCTTCAGCAAAACAAAAACAAAACAAAAAAACTAACTTCCTGCATCACACGATCGAATGTGACCAATTTGAGTACCTTTTTCAAGTACAACCAGAGTTCTATTTCGGTCTCAGCAACAGGTTATCAGCATGAGGTTGTAATTTTGTCAAGGTACTGGCCCAATGGTGTCCTATTACATGGGATATTTTCTGTCTCCACAATTTCAGGTAGGATAGACAACAAGATACCCCCTCTGAAAGAGGATGGGCGGGGAGGGGGGGTTGATGATAAGAAATTGAACGGAGGGAATGCCAACAAATAATGTTAGCATCACCAAAGTAAAATACCAGGGGTCAGTTTTTTTTTTTTTTGAAAGACTTTACATGTGGCCCGAATGTGTTTCGTCATCTAATTCCACCACACATGAAGACCCAGAGCTTAGTATGCGTCGACTATTGACCTATCTTAGAGATTTTTGTACTTGGCTGACCTCTTTTCCATGTGACATGATGAACACAATGCAGCAATCAGCCTTGCTGTGGTCTTGGCAGCAAGTTCTTTCAACTCATTCATGATCTCCTGCAATGAAATCAGAAAAGAGGAACACAGCACAGTTTTTCCAGTCGGAGCCACAGCTGCAGTCACATACTCCATGATGCAGAACCCTCCCAAAAATCAGGATGGAGATGCAATCTCCAAGCTGTGCAGGCAGTACAGCAGTAGTGCGATGTTGAAAAAAAAAAACGCTAAAAACACTCAGAACTAAGAACTTGATGAGAACACTCCTTCCAAATTGATGGCCAATCGCATTTCAATTGCAACAATGTGACCTTTTGGTCTGTTATCACAAAGCAGATTCACGCATAACAGAGACTCAAGGTTATGAAAATAATCTGGCAGTCTTGGACCTGTGCAAATGATTTGTTCCGCTTTGTCTGGTGGGCTCAAAGAGAAACCCGTGCAGACACACAAACTTACTTTGGCAGTCAGATCCTTCCGCACAATCACAGAAAAGAGCAGGTTGGTGGAGAAAAACTTGTCTAGATTCATCGTGTCCAGACTGGAGCCAGGACGATTCGGGAGCCCAACCTGGAAATTCTCATTATTGATGATGAGGCAGTGACCACGAGGATTGGCTGTCATCTTATATTTCTGTAGGTGTGGAACAGACAATGTGAGAAAAACTGGAGTGCAGAACGGAGTCAACAATAATAATCATCGTCGTCATCGTTGTTCATATGTAGCACGTGGCTGTGGGTTCGCATCAGTTCTCATAAGAGTGTGGATGTGCCATTGATGCAATGCCCTCTGCTGATTATGGCAGGAATTTGTAATTTGTTCACGGTGCCAGAGATAGCTTGCCTACTCTTCACGCAGGATGCCGTGGGATCTTTAACATCCACCAACTAATGCTGGTTGACGGGACACCCAGTTTAGCATCCATCTGAGGGATGGTACACACGTCGATGCCACTCCCTACATGCACAGCACTAGGATCAGAGTTTATAGCTGGGCCGAGATTCAAACACAGGCCAGACAGCTTGGAAACAAATGCTCATACCCCTCAGCTATCCTATCCTGTAATAATAAGAAAATTAGAAATTTTGAAACAAGCAAAGGCAGCCTGTCTGTCAGGTTGCAGCAAGGGCAACTCAAACGCATTGATCTGTACGTCTCGGTCATACTGCAACAATACTTGTTTCAATGATCACACATTTAAAGCTATTTACAGTAATCACTTCAAATGTATCAAATGTCAATGTTGAGGTCCATCCATCCATCCAATCCATCCATTGGGACCATACTCTGTGCAGAGCGTTGGCGCTGCCTCAGCAGTCTCCTTGGCTATTGGACACAATCCTGGACGGGTCGCCCCTCCGATACAGATACCAGCGAGCTGGCACTCATTTTGCCGACCTCGGAAGGATGACAGGCAGAGTCAACCCCACCTGGTATTGATTCAACAGCTGAGTGGAATTTGAACTCAGGATCCTCGGATCCCAAGCCCACCACCCTAACCATTAGGCCAACACCAGGCATAATATGTTGAGGTCCCCAACACTGAATGTACACAGTACACACCTACAATAAAGCGTGTAACTTTATAAAAACACGCAAACATACTCTTCAGCAACAATTGCAAACTGCTGGGTCCACACACGAGGATATGCAAATCATGTAAAAAATGGAATCGGTCGAGAAATGAATAAACACAAACATCAACCTGGTAAGTTTTGCTTGTTTAATCAATTTGATTATATTGATTGGTAAACCCAGTATAATGTGTTGCATTGCACAAATGATGCATTTACTAAAAGCATCATACATCCGATATGATGTCACACGAGACACCTGCGGCAAAGGACTTGTGGAACGGACAAGAGCAGCACTCTTCGACGTCGTCCGATATAGTAGGGAGCCAAACCCCAAAAAGAGGCTTATTTAAGCTTTTAGGTGGTCATGCATGATATACTTTTGTTTGATGTATTTTTTGGTAGGTATAGTGATTCTGCACTGCCGAACTGTTAGCCCTTCCGATCTTCTTGCGAATTGATGCCATGGCCATATGTTTGACATTTCTCCTCCGAGAAAAGTGAGCAAAAATAGAGGGGTAGGGAAAGGAAAATGCCTCTAATAGATACTTACAACACATAAAACCACAAGTATTAGGTATCATTGGAAAGGTCTTGGGTTATGCTAATTACTCATATTATTCAAATTGTCATGATGTCATTGATGATGTCACTAGAGGTCAAAAGGTCACCGATTTTGAGGGCAGTGAAAATCTGGGTACCAGCACATACATTATTTTTTTTGTGGCAATATGCAAGGAGTTAGGAGAAAAGAAAATAGTGCAAATGTTCAGGAGATATCAAGGAAGTTTTTGATACCATGAAAGTTCATATTTTATCTTGTAGATTTTATGTTAACCCCTTGTGTTTAGAATGCGAATTTCACGAAATCGGCAAAAAATGGCATACAGTAGAATCCCTGTAATTCGACATTCTCTCTAATTCGACACATATTGCCCGGTCCCGAATGGCACTAACGTTTTTT
>CM068954.1:175898229-175924084 GCA_035128595.1 Eptatretus atami | reverse complement strand
AAGTAGAGAGATCAGGAGAATGGGAGAGCAAGAGGCACGGAGGGAATGGGAGATGAGAGGCACAGGAGGAATGGGAGAGAGAGGCACAGGGGAATGGGGGAGAGAGAAGGCACAGGGGGAATGGGGGAGAGAGAGGACAGGGGGAACTGGAGAATAGAACGTGAAGCGAGAGGTGGGGGAGGAGGGGGGGTGAGGCGGTAAGGTGGGGCTAGGGGAGCTGGGGCGGAGGGGGTATTTTGATACAGCAGTACAAGCACACCACACCAACTAACTATTCAAATTATCTTGACATCGCTGAAAGTCGTGAACACGCTGTGCATGTTTTATGATCAACAACATCAAATCCTGCACACAAAAAAACACCAGCATATCTACAGTCATACACAGAGTGGGAGATACATTGCAGAGTATACTAATTTCATTTTAATATTTTACCCATAATGCAATTTGCAATACAAACACATAAATAGGTATTAGAAAGTCGAACAAGGTTCACCCTCACCTGAAGTACGTCTTATTTACCTTTTGTTTCAAGCACCAAGTTGTGATAATTGGCATACACTCCAGAGAAGCATGTTCAGATTTTGTCACCAAGACTTGTTACGGTTCTACGTATGCACACAACAAAGCAGTTGTCCCGAGTTAGTTATGCCATTAGTATACGTGCAGATAGATCCTTCCTTGTGTGTAGTGGAAGACACAGGGGGTGCGTTGCGATGGCTTTTAGTTAGGATTATAATAATTTTCCCCTTTATTTTATTTCCCCTTTTATTTGAACCGAGGTACCTTCATCTCGCTTGCCTCGCACCCTCGCCTCGCTAGGGCCCTGTCACACCTTGACGTTTTAACCCAGCAATGGCAACGTATAAAATGTATGTAAAACGTTGGCGTACGCTGAATTTTGATGTTTTTTTTAAAGTTTTGGGCGGTATTCATAACGTGTTGGTCGTATGCATAACATATTAGTAACGGGCACCAGACGTTTCGTTGTGTTATGATAACTTTTACCAACGAATGCTTAGCCTGTTGTCGGCGTTCACAACCTATGCCCAACGATAGTTTAACTTACGCATGCGCGCTAAACGTATCGCCGGCGAACTCGTGGCGTAGCCTGTTAAGAACCTGCCGGACGCCGGATTTAAATCATAACTGCCTGAGAATTTGAAGTGTTAACATCGCAGTCACACCTTGACGATTTTGCCAGCGTAGCCGACCTATGAAAAATGTGTCTAAAACACTAGGCGCACGTCAAATACGGTATAGGTAAGTTGTGTATACGTGAAGAGTAGGCTGGAAACAATGAGTACGTGTCATATTAGTGTGTACGTGTAATACGTCGTGAAATTTAAGCTGCTGATAAATTTACGACGTACTCGGCGTATGGCTAACACGTTCCGCATGCGTTGTCATATGTTCTGGCACGCTCCCGCGATTGTTTACAACGACGGACACACGTTACTTGTAGGTTACTATAAGTCGAAACAGTCAAGGTAATATTTAACATACCGCAACCTATTTTACCAATGGGTAAACGTCCTTTTTAACCTATGAGTAGCGTGCTCTGAACCTATTTGTAACTTGCCTTGAACCAATGACTAGCGTGCTATGAACTATGAGTAACGTGCTTTTAACCTATGTGTAGCATGCTTTGAACCTAAGTATAACGTGCTTCTAACCTTTGAGTAACATGCTATGACCTATGTGTAACGTATCTCAAACGCACATTGTCGTTGTAGACGAATTAGATTGTCGTATGTCTTCCGGACACCACAGCACTTACTGAACGTGTTTCTAACTTACATCTACGTGTAATGGCGTATGGCAGCATTAAGGGGAATTGGTATATACAAATGGGCTTCACAAGAGGAACCTCATTGTTCCAGACTCCATGTTGAGTAGATGTCATGCCAGTAGTATCAGTGTATAATACTATTAGCAGTAGTTGGTGTGCGTGCAGTAGTAATAGTAGTAGTAGTTGTAGTAGTAGCATGTCTATGTCAGTAGTAGTAGTAGTAGTAGTGTAGTAGTAGTAGTAGTAGTAGTAGTAGTAGTAGTATAGAGCCTATGTTAGTAGTCGTAGTAGTTGTCTATGTCAGTAGTAGTAGTAGTAGTTGTAGTAGTAGTAGGTCCATGTCAGTGTAGTAGGTGAGCGTGAAGGGAGGGTGTGGGTGATGATGGATCTCTTATCGTCCACGGAATAGGAGATGACTTTGCACATTGTTCGATGTTGCTTTTCGGCTAATTTTTTTCCTCATTCCCACGTGAAATATTTCTTTTGTTTTACTTTTTAAAGTATTAAAAACGACTTTGACAAATGCATAATGTACTGTAATGAACACAGAAGCTTCGATAACTTATACATAAGTTATACCAAACGATTGTTTATTGTGTTTTTAGGCGTCCACACCTATGCCCAACGATAGTCTAGCGTATGCATAGCGTAATAATTCCCAGCACGTTATTCATAGGTTATAAATAAATCACGGGTACCCTAAACATTACTTTGATGTGTTTCGACGTATGAGGAACTTTCAAGTAGCGTGTTGCGAAGTGTGAACAACGTTCGTGTAGCGTGCTTACAAAACGTTACTCATAGGTTAGAAATAAGTTTCGGGTACGCGAATGTTACCTCTCACGTGTTTCGACTTATGAGTAACATACAATTAACGTGTGTCAACGATCGCATAACGTGCTACAACTTATGGCAGCGTAGCGGAACGTGTGAGCCAAACGCGAGTACGTCGTAAAATTTCAAGGCATGCAAAATTTTTTGGACAACCAAAAGTACAACGTTTTTAAACCAGCGTATACGACCTATGGTAGTGTTTTTCAGCGTGCTCTTAACGTACACAAAACGTACCTATAACGTATTCGACGTGTGCCAGCGTTTTAGACAAATTTTTCATAAATGCATACGCTGGCTAAATCGTCAAGGTGTGGACAGCCCTTTACACAGCATGACGAGCGCCTACCAGGATCGTTTTCCGAATCAGAATCCTGACGTTCACTGTGGCAGTTCCATCTCGGCTTCCACCTTCCCAGACCCGGACCGTGTTGTGGGTGGGCCTTGCGGCCTCTGGCGAGACCCTGCCCAGGAAGGCAGACCGCATGAAGGTCTGGTCAATCAGATAGACGATGACGTCGCTTTGCATGGCTCCACCCCTAGCTCCGTGATCTATATAAGATACGAAGCATCCTCGGAGTAGAGTGCTTGGTTGGTTTGTGTTCGGTGGGTTCGTTGGTCGGTTGGGAAGGTC
This sequence comes from Eptatretus atami, assembly GCA_035128595.1. Lineage (NCBI taxonomy): Eukaryota > Metazoa > Chordata > Myxini > Myxiniformes > Myxinidae > Eptatretus > Eptatretus atami. Next base: position 175,920,827 of record CM068954.1, on the reverse strand, counting down.
GAAGAGGTTGCAGTAGAAGGATTGGAAGTGTGCAGTTGTTGAAGGGGTCGTTGTTACAGAGGTGTCTGCCGCACGTCTCACCTCGGCGGCCTCCTGTTGTGCTGGTCCGCGCACACCGACCTCGACCGGATCTCTCTCGTCGGGTCCTGTCGCTGCCCGTTCCCACCTTGGACTCCGCGCTCTCCACTCAGCTCCTCACAGACCGCGAACTCCACATGGGCAACTGTGGTCCAAACTGTATGACTGTTGTCAGGTGCCGCACCACAGAGCACTCCTTCCCCAGAAATTCTCAGGTACCGGAAACTGCGCCTCAACTCCTTCCTTCCTGGCTGCAAAGGTCCCCTTTTCTTTTCATTGGGCTTGTTTTGTCTTCGAGTGTGTATCTGAGAGTGTGGCGCTGTCTTTAAGTAAAATTGTACAAGATCTTTGATTATTGTAATTCTTGCTTTTATTATTCTCGCGCAAGTCTGCTCTGTATCCGCTTTGGTAAGTTGCTGTATAATTGTCGCACAACATCTCTCTCATCTTCCCCCCTGCATAACATAACCAATAAACCTTTTTATGGCCACATGCTTTTCCCAGCTTTTTTTGTAAATAAATAATTGTAGAAATGTTCCCAGCTCGTCTTTGTCTTTTCCTCCATTGGTCCAGCATGGTTCAGATCTAAGTTTAGACCGGGTCTTTATTCCCGATAATCTGTTCTTCTAGCCGGTACGTCCTTGGCAGTTCTGCTCGGCTGCATCCGATCCGGAAAGGTAGTTGGTACTCTATTGTAATCGGTAGAGTGATCCGGTTCGGGCAAGGTGTACGAGGGCATAGTTCCCGGTAGTTGAACGGCGTGGTTATTAGGAACTTGGTTTAGACAGGAGGACCCTACGCCACGCGGTTGGAGTATTGGCGTCCAGCGGTCGGTCAAGCGACCCCGCGCGTCACGGAATTTCCTTGAGCGACGGCCTACAATTCCGGGGTGTGGTGGGAAGACGTAAATTTCCCCCACCTAGTGGTCTTCTCTGTCAGACGCCCGGCCCGCAACAATATTTTAAATGGCTTGATGTCCAGCATGCACATCTTCATTGGTCTTTTTTAGAATTGTCATCAAGCTTCAAACTACTTACAGTTGAAGAACTTTTTGTTTTTGTCATCATCAAAGGTGAACTCTCTTCAGAAGAATGCAGGCATGCATAATCCTTTTAGCCTATTCTCAATGTGCAAAATAAGCACATGGTGCTCTGTTGAAGACAGGTGGTACCCAATTATAAATGCACATTACCAATATGGCTTATTGGCTTTTGCTCACTGTTGAAGGAATTCTCTGCATTCTGTTGCTCCTGTTTGTGAAATAATGTGCAGAAGCAATTCTGTTCAGGCGGGAGATTTATGCAAAATCTAACGCATCCTCTGCATCAGATTTTGTTTCACAAAGATTTCCGTCACTTCACTTTTTGGCTCCTACTCTGGGTGGGCATAGTTTTTTTGTTGTTGTTCACTTCCATGCTGGAATAATTACCTCTTGTTTCTCTTCCTGGTGGGCATAATATGCTTTCTATCTCTCCTCTTGGTGGGTGTAGTCACCTTTTGTCCACTCCTCGTGATGAGCCAAATTCGTTTTGTGCCTCCTCCAGGTGGGCACGGCTCGCTTGTTGCGCCAGACTTCAGGTAGGCATGGCTCCCTGAGTGTAGTTTGCCTTTGTCGCCGATTCCCGCTGGGCTGAGCTCGCCCCTCATCGCCGCTCCCGCTGGCCCAAGCTCGTCTTTTTCTCCCTCAGTGAGCATAGTTCGTTTTGTCCCATCGTCCTAGAATGTAGTTCATTTTTTCTTCCTCTCTTGAGAGGTGTACTTTGCTTTGTCCCTCCTTCTGGTGAGGATTATTCCCTCTTTGTCCCCTCCTCCTGGTCGGCCAAATTCGCTTTTTGTCCCCTCTCCCAGTAAGTGTCATTTGCTTTTTGACTCTCCTCCTTGTGGATGTAGTTTCACTTTTTGTCCGCTCTCCCAGTGGGCATAGTTCGTGTTTTGGCCCTTCCTGTTGGCGTAGTTCACATTTTGTGGCTCCCTCCCAGTTGGCGGATTTGCTGGCAGGATATTAGAGGAGTAAGCACACACCTCTGAGCTGCCTTGCCTGGGTATGAATGTTGGCCAGCTAAAAAAGTCATTCTGGAGTTTTTCAGGCAGGGCAAGGCATCAATGTTGTGTGCCGTCCCTTGCATGGACATTAAACTGGACGTCCCATCCACCAGAATTTGTTGAAGATAAAGATCCCACGATGTCCTTTGTGAAGAGTAGGCAACTTATCAGTTGGCCCTGAACAATTTCCAAATTTCTGCTCAAACTACAGGGGCACTGTATCAACGGCACAGCGATGCCACCAGCCAATGATACCCGCATCCATGTGCTGCATACTGAAGAAGTAGTAGGTGGAGTTAGCAGCTTAGAATCAAACTCTAATCACAAACTCAGAATTCAAATCACAAGGTAAACACCTACCACGGTAGTTTACAAAAATGACAAGCAAAAATATTCCATGCTTCGGCAGAAGTGACAGGTGACGTGCATGGTGGGATTTGGATTCTCTCCTCGTGATAAGAAGGGTGGTGACGGCATGGATTTGCAGAGATCATGACAATCCACATTCGAAAAGGAAAATTTCTCCTCCTTTTCAAGTGATCCAATCGGCGAGTCACATTCCAGAACGCCAATCTTTCTTTTGTTTCTCCCCGAACATGACTTTCTGAAGCATTAATACCGGTTTACAGATGATAGTAATATTATTCTATAACTAAAAGGAGCAGCGTGTGTGTGTGTCATGTTTTTATTTTAAAGGGTTCTTGTTGGTACCATGGGGGGGGGGGGGGGGGAGAGTGGAAACTCCCAAAATCCAGGATCACTGCTTCACTTCAACTCATTCGTTCCTCTTTTTTTTCCCCCACCTGTGGAAACAACTTCCACATCTCTTAATCTCATCCCTACATCCAGGTCTTCAAGACAGCGATTCACCACCATCTCAGATCCTCCCAAGCCACCTCTTTCCAATTCCCAGTTTTTTCTGTTTCTGAGAGTTTGCTTCTGTATGCATCGTGTCCACCCTACCCCATATCTCCTGCCCCTCGTTCTTCCCACATCCCTTATTTGTCCAAGTCTCTCATTATTCTGTATACAAAAACAAAATGCTTAATGACCATATTAATAATATATAATATTATGATAATGACCAATATTTAGACACATGAGGAGGCCTTTAGGGCCAGCAAAGCCTCAATGTTAGACCGTGAGATCAAGGCTGTCTCTGGTAGTGGGGCAGATAACAGCAATTTTTGAGAGGAATCGTGCAAATGATGATACAAGCATCAAATTTGGCACATTTGTTCTCTAGGGGATTCTAATCAAATCTGCCTGATTGGCCATTTGAAATCCAAATTTTGAAGAAAAAAAAAAAACTTCAAAAAAGTCAAGATCAACGAATCAATGTTGGATGCTGGCTGAGATTGGGATGTTTCAGAAACATCATCAAAGACGTTCCAAGTCTGCATGCAGTTTTCTTCCCTTTACCGCGGAAGGCAGACACGACGTCACATCCAGTGAACGCATGGAAGTATAGGATCCCTCTAGCTTTCTCAGGCCCTATTGCAGAAACTACTCATGGACTGGAATCCATCGTGCCTTGGCTCCTTGGCCAAAGGCAATCCACATGTTCTCAAGACCTAGTTCTGTAAGGATGGCAGTACATATTTGCTATGACTAGTACGTCCGTGTCATTAGCCTTATGATAATGGACTTGCTACCATCCGTCCCTGGCGTGTACAAATATTCGAGTGTCAGCTTCTTCATGACACATGGAGACACAGCATCCAGTGACTTCCTTGTGTTGCTAATGGCATCTTCTCCTTTTGTGACAATGACTGTGCTTCACACATCTTTTCCGCAAGGAAGTGAAACAGCTCAGTCTTGTTGCTGTCATCTGAAGAAAGCTTCTCCGTTACTTGGGGTTACTGGTTCTGTCACTCTTCTTCTGATTCCTTGCCCCTTTTCGACCTTGCCTCGGACTTCAGACTTGACTTCTTGTACACATCAAACACTACGTCCACCCTCTCGTACCTGGCACGATGGGATTCCACCTTTGGGATGATGTCTTCTTTAGCATAGTCATCAAATATCTTTGAAGTGCGTGGTGGTAGGGATTTATAAGTGCTGACCAATCAATGATGACTGCATCTCCCTTGGTTATCTTCTGGGATGTTCACTTGCGCTTCAAGAATTTCAGCCAGCTGTGACTTCAAATATTTTTGAAGTTTTTTTTTTTTTCAATTTTTTCAAAATTTGGTTTCAAATGGCCAATCGGGCAGATTTGATCAGAAAGCCCTGCAGAACAGAAATGCCAAATTTGATGCTTGTATCATAATTTGCACGATTTTTCTACTATCTACTACACTATCTACTACACTATCTACTGCACCATCTACTACCACTATGGACATCTATGCTTTTGATGCAGTGGCATCCTGCCTTGTTCTCCAAATGTCTGCCTATGGAATCCAAGGACAACTCCACACATGGCTTACTGACTTCCTCCACTCTCATAGCAAACATGTCTCTCAACGAATCCTTTATCTCCTCCCCCTGTAAAGGCTGGAGTATCACAAGACAGTGTTCTGGGCCCAGTCCGATTCTGATCTTCATCAATGATCTCTCTGACTCTCTGGAAAATCCTCTATTATTTGCTGATGACTCCACCCTCTGCTGTGACATCCCTCATCATTCAGACACGGAGGCTGCAGCGTCTTCCCTCTCTTCAGACTTCACAATATCACAACTGATCAAACACTCGTCATATGTCTTTCAATCTGACAAATCTCACACTCACACTCTCACTCTCCCTCCGAAAGGACATCTGGCAAACCCTCCATCTACTTTCTTAACAATCCTCTTGAGAAGTTCAGTCATTCAAATTCTGAGGTCTCATTCTCAGCAATGATCTTTTCTTGGGCAAACCACAATTCAAAATTGGCCGCCAAAACCAGCCAAAACAACTGAGCATTCTCCATCATACAAAGTCCTTCCTTGGCACACCTAAACTCCATCCACCCACAAGGCCACAGCTTGATGGACTACTGCTCTTCCCGATGGGATGGCTCCCCCGTCTCACATCTTGCTCAGCGAAACACAATGGAAACCAAGGCCTTCAAGATCATTCTAATCTCCGCGCAATGAAGCTGAGTCTATAGGCCTATCACTTTGCCATCACAGACAGGTCAGTGGTCTGTCTTCCACCACCTCCTTTCTAGTCTTACACCCCTGCCCTTTCCATGTTTTGTCCCCCCCCCCAATCCCATGTTTCTGCAGGGCTCACACGGTCCACCATCAACCCCCCTTCTGATGAAACTACCTAATCCTGATCACTGCACTGCTCACTCCACTCATTCGTTCCTTTTTAAAACCCCTGCCCCGCTTGTGACCAACTTCCACATTCTCTTTAATGTCATCCCTAACATCCAGCTCTTCCATGAGCCTCAACTATGTATAACAAAGCAACAAAGCCTGCACTCGCAGTGTCACGGTATGGTTGCTCGTCTGTGCTGTGCTGTGCTGTGCTGTGCTGTGCTTTATCCTTTAAATGCGGAATGTCAAGCAAGGAAGCAGCACGTACACTTTTAAAGTTGTTGGTGTAACTCGGACGCGGTTTGAACCACGACCTGCCACTTGAAGATGCTCTACCTGCGTTGGTAAACCAATTCCTCCGACATTGCTGAAGTTATTTAAGCATTTCTGTGCTGATTCACGATTTTATAAAATTTTTTTTTTTTTTGCGATTTAATGCAAAAAAATAATTAAATAAAAAAGCGCGCGCCAGATTCCAAAGACAACAACAAAGCAGGTGAAGCACGCGCGCGCGCAGGTTACACGAAGTGACGTCACACGGCGTGACGTGATGCTTCGTTTACTTGTTTTGGTTGACGGTTGCTCCGATCGCAAGGATGGTTGCAGCAACTCGGCCAGGTGGTGTTGTTTGGTCTCAACCAACGCGCCCACCAAAGCCGGAAGGCTCGGGTCCACGTCGCTCCACCTCCTGCAGTAACTTACTGCACTGAGCCCAACGGGTGCCCTGTTGCTGGCGATATACACACCCGTTCACACACGACAAGGTACACCACGGCCCACGGACGGAGACCCACACCATACCGAGCGTGCACCGACGGACCGCTCGACAATTACCTTGATCTCCTCGACTTGATCGTCGGTGAAGATTTTCTCAGCGACGAGGTGGTCGAACAACGACCCCGGTTCATGTCTCTGACGAGATCGATGCGCAGAGACCGAAGCGTTTTCTCAGCTCTTCGTCCATTTTTGGCGGGGGACGAGGTTCAAACGGACGGGAGACGGAAATCTCTCCGAAACTTAAACTTCCTCGTTCACGAAACACGACATTCAGCTTCTTCTTCTTCTTTCTCTCATTAGACTATCCTAATACGTCGCTTGCGTCATACGGAGGATTTCCCCCACGTAGGGTTTGCAGTCGTTTGTTGAGATTTGGTCTTTCACATAAACGGAAAGCGTCATTTAATCGGTGGAGTATATGGGGGGGGGGCTCACGTTCACTATATATTAAAAGGAGGAATCTTCTTCTTCCGTATGCAGCACATAACTGCGAGTATCAATGCTGGGGAAGCTGCAGCTGTGCCGCGCGATACCGTGCCCCCTGCGTCCAGTAACACTGGTACTCATTTCGCCGACTGGGAAGGATGACAGCTGAGTCAACCCCCTGGTGTATTAATTCAGCGGCCGACGGGGCTTGAACTCAGGACCTAGGATCCACCCTAACCACTGAGCCAACACCAGGCTCACCAACGAAGCTAAGATCCCAGAACACGAAGCTAAGATCCCAAACCACGAAGCTAAGATCCCAAACCACGAAGGCAATATCCCAAACCACGAAGCGAATATCCCAACCACGAAGCTAAGATCAAACAACCCACCCACACGAAGCTAAGATCCCAAACCACTAAGCGAAGATCCCAAACCACGAAGCTAAGATCCCAAACCACTAAGCGAAGATCCCAACCCACGAAGCTAAGATCCCAAGCCATCCCCCAAACCACTAGCGAAGATCCCAAACCACGAAGCGAAGATCCCAACCCACGAAGCTAAGATCCCAAGCCATCCACACCAAACCACTAAGCGAAGATCCAAACCATAAGCGAAGATCCCAAACCACGAAGCTAAGATCCCAAGCCATCCACCCAAACCACTAACAAGATCCCAAACCACGAAGCGAAGATCCCAAACCACTAAGCTAAGATCCAAACCACGAAGCTAAGATCCCAAACAGGAAGCTAAGATCCCAAGCCATCCACCCAAACCACTAAGTGAGATCCAAACCACAAGCGAAGATCCCAAACACCCACCCAAACCACGAAGTGAATATCCCAAACCACCCACCAAACCACGAAGCGAATATCCAAACCACCACCCAAACCACAAAGCTAAGATCCCAAACCAGAAGCTAAGATCCAAACAAAAAGCTAAGATCCAAGCCATCCACCCAAACCACTAAGCGAAGATCCCAACCACGAAGCTAAGATCCCAAACCACGAAGCTAAGATCCAAGACACCACCCAAACACGAAGCTAAGATCCCAAACCACGAAGCTAGATCCCAAGCCATCCACCCAAACACTAAAGCGAAGATCCAAACCACCACCGAAACCACGAAGCGAAGATCCCAAATCACCCACCCAAACCACGAAGCGATATCCAAAACAACCACCCAAACCAGAGCAAATCCCAACCACCACCAAACCACGAAGCTAAGATCCCAAACCAAGAAGCTAAGATCCCAACCACGAAGCTAAGATCCAAGCCACCCCACCTAATCCACTAAGCAAGATCACAAAACCACGAGCGAAGATCCCAAACCACGAGCTAAGTCCCAAACCACGAAGCTAAGATCCCAACCACGAAGCTAAGATCCAAACCAAGAAGCTAAGATCAAACCAACGAGCTAAGATCCAAAACCACGAAGCTAAGATCCCCAAACGCACAAAGCTAAGATCCCAAACCACCCACCCAAACCACTAAGCGAAGATCCCAAACCACCCACCTAAACCACGAAGCTAAGACCCAAACCACGAAGCAAGATCCCAAACCACAAAGCTAAGATCCAAAGCCATCACCCAAACCACTAAGCGAAGTCCCAAAACCACGAAGCCAGAGAATCCCAAACCACGAAGCTAAGATCCCAAGCCATCCACCCAAACCACTAAGCGAAGATCCCAACCACCACCCCAAACCACTAAGCGAAGATCCCAAATCACCCACCAAACCACGAAGCGAATATCCCAAACCACCCACCCAAACCACAAGCTAAGCTCCAAACCACCCACCCAAACCACGAAGCTAAGATCCCAAAACCAAGAACTAAGACCCAACCACGAAGCTAAGATCCCAAGCCACCCACTAAACCACTAAGCGAAGATCCCAAACCACGAAGCGAAGATCCCAAGCCACACACCCAACTACGAAACTAAGATCCCAACCACCCACCCAAACCTATAAGCTAAGATCCAAAACCACCCACCCAAACCTATAAGCTAAGATCCCAAACCACCCACCCAAACCTATAAGCTAAGATCCCAAACCACTAAGCTAAGATCCCAAGCCACCCACCCAAATCACGAACCCAACACCAGGCTTAGTATAAGTCGTATGATGTGGTGGGGACAATATGCATTGTTATTGCCGATAACTAAAGATTGATTTGGTCTTTGGAGCCATCTACATATTGTGTACGCACGGCAGGGGTCGGGTCGCGTTAAATTGAAAGGAACTAAACCATAAATATTGAGAAAAGGAAAGATGGTAGGAGATAGCCCAGAAGGTGTAATACAAGAGCGTGGGAGCAGTGAGTGCAGGGTGGGTAGAGTACAGGGTGGGTACAGTACAGGGTGGTTACAGTACAGGGTGGTTTTGGAGTTAGTATCCGCTTGTATGGACCACACGGTGGCGGAAGAGAGTGCCAAATCAAAAAACTGCCAAATTTGCATACGTAATAGATATACGGCCCCGAACTCTTTGCTCAGTTCGACATTTCATGTGTAGGTGTTGTTCCTCTGTACGATGACGACCTGTGGTGCTCGTGTTGTCTCCAGCATTGAGTTCGTGACCTGTCCGGGGGAGTAGCATTGTAGAAGTCACAACAGTAAGTATGTACAGTGGACAAACCGATCAATAGGTCCATCCCAAAGATGGATTTGAGGTTACATGAAATGTTCGAAAAGCCAGGAAGGCGAATTTTATAATTAATGAGAGAAAAGGACAATGAACTCGCATCCTGAAGACCTTTAACCGCATGGTTTGGTGGTAAAACTTCTGCTGCTAAATGAAGGTCGTTCGACATCGCCTGGGCTGGGTGGCACGCTATACTCTGCTTACCTTCATGCTCGCTGCCTTTGGCGAACAAGGTCACCTTCATACCTGGCTTTTCTGACTTCATCGACCATCCATGGAACCCTTTCCTCTCCCAGTGAAGGCTGGAGTGCCTCAAGGTAGTATCTTGGACCCAGTCTTCATTTTCTTCGCCGCATGAGCGATCTCTCCGACGTTCTGGAAAACCCTGATCTTCCTTTTTGCTGACGACTCCGCATTGTGTCATGCAGTATTGAGGAGCCACTGATGGGCAGACTGAAACTGCAACACTCTCATCTGGAATATTGATTAGATGCTGATCTGAGAAATGGAACATGTCCTTCAATCCCAGTAAATCTTGCATTGTCAGTCTGTCGCTATCGCTATATCTATGTTGCTATCTATATCTCCACAGCCAGGTGTATTGGAAGAGCTTCATAGTCTCTTGAACTCTCAGGAATCATTCACCAGCAGCCAAGACCTCTCGTCGTCTCCCCAGCTGAACACATAGCAAGGCTGGCCTCCAAAAGAAGCCGCAGACTAGGCATCTGTTGTTCCAAGTCATACCTTGGAAAATCAGGACTAGGCCTTTGTCTGTGGCTCAATATGTGACTTTCGAAATGACTGGATTTTCGACTTGCCATATGAATGCTAACGAGCGAAACCTTTCACACATGCGCTGTGTGTACGTTCTCAGTGAGTCACTTCTTCTGGCATGGGCACTTTTAACCTATACTACAGTTGCTCAGGGAAAATCTGCAAGTGAAATAGCCTTGTAAACATAATTTTCTGCATTTAAACGAAAGAGTGGCAATTTCAGGTTGGTTAACCGTAATTGTGTGTTCCTGGATTCAAATCAGACAAACAAAAATAAAGGAAATACAAGAAATATGTGTGGATGAGAGGTGTAGATGTCCTACCTGTTTTTTGTTTTTTTTCTTGTTAATAGAAGAGAGCGATGACAGTCACACGCACGCACGCATGCACGCTTACACATCGCTTTAGACATTAAATCCTTCCTCTTCTCCAATGGCTTGATTTCCGATCATCAATTTTGTTTCAGACCAGGTCAATCTACCATGGATATGCTGCTGCTGTTCTCCCAACAATGGATGGAGGTCCTCAATGCCAGGAATGAAATCAGAGCCATATCCCAAAACATATTGCGTGCTTTTGACACAGTCTGGCACCCTGCCCTGCTCACCAAACTCTCTTCCTCTGGTATCCAAGGCATCTCCACTCATGGCTCGCAGACTTCCTCTCCTGTCACAGTCAACGTGTGGCCCTAATGGAGTTCTCTCACCCTCTTCCTGTCCAGGCTGGAGTTCCTCAACGCAGCGTTATGGCCCTGTTCTTTTTCTGGTTTTCATCAATGATCTCTCCGACTCTCTGGAAAATCCTCTTTATCTCTTTGCTGATGACTCCACCCTCTGCCGTTACCATCTGTCATCCCTCAGACCGGCAAGCAGCAGCTTCTTCGCTCACTGCAGATCTAGATAAATCGTTCTTCATCCGTTTCAGCTGTTTCCCAAGTGTTTCCCAAGGGTTTGAAAGCTGTTTTTTCCCAAGGTTTGAATTAATTGTTCAAATTATTAATTAATCCAAGGTTTGAATTTTCCCAAGGGAAACAGCTGTTTTCCAAGGTTTGAAAGCTGTTTTTTTTTTTTTTTTTTGCACGTACAGCCACGCACGTACGGCCACGCACATACGGGCATGCGAGAGCGAAGGAAAGCTTGTGTGGTTGTTGTTTCTGGTACGCGGTTTGAAAGTTTTTTTTTTCACGTACGGCCAAGCACGTACGGGCACGCGGAGGCGAAGGAACGGCCTGTGTGGTTGTTTCTGGCGCGCGGTTTGAAAGTTTTTTTTTTTTGTTTGCACGTACGGCAACGCACGTATGGGCAGCACGTACGGCCATGCACATACGGGCCGCACGTACGGGCCCCACTAGTTTAATAAAATCCAATATGGCCACCAAATATCGATATTTTGTCATCAAATTTATGACAGTCACTTCTTTGGCTAGTGTTTCATTGCAGGCATATCAATACCGCTACTGAAGATGCCCATCAAGGTCATCATATAGTCATCAGTGAAATCTGGTAGCTGTGAGTTGGCACAACTTGTCCCGGCATTCTCCAAAACAGCACTGCAACGCAGACTATACTTTCTGCATGTGACCCTCTTTGTATTACAGTCTGTTTTACAGTTACAGCAGATGACATCCAGTAGTTTTGATGGGCTGCAAGCTGGTCAGTTTGTATTGGCAAACATTGTCCATCCACCATGTGCCACCCCACTCTTCCGGCTTCATATTGATGCTTCTTCCTTTCCACTCCATCATCTGATAATATACACGGAGGCTGTGATACTTTGCAGCTGCTGAGGTTGGGGGTAGAGTTTGAGGTTCTACATGAGATGTGCTCTTGGAAACCTTCTCACAAAATCGCCTGTATCGTAAAGTGTCCAGTCCTTGTTCTTTGGCACCACCATATAATGACACAAGTGCTTTTTCTCCTGCTGCAATAATGTCCTGTTTTGCCACATGTCCTTCTTGGCTGAACACCTTAGCTTGCTGACGGAACAGGGCAACACTCTTGATCTTCCTTACTGCTAAACCCTTTCCCAATCCAAACAGGCGAGAAGTTGTATCGCAGCCAAGGATTGCATGGATAAATAACACATGGTCACAAACATCAGGACCAAGAAATTCCTTAGACTGCTTTATGCACCATATCCTGGTCTTTTTGCTGATTGCCTGGGCTCTGGGGCCAGGAACAAGTCATGTGCATCCAGTTCAGCATGATGCAGTAGGAGGATGAGCAAGTCCGTGTCATCCCCTATCAGGACAGTGTCTTTGATTCCAGCAGATGCAACAGCTGTTTGGACAATGAGCACATCAGCATCATGCTTTGCATGATCTTATATTACTCCCAGCCCGCTCTAGTTTGTCACTAGATAAAACAATAAATCGCTGTTTGTTTGTCACATTTTTCAAGAATTCCTCCTTCTTCGACTGTATAACCATTCCACCAGTGAAGTTTACTGTCATGCCTGAACAAGCCCCTGTCCTTCTCATGTGCGTGGCATCTTTTGTTGTTGGACCGTCTTGGTATCCATCAAAGATAATGGTAGCAGCCCCATATTTATGTGTAACATATGTGACATAAAGCTGACTGACACTCATATGTGGAACCTCTTGGCCATGGAAGACGATGAAGTAGCGCACCACCATCGAGAAATATACTGGACATTTCCAATTTGGTTCTCGTTGCTCCCCTTGCATGGTCTTCCAGAGAACATCGGCAAGGACAGCCTTATTGGCCTGCAGGAGAAGGAAGGAAGATTCAAACAATGCTGGGGGGTAACTACACAGTTCATATTTGAAGAGTGACTGTTGATCTTCACAGCGCTCCCCAATAGTTACCAGTCTCTGGAAGATCAACTGCGGATCTACCTTCACAGATTCTCCTTTGATCTTGAACAGTTGATCTTGAATTAAGTGTCACTGCTCGATCACATTTCCGGAAGGTGAACTTTCTAACAGATTTCCCAACACATGGATGCTAGAATCTTTTCTCCAACTGTTCTTGATCTTTCAACGTTGACTCCTTCCTGGGCTGTCATGCCATTTGCAATGTTAAACAGGGACGGATGCCCATGCGAATGGATCTCTCTCCCTGAGATAGCTGATAAGATCAAGGGTGTCATTGAATCTCTAGCTTGTCTAGCTTTTAACAGGTCTTTGTGTTGGTCACTGGTTTCAAATGAGATGCCACTGAGCTTCTGCATGGCCTCGTTGATATTTGCACATGCTGGCATGGAAAGGACCCACACCAAACGCTGAGTTTCTGTCATTCCTTTTCCTCTTGTCAGGCCTTCATGTGTCTTTATACTTCTCATCAGCACTTGCTCAATTGTGAGATCGTGGATAGTCCTGCCCAGTACCTATCACTGCCCTCACCACATGGTATCCTTTCTCAAATTGCTGATGGACATCTGGATGACTTTCTGGCAGATTAAGCATCATTTGCAGGTATACATATGCAGACTTTGCATTATAGCGTGTGTCCTAGATGCATCCAATGAAATTTTTAAGTATTACAAATGCATCCTTTGATCCAAAGATCTCATTATAGAAATTTAAATCACTAAAATACATCATCTCAAACTTATAGACTGGTCTCCTACCTCTACTTTCTCCAACATCAACTCATCCTGGGAATTCTTTCAAAAAACTTTGCTCTCCCTCATGCACGATTTATCCCCTCTCGTCTTCAGTTGTCCTACCTTCCTCCCCTCCCGCCCTTGGTTCACTGAAGCTTGTGGTGAGGCAGTTGTCTTGAAACAACTTGCCTTTTGCCTCATGGAAAGCAAACCCAACTGAGGCAATCTCAGTTCCTTCCATAAAGCTCGGAACAAGTGTGTATCTACACTCAGGAGAGCAGAAAAACAACATCTTTCTCATCTCAAGTCTGAACTGTCAAATCTCTCTCCCTCCTCAAAATCCTGGTGGCGTCTAATCAAATCTGTTTCTGGTGTATGTTCCCTCTCCATCCCCTCCCTTACCTCAAATGGCAGCACTGCTGATACCGCACGTGAAAAAGCTGAATGCCTAAACTCGGTGTTTGCAGCTAAATCTTGTGTCCAAAACCCATCACTTTCTCTACCCACCTTACCCAGTCGCACCCAACTGTCCCTGGACTCTGTGTCCTTTTCTCCTGACAAGGTGGAGAGCTTGCTGTCAACCTCGACTCAGATTCTGCAACCGGTCCAGACGGCATCAGCCCACGTGTCCTCAAAGCCTGCTTTCTGCTCTTGCTCACCCTCTCTCTGTTCTATTCACCCTCTCATTTGCTCAAGTCATCTGCCATCTGCTTGGAAATCAGCAAACATCAACTGCCCTGCACAAAAAGGTGCAAAAACAGATCCCTGCAACTACAGACCAATCAGCCTTCTCCCAATCATCAGCAAGGTTATGGAATCCATCATCGCTTCAGACATCAAATCCTTCCTCTTCTCCAATGGCTTGATTTCTGATCATCAATTTGGTTTCAGACCAGGTCACTCTACCTGGATATGCTGCTTCTGCTCTCCCAACAATGGATGGAAGCCTCAATGCCAGACAGGAAAAAAAGAGCCTTATCCCTGGATATATCACGTGCTTTTGACACAGTCTGGCACCTGCCCTGCTCACCAAACTCTCTTCCTATGGTTCCAACGCCATCTCCACTCATGGCTCGCAGACTCCTCTCCTGTCGCAGTCAACGTGTGGCCTAAATGGAGTTCTTATCCCCCCTTCCTGTCAGGCTGGAGTTCTCAAGGTAGCGTTCTGGGCCCTGTTCTTTTCTGGTTTTCATCAATGAACTCTCCGACTCTCTGGAAAATCCTCTATATCTCTTTGCTGATGACTCCACCTCTGCCGTAGCATCGGTCATCCTCAGACCAGCAAGCAGCAGCTTCTTCGCTCACTGCTGATCTGGATAAAATCACAAACTGGTCCAACACGTGGAACATGTCTTTCAATCCGGACAAATCTCACACTCTCACTATGTCTCTTCGAAAGGACCGTTTAGAAACCCCCCCCCCCCCCCATCCACTTTCTCAACAATCCTCTGGAAGAAGTCCTTTCTTTCAAGCTTCTGGGTCTCACTATCTGCCATGACCTTTCCTGGGAAAGCCACATTTCAAACCTCGCCTCCAAAGCCAGTCGCCGACTGGGAATCCTCCGTCGTGCAAGGTCCTTCCTCGGCCCACCTGAGCTCCTGACCACTTACAAAGCTTTTGTCCGCAGCCTGATGGAGTACTGCTCTCCCCTCTGGGCTGGTGCTCCTGCCTCCACCTTCACGCTGTAGAAACCAAGGCATTTCGGATCATTGGTATCTCCCGCAATGAGGCTGAGTCTTTGGGCCTCTCACTCAATCACCGCAGGTTGGACGGTGTGTCTTTCTCCTTCTAACCGTCTCCTCTCCAGCCTCGCCCCCCTGCTCTCTCTGTGATTTGTCACCACCACATTCCGCAGGGCGCTCAAGGTCCGCCATCAACCCCTTCTGGTAAAACTACAAAAATCACGAATCACTGCTCACCTTCACTCTTTCATTCCTCTTTTTTCCCGCCTTTGGAATAAACTCCCTCACTCTATTCATTCCCATTCTTCCTCCAGGCCTTCAAAACAGCTGTTCACACCAACCTCTTATCATCCCCCATCCAAATCCTTGATATTTTCTACCCCGATAATCCACCAAGCCCACCTCCTTCAAATTCCTGCTTTCCTTCCTGAAAGTCCCTGTAATGTCCGTCTTCTATTCCCCATGTTCCCGTCCATCCTCTTCTTCCACAGATCTCCAAATGTCTGTTCCCACTATTTTGTCCTTCCCACTCCTCCCCTCCTGTCTCATGCCCCCCTTGATGTGCGTTGTGTGTTAGCTCTCATACGAGCCTCGACAAGGTATACAAAAAAAATCTGAGAGCAAAGATTGGCAAGATATTGATTGGTGGCCATATTGGATTTATGCAAATGAGATTTTGTTCCAGGGAAGTTTAAAAGTATGCTAAATGCATCCGTATATACAAAATACCCATTCTAGAAGTTAAAATCACTCAAATATGTCATCTGTGAGCAAGATATGGCACAATATTGATAATTGGCCACCATATTGGATTATATGCAAATTACGTATTTCGCAACAGGGATTTCTTAGGACTTTTAGTATGGTGGGTGTTCTGGGACCTCATAGAAATGCATTGCGAAAAAAATTTATTTTGCAATTTGTTCCCGATCAAGTGAAAAATGTGCTAGATTGCCTGGACTACGATGTCTCTCCGAAAGGACCATTTAGAACCCCCCCTGCCCCCCCATCTACTTTCTCAACAATCCTCTGGAAGAAGTCCTTTCATTCAAGCTTCTGATTCTCACTGTCTGCCATGATGCTTCCTGGGAAAGCCACATTTCCAACCTGGCCTCCAAAGCCAGTCGCCGACTGGAATCCTCAGTCGTCCAAAGTCCTTCCTCGGCCTACTGAGTTCGTGACCACATACAAAGCTTTCTTCTGCAGCCTGATGGAGTACTGCTCTCCCTCTGGGCTGGTGCACCTGCCTCTCACCTTTCTCAGCTTCACGTTGTGGAAACAAAGGCATTAGGATTATTGGTATCTCCCGCATGAGTCTTCGGGCCTCTCACTCTCTCACCGCAGTCAGGTCGGTGGTCTTTCTGTCTTCTACTATCTCCTCTCCAGTCTCGCCCCCCCCCCCGCTCTGTCTGCGATATCCCCCCATATTCCGCAGGGTGCTCAAGGTCCGCCAAAAACCCCCTTCTGGTAAAACTACCAAATCACGAATCACTGCTCACCTTCACTCTTTCATTCCTCTTTTTCCTGCTTTGGAATAAACTCCCACACTCTGTTCAAGCCCATTCTTCCTCCAGGCCTTTTAACAGTTGTTCACCACCACCTCTATCATCCCCATCCAAAACCTCGATCTTTTCTACCCCCGTTAATCCACCCCACACCCACCTCCTTCAAATTCCCTGCTTTCCTTCCTGAAAGTTCCTGTAATGTCCGTATTGTATACCCGTGTACCCTGCCCCCATCCTCTCCCTTCTACAGATCTCCTAGTGTCTCTTTTCCCCACTGTTTTGTCCTTCCCTCTCCACCCCTCTTGTCGCATGACCCCTTGCTGTGCGTTTTGTGTTCGCTCTCATACGAGCCTCGACAATGTATACAAAAAAAAAACGGGCAGAAAGCCCCGCCGTCAAAGGTTGACAACAAGTGGAAGTTACGCCCCCGAGGGACGATTGATGGGTGTGACGTCAGTAGCTGGCTGAGCAGGCAGAAGCCCTGCCTTCCCCGGTTGGGTGCGAGCATGCCACGCCTCGGAGGTGGAGGATAAATAGGATGGAGGAGAAGGACATAGAGTGATCAGAGGTCGGTTTGCGCTTTTGGTGGAGAGCCGTGATCAGTAGGCTGGCACATTTTGAGAGGCATCAGACTCAGTCGGCTTGCGCATTGTGGGAGGCTTCTGACTGAATAGTTGAAGAGGAGGGTAGAGCCCATCCACGAGGCAGAGTCAGAGGCGAGAGCGGAGGTTGAGCGCACATGGAGGAGGATGACACGACCATTGAATTTGTGTTGAGGCGATTTGACTTGCGTGGAGAAGCAAGACGCTGGCCTTTGGCTCTTGGTTGAGTCTGTGAGGACGATCGGCACATGAAGCCATTATATTGGGGCTCTGACCCTTGGTATGGAGTTTGTTCCGCTTCAAGAGAAGCACCATTTTTGTGCGCATCTGCACGTGCGAATAGGAGCGCCTCGATTACAAGTTCCACAAGGACCTGCTCTGGGCCAAGCTAAGTTCAAGAATACATGAAAGGAAGGGGTTTTTTTCTTTTCATTTTGTGTCCCCTTTGTCTGTATTTAAGTCTGTGTGAGAGTCGCCTCGACTGTAGGATTTATTTACTTTATTATTATTTTCATTACCTTTTGAAATATTGTCTTTTGTAAATTTTCATTTCTTTTCATTAAATGTATTCCTTTTAAGAAACTGTAGCCGTATGCTGTCCTGGTGCAGCGCCCCCATGCTGTGCTCCTGGGTGGATCGCCTCTCCACCATTACGCCCCCCCTTCCCGCATGCACATTAATCTCTGAGTCTCGGTTGTAACCTTCAAGGTAGAAGCTTTGCCATCCGTCTAGGTAGGGGTTAAATCCCGCTGGAAACGACAATATCTATATATATATATATATATATATATATATATATACATATAAACATATATATAGTTGCGGCCCGGGGTCGGGGTGAGAAGACCACGAGGGGGGAAAGCTATCTCAGGTTCCCACCGGACTCTCTGGAATCGCAGACCGTCACACACGGATAACTCCGTGAGCGGCAGCTCGCTAATCAACCGTGAACGTCAATAACTCAACTACATGACCTAGGATCCTCCATCTAAGGTTTAACCGATTACCTAATATAATCACATGACCTAATTACCGGGGAACATGCCCTCGTTACGCCTTGCCCAAACCGGGTCACCTTACCGGGTCAGATGCAGCCGAGCGACACTGCCAAGGAATGTACCGGCGAGTAGAACGAATCGTTGGGAGATAAAGTCCCGGCTAGGCTAGGATACAGACCATGCTGGACCAATGAAGGAAAAGACAAAAATGAGCTGGGAACATTTATATACAATCATTTATGAACAGACAGGCGAGGAAAAATATGTGGCACAGTGAATGGGTTTATTATTGTATGCAAGGAGGGATAGCAAGGAATTTGTGTGGTGCGAAAACAAGGCAAGCAACTTACTAAATCGGACACAGAGCAGACTTATTCCGATATATCTTCTACACTCTTAACTTAGGCAAGGACAGGTGCCATCACACACACACACACACACACAAAACCTGATGAAGATGTGGTAATTAGAAGAAAGGAGAGAAGATGAGGGCTTCTGGCCTCGCAATACTTTGCACGGTCGACCGACCACGCTACCCTGTACGTTTTGGGGGACGCTCCGCCGAGCGATCCCAGTTCGAGAGTCGGCGCGTTGTCTCCTCCTTCGTTACTCTGCTGGGCTCAGTGCGTGCACCGGTCCAGAGAATAGCCGGGGCTGACAGGAAAGGAAGGCGGAAGGCGGAGCCAGCAGGTGAGAAGGCGGGAGTCAGCAGGCGGAGTCAGGCAGGGCAGCAGGCGAATGTAGAGATCCCTGCTCGCAAAGGGCTTCGCGATCTGCCTTTTATAAGCCCCATGGTGTAGGGTGGGGGTGATGACCCGAAGCAATGCACCGTCACCCAAATCGTGCGCTCCTTTTGGGCCCTGGCCCCATGCTGACCGGCCCCTACGGCCGGAAGTGGTCTCATTTGTACATCTGATGAGACATGGCTGAGCTGTGGAATTGTCTTGCACCGAACACCGTGACATGAATTGCCTTGCACCAAACTCCCAGGCCGTGCTCCAGCAACCAGCCGAGGGTCGCATCGGTCCTGCATGCCCGTTCAGGCACCCCCGGCGCTCTGCGTTTGGCGCTGGTCAATGCGCTTGTTCCATCCGCATGCCACGCAGCCCAAGCGATCTGCGCCATGCATTTGTGCCTGCTTGGTGGCGATTGCATCGAGGCAGAGGTGCGAGGACATATTGGTGGCCGAGGTTACGAGCGAAGGTCGACGGTGAAACGCCGTTGTGAAGCAGCACACAGACTTAAATATAGATATCCGCCATGTGCGTCCCATGCAGTGTGATGGTAATTATCACGGGGCTGCGCACGTGTCTGTTATTGTGCATTTACGCCTGCTCCGCTTTGTATCATGGATTGAAGAAGGGATTTGATATAAATCAGGGTTGAAAAGAAGATAGATATTAGTCTGAGATGCAGATTCAAATGAAAGGGCGTGCCACGCACGTCCTGTGCAGTGGATGGAGGTTATCGCTGTGCTGCACACGTCCTGTACAGTCTGGTGGTGGAGGTTATCGCTTTGATTTTCACAGGCGGCCGTCTGGGTGCGGTGGCTGCTTTGATTTATTTCATGGATAAGAGGAAAAAGTTGGAATGAAGATGGAGATTGAATGGAAAATGGAGATATAATTAGACCTAGCTATAAGACCCACGCAACGCACTTCGTCCTGTTAACCCATTAGACATGAGGGGTAGGTCTGTATGCAGTTACCAGACTGTATGGGACGCGTGCAGCACAGTGATAACCTCCACCACCAGACTGTACGGGACGCGTGCAGCACAGTGATAACCTCCACCACCAGACTGTAAGGGACGTGTGCAGCACAGTGATAACCTCTGTGTGCACAGAGGTATTGCGAGGCCAGAAGCCCTCATCTTCTCTCCTTTCTTCTAATTACCACATCTACATCTTTATTCGGGTCTGCGCGCTGATTTACAACGGCATCTTACCATCGACCTTCGCTCGCCACCTCGGCCACCAATATCTCCCGCAAACGGCAGAGGTCATCCCACGCCTCCTCACACCTCCACCTTGATGCAGTCGCCACCCAGCAGAGGTGCAAGTCCATGGCCCAGATCGCTCGGGCTGCGTGGCATGTGGACGGAACAAGCGCATTGACCAGCGCCAACCACAGAGTGTCGGGGGTGCCCGATCGGGCATGCGGGACCGACGAGACTCTCGTACAGTCACCGGAACACGGCCCGGGAGTTCGGTGTAAGGCGATTCATGTCGCGGTGTTCAGTGCAAGACAATTCTGTGGCTCGGCCATGTTGCGTCGGATGTATAAATGGCACCATTTCCAGCAGGGGGAGCCTGGCAGTGTGGGGCCAGGGTCCAATGGGAGCGCACGATTTCGTGTGACAACGCATCGCTTCGGGTCGTTATCCCACCATATGCCATGGGGCTTATAAAAGGCAGATCGCAAAGCCGTTCACGTCTCGCCTTGCTTCGCTCTCTGGGATCGATCTCTGCATTCACCTGCTGCTCCGCCTGCCTCGTCTGCCACTCTGCCCACTCACTCTCGATCTCCGCCTTCCTATCCCTGGATCTCTGCAAACGCCTGCTGCTCCGCCTTCCCACCTGAATACTGTGCTACGCTTTCCACCCGCTGACTCTTGCCTGCTGACTCCGCCTTCTCGCCTGCTGGCTCCACCTACCGCCTTCCTTGCCTGTCAGCCCGCTATTCTCTGGACCGGTGCACGCGCTGAGCCCAGCACAGTAACCAAGCGGAGGCAACGACCGACTCTCGAACTGGGATCGCTCAGTGGCGGTCCCCCAAAACGTACTGGTTAGCATGGTCGGCCGACTGTGCAAGGTATTGCGAGGCTGTTAGCCTCTTCTCCTCTCTTTCTTCAGATTACTTCTTCATTGTTGTGTGTGTGTTGTGTGTGTGTGTGTGTGTGTGTTGTGTGTGTGTGTGTTGGTGTTGTGTTGGTGTGTGTGTGTGTGTGTGTCATGGTGCCCATTCTTGCCATTAGAGTGTAGAAGATATATCGTAAGTCTGCTTTGTGTAAGTTGCTTGCTTTCTTTTTTTTGCCTTTCCTTACTATCCCTGCTTGCATACAATAATAAATCCATTCACTGTGCCACATATTTTTCCTTGCCTGTCTGTAAATAAATGCTTGTGTAGAAATGTTCCCAGCTCGTTTTCATCTTTTCGTTCATTGATCCAGCATGGCCGTACCCTAGCCGAGCCGGGACTATATTTCCCAATGATACATTCTACTAGCCGGTACGTTCTTGGCAGTTATGCTCGGCTGCATCTGGTCCGGTAAGGTGACGCGGTTTGGACAAGGCGTACCGAGGGCGTGTTCCCCGGTAATTCGGTCACGTGACTATTTTAGTTAACCGGTTAAAGAGTAGACGGAGAACCCTAGGTCACGTGTTTGAGTTATTGGCATTCACGGTCGATTAGCGACCCACCGCGTCACAGAGTTATCCGTGTGTGACGGCCTGCGATTCCGGAGAGTCTGGTGGGAACCCGAGATAGCTTTCCCCCCTCGTGGTCTTCTCGCCCCGACCCCGGGCCACAACAATATATAAAGGAAAACCATCTCATAAGTTTGTCGCAGTACAGAACAGCACAGGGTGCAATGTCAGTCCCCTTTCAATAGCGTGTGTGGCCACCATTGTTTTGGATACAGGCAGTGCATCGTCGGCGCATACTGCCTACCAGTCTTTGGATGGATTTGCTGCTTGATTCTGTCCCATCAGTCCTCAATGTATGAAGCCATCTGACTTAGGACCATCTGCCTGTCCTGCCTTGAGTGTGATCTTGGCCTCCCTGATCGAGGTCTGTCATCTGCAGAGTTGTGGAGGGTGTCTCTGTCCACCAGGGCCGATATCGTCTGGTGTGAACAGCCAAGGCGACGTGCCACTCACGGAGCTCAATCCGCCTTGCAGTATGCCCAAGGCACACTCCGTTGATCCCTTGACAATCGTGGCATGTTGATTGAAATGCCCATTTTGCACTGGCCTTTTTAAAGCCAATATCAAGACATCACGTGCAGCTCATTAAAATCATCCCGTACCCCTTGGCTAATCACTGACAGTCAAAACGGCGTTCAACAGCTGTGTATGAAGTGACCATTGAAGGTTCAGTGACCATCCTGACCGTTTTGTCTGACAGTGAGGACATATTGTCCACAAATAAGTTCACACATTTACTACATCAGTGTTATTGTTGATATTTGAAGGTTTAAAAGGTGGTAAGTTTCTTTTGCGTTTCAGTATATATATATATTATATTATATATAT
>CM068954.1:175885781-175897853 GCA_035128595.1 Eptatretus atami | reverse complement strand
GCGGTGGGCCACGGCACGTCCTGTGCAGTGGATGGAGGGTTATGCTGTGCTGCACACGTCCCGTACAGTCTGTGTGGTGGAAGGTTAATCGCTTTGATTTTCACAGCGGCCGTCTGGGTGCCGGTGGCTGCTTGATTTATTTTCATGGATATAGAAGGAAAAAGTTGGAATAAAGATGGAGATGAATGGAAAACTGAGATCATAATTAGACCAAAGCTATAGACCCACGCAACGCACTTCGTCCTGTTACACCCATTTAACATGAGGGTAGGTCTGTATGCAGTTACAGACGTATGGGACCGCGTGCAGCACAGTGATAACCTCCACCATACCAGAATGTACGGGAACGCGTGCAGCAGCAGTGATAACTCCCACCACCAGACTGTAAGGGACGTGTGCAGCACAGTGATAGAACCCTGTGTGCACAGAGGTATGCGAGGCCCCGAAGCCCTCATCTTCTCTCCCCTTTCTTCTAATACGACATCTACACTCTTTATCGGTTGCGGCGCTGATGTACAATGGCGATCTCCATCGACCTTCGCTCGCCACCTCAGCCACCAATATCTCCCCAACGCAGAGGTTCATCCCACGCCTCCTCACACCATCCACCTTGATGCAGTCGCCACCCAGCAGAGGTGAAGTCCATGGCCCAGATCGGCTCGGGCTGGTGGCATGTGGACCGAATCAAGCCGCATTGACCAAGCGCCAAGCCACAGAGTGTCGGGGGTGCCCCGATCGGGCATGCGGGACCGACGAGAAACTCTCGTACAGTCACCGGAACACGGCCCGGGAGTTCGTGTAAGGCGATTCTGTCGCGGTGTTCAGTGCAAGACCCAATTCTGTGCTCGGCCATGTTGCGTCGGTGTATAAATGGCACCATCCAGCAGGGGAGCCTGGGCAGTGGGGCCAGGGTCCAATGGAGCGCACAGATTTCGTGTGACAAAGCATCGCTTCGGTCGTTATCCGCCACCATATGCCCATGGGGCTTATAAAAGGCAGATCGCAAAGCCGTTCACAGTCTCGCCTTGTTCGCTCGTCTGGGATGCGATCTCTCTCTGCATTCACGCTGCTTGCTCCGCCTGCCTGTCTGCCACTCTGCCCACTCACCTCAATCTCCGCCTTCCTATCCCTGGATCTCTGCAAAACTGCCTGCTGCTCCGCCTTCCCAACCTGACTCCACCTGCTGACTACGCTTTCACCCGCTGACCGCCTGCTGACTCCCGCCTTCTCGCCTGTGGTCACACCTCCGCCTTCCTTGCCTGTCAGCCCCGCCTATTCTCCTGGCGGGTGCACGCGCTGGAACCACACAGTAACCAAGCCAGGAACAACGCACCGATCTCGAACTGGGATCGCTCAGTGGAGCCGTCCCCAAATCGTACTGGTTGCCTGGTCGGCGCGATGTGCAAGGTATGCGAGCTGTTAGCCCTCAATCTCCTCTCCTTTCTTCAGATACTCTCATCTTCATGTGGGTTTTTGTGTGTGTGTGTGTGTGTGTGTGTGTGTGTGTGTTGTTTGTGTGTGTGTGTGTGTGTGTGTGTGTGTGTGTGTGTGTGTGGTGTGTGTCATGGTGCCCATTGCTTGCCAAAAGTTAAGAGTGTAGAAGATATAGTCGGAATATCTGCTTTGGTGTAAAGTTGCTTGCTTTCTTTTTGTTGCACCCCAACAAATTCCTTCACTATCCTACGCTTGCATACAATAATAAATCCATTCAACCTGTGCCACATATTTTTCACTTGCTGTCGTAAATAAATGGCTTGTGTAGAAATGTTCCCAGCTCGTTTTCATCTTTTCGTTCATTGATCCAGCATGGCCGTACCTAGCCGAGCCGGGACATATTTCCCAATGATACATTCTACTAGCCGGTACGTTCTTGCAGTTATGCTCGGCTTGCATCTGGTCCGGTAGTGACGCGGTTGTGGAACATAGGCGTACCGAGGGCGTATTCCCCGGAAATCGGTCAGTGACTATTTAGTTACCGTTAAGAGTAGACGGAAACCCTAGGTCCACGTGTTTTGAGTTATTGGCATTCAGGTCGATTAGGACCCACCGCGTAACACGGAGTTATCCGTCCCGCCTCGTCGCACGGCCTGCGCTTCCGGAGAGTCTGGTGGGAACCCGAATAGCTTTTCCCCCCTCGTGGTTCTTCTCGCCCCGACCGGCCACAACAATATATACATATATATATATATGATATATATAATATATAATATATAAATTATATATATATCATATATCTGAAAACGCAACAAGAAACTTACCAACCTTTTTAAACCTTCAAATATCAACAAACACTGAGTGTAAGTAAATTGTGAACTTAATTGTGCAATATGTCCTCCACTGGTCCAGACAAAACGGTCACAAAGATGGTCAATGTGAACCTTCAATGGTCACTTCATAGCCAGCTTGTTGAAGCACGTTTAACCTGTCAGTGATTCGCCAAGGGGTACGGGATGATTTAATGAACGGCTGCACGTGAAATGTCTTGATATTAGGCTTTAAAAAGGCCAGTGCAAAATGGCATTTCAATCACATGCCACGATTGTCCCGGATTCAACGCATGTCCTTGGGCATACTGCAGGCGGATTGAGCTCCCGTGAGTGCACGTCGCCTGGCTGTTCAACCAGAAACCGCCTATCGGGCCCTCGTGGACAGAGACACCCTCCACAACCATTCTGCAGATGACGACCTCGTCAGTGGAGGCCAAAGAGTCACCACTACAAGGCCGGACAGGCAGAGGTCCTAAGTCAGATGGCTTTCATACATTGAGGACTGAGTGGACAGAATCCAGCAGCAATCACATCCAAAGACTGGTAGGCCAGTACATGCGCGACGATGCACTGCTGATCTCGCAAACATGGTGGCCACACCCTAATGAAAGGGACTGACATTCGCAACCCGTGTGCTGTTCTGTACTGCAGAACAAACTTTGAGATGTGTACTTTGTCAAAAACATTGACGATGTCACAATAAAATGCCAATGTTCAAACTTAGAATTGTTGTTGTTTTATTTTGAACTGTTAAATTTTATTACAGTTCAAACAAGTCGGTAAGTTTCTTCTTTTGCGTTTCAGTATATTGTTCGAATTCGCCCCGTTCGGCAGCGATCGGCACGTAACTCGAATCGCGACCGCTCGCCCACCGGACGGACAATTCAGTCGTGGACCCTCCGGCTAACGCCGGGATCAGTCACGGGTGACCTTTCGGACTCACCACAACCCAGGTCCCGTACAATTCTAACCCGAGGCGGAATATGGGAATCGCGAAGTCGATATACCTAAGTACTCCGCACGGTAACCTACCGGGGTTGTACCTCGCCACCAGGCCGACTTGGACACGATCGCTTAAGCGGCTCGTTCCGGGCTAACGGGATAACCAGCGCTGTTATCGTCGCTTGACCGGTTCAAGATTAATTATCGGGCGCGCCGCGCCACGACGAACCCTTTACATGAACAAGATGGAGACCCAAGAAGAAGACGCAGTGGCGAACACGGGGCGAAGAATTAAAGACAAGGACGCATTTATTTACACAGACGACACAAAGCAATCTAGTCGCAACAGTCAGAAACTGCGACATATATCACATAGAACAAAAGAGCAATGACGGCAGACTACGACCGATTACGCGACACTACGGACGACTTAAAAACAATTGCTACTTCACGGGACTTGCAACCGACACCGACACGTTCACACAAAAGCCCCAAAGAAAAAATGGAAGGTCGACTTCCCCTTACTGTTCAAGTCCTTGCGACCCGTCTCCTGCGTGAACCCCCCGCTCGAGCGGGTCGGCGAGGCCTCTCCGCGGCGCCTCGCGCTGCCCGTACGCCTCATCGACGCTTCTGCCGACGCACAACGCCAACAAAGGGCGCGAAACAGCCGACTAAGGAAGCGAGCAGAGAGAAAGAACCTCCAAGCAGAAGACGACGAAGAGAGAGAGGCAGGCACTGACGACGAAGAGGAGAGAAGCAGGCTCAGACGCTCCTGCGGCTTAAACGCTCCGGCGCCACGCCCCATTCTCGCTCCACCTTCCTTCGAGCCGCTTCGAGAAGGGGGGGCGTTCCCTCCGTTCCTCCCCTGCGTCTTGTGGGGCGAAGGCGAAGCCGTTCGAGTCGGCCTTCAAGCGCGCCCGTCGTTCGTAGACCGCTGGAGGATGGGCGTTCGTTGCTGTGGGTGAAGCGTGGTTGAGATGGTGGCGTGGTTGTGAGGTGGCGGGTGCCCGGGTTGTTAGATGTGGTGGGTGGTTAGCGTTGTTGTTGGTGTGTGGCCGTGTGACGTTGAAGTGTGGTGGTTGCGAAAATAAAAGCAGAAGCAGAAAAACGCCTATAGCTTCAAATATCGCAGTTTCCGTTATATACATTAAATTCCTCTAATATCAACGGTTTGGGCTATACTACACATTGTAACTTAAGGAAATATAATCTCACCTACGGGACCTTATGGTGTTTGCGAATTTTCCAGAGTCCGTAACACTACCCCCTCTGCCCTTTTTACAGACTCCTCCCGAGTCGTCAAATTATCGGTGTCCATCATTGTGTAGTTCTCTCCCTAGTCGTTTACTAGTCTTGTATTCTCTGATGTGTCTTCTTTATGTATTCGTGTCCCCAAATAAATAACCTGAACGGGCTGAGTAACTAACTAGAACAACACTCACTCACACGGACGACTTAATAAATTGCGCGGCAAGACATACATGCCGGGGGGCGCAGCCGGTCACTATTTACAGTACAATACATCTTAACTTATAATTTACACTAAACCATGGCCCAGGATAATTGGACTCTGAGGAAAAAGGTAAAGAGTCAACAGAAACACCGGTGCAACGGCGGCCACCCGCAGGCCCGTGTTGGCAGCTGCCAACAGGACAGTTCCTGCAGCTTGCAACTGTTGCTTGCCGTCCTGGCGCGCCATGGAATTGAACAAGGGGGGCGAAAGCAAATGAACGGGCGGTGAACAGGGGCAGTGGGCATGACATGGCAAAGGTAAAGGGCAACATAGCCTGCAGAAAAGGCCGGTTGCAAGGCAAACACAGCCGGCAAGACGAACGGCCGGAACAGGCCTTGCAGTAAAAAACCAGCCCGTCGAACCGATCCGGCCCGGTCACAGGCCTGCAGCATGAAACGACAGCAGAAGCGATCCGGCCGGCACGGCCTTGCAGAAAAACAACCAGCCGATGAAGTTGGCCGGCACAGGCCCCTGCAGCACACAAGCCGCAGAGGCGATGAAGTTGCCCAAGCCTTTGCTTGCCAGTGGAGGTTGTGAGGGAGTGCGGTGGGTGTTGGCCACACAGAAGGTGGATCTCGGACCTACGTCCGTAACTGTCCCCTCCCACCTATCGCCTGTTGCTGTCACTGTTCAATAGCCCACCCCCTTAATTTGTAAAACCCAATTTAGCCCCAACTTATTTTTTTGTTGTTTTTATTTTCACTTCCCGACTTCCCCCACTATAATCGTGCCCCTAACCCCCTTTAACTGTCCTTGGTTTCGGTCTAACCTATCGTCTCTGCCTACTCCAAGCCCTACGTTCCCTTCCCGGAGGGGAAAAGGGAGATGCTAGCGTCCTGTGTCGAGGCCAACAAGGCTCAGGATGCCTCGCCCAGATCTCAGCGATCTCTAAATATCCAAAGTGGGTCCAGCGGCCCACAACGAGAAGGAAGGGATGGATGGTGCGGAGGGGTACCTTCCTAATCTACCCTACTCCATGTTAACTGTTAAACTCACCCCGGGGCCTTCACAAGCGCCTCGCGCTTACACTATTGGTTTTCTAACACCCCAGTATTCCCGTCGCCTGTGTTGGTGTCCACTCAACATTTCGGGCCTCGCCTCTCATTTTCTCGTGCCCGTGCACGGTTTCCGTGGCTGGACGCGTGCTCCCCTTGGCAGGCAACGACCCTGCTGCCTGATCCTCCAACAATCACCCGGGCACTACACTGCCCTCCGAGCCTGACCAGCTCCTAAACACCGGGGAGTGCCCCATGGCAACTCCCGTGAACGCACACGGGGCAGGGCTGGCGCCCCGGCCTTTCCGAGGGTCACCGTGCCACGACAACTGCCGCACGCGGCTAATCGGGCCCCGGGCCCCCCCGCACCAAGCGGGCGGCACCGTGCCACATACCTAACCCGGCCCCCATGGCCCTTGCCTACTCACGCCGACTAGCCCGGTGCCCGGGTACCCACCAGCGATACTCACGCCTTCGCAGCCGACGCTCACCCGTCAACAGGGCTCTGCACCCCTCCAAATGGGTTCGAGCCTACACTCACACCAACAGCAAAACGACCTCCATTTTCAATTTCCGCTAAGCCCACTACTCATTTATACTGACCCGGGGTCCTGGGCGGGAGTCACTCCTCCCCAATGCACCATGCGCGACCAATGCAATTCCACATTCGCTCCATCACACAGACGCCGCTGCCCTCACCCACTCATCCATGTACTCACCTCACAGCTTTCCAACTCTCACAGCACTCACGCTGATGCCTGCATCCTTCTAACTACCTCCCCTAACTAACTCGTGCTTCCCACGTCATTCCCTTATACCAGCACGTTCCATTTACACTAACGTACTAAGCTCGTCCCCTCTACACATCCAAAGTCTGTCACCGTCCATCTTTTAAAAATTATTTCCCATCCTAAGCTCACCCAATTCCCTCTACTGTCCATTCCAGGCCCCATGAGACGTACCCCTGCCCCATTGAAGTCGGTCTAACTAACACAACCCCTTCCCCCTAACTAGTGTCCATCCTGTGCCCTGGCCAAGCGGTTTTGCCCACCCTTGCCAGGGAGTCCTGTTCACCGAAAGCGAGGCCTTTGGCTTTTTTTTTGGGTTAATTTTTTTTTGGTATTGCCAAATACAGGGCGCAACCAGCGCGGCAACTAACAGCTCGCGCACTTTGCAACCTTACCCGTAGACGTCATGGGCAGCTGCACGTTACCTCGTCCTCTTGGATCGCGTACCATCCGGCGGGATCACCCTCCCTGCCGGATTCCAACCTACGTGCAGCCATGACGTCAACCATAGCCGCGCACCCCCCCCAAAAACAACCCTCGACTCCGAAGGGCTCCCACGCGAACATCATGGCTCTCCCGTGGAGCTTAACACAAGCTTCGCGGGAAGAAACCACGGTCCAAATCCGGGTATCCTGCCGAAACTTGTCCGTCCCGCGGATCGGCAAATCCACCGCTGGCGTTTTCCGGGACCGGCTTCACTCGCCGCAACGAGCCCTGGGTCTCGTGCGTTGCACGCAACGTGACCGGCAGCGCATCGCTGCTGGGTGAAACCGGCGCGGTCCCCACTAACAGCTACGGCCGCACCCGGCTTTTGTCCTCTGTCCGCCGTCGTCTCCGTTCTAACCACGCACACTGGTGTCCACGACGCACAGACTCCACTTCTCACACTCACACACAACCGGGAGATGCGGGCTGCATGCTCGACGCATCCGCCCCGACATCTCCCTCACAATCAGAGACCTCACACACACCGGTCTCCCTCCACGGACCTCTCACTCAGCACCCACCTTTCACCATGCCCAGTGGGTGTCTCAAACTCACACAATGCGTGCCGGAAAAGAACGCATCTCCGCACGTACGACGCAAACACATTACACCTTCGCAACAACCACACTGGGGATTCGTGTCCGACAAGGTTTCCGGCTCGTATAACCCCCAAGCTACACGTGCACCTATCCACAGCACTCGTCCCTTCAAACTCCGGCTTGGCACGACCGAACCCACCTGGTCGTATTTCGCGCTCAAGGGGGCATACTTCCTCCGCCTGTTCCTGGAGGCGGCCATCCAGCTGCTCACACCCGGTTCTCACCAGTCCGCGAGCTCCCCCCCATTATCCACCACTACCTCTGTGTGTGTGTTGTCTCTGTTCTTTAAAGCCCCGTCATTATCATGCAGTCCTCTCCTCTATTTTCGTTCTTGCCGCATCTCTAGTATCATTGTTAGTTTCTGTTTCTTTCTGGAGTTTTTTTCCATCTCTGGACTTCAAATTGTCATTTCTCCCTTCAGTTCATTAATTTCAAACTCGTATAGTTTTTGTTTTCTCTCGCCACTCTTCTCTAATGGCTCTCTTTGTCCAATCTCATCGTTTCCTATCTCTCATTGGCTCATTTCCTTCCTGTGTTTCATTCGCTGTTCTCTCATTAGCCTTTCCTTGCTTCCTCCCTGTCCTTCCTTCTCCAGTTTTCATGGTCTGCTTATTTGGTTGATCTCTCTTCTTGTGTTTTCAGTTGCTTGCCTGTCTCATTATTCTTCCTTGTTCTTTCTCCTGCCCTTTCCTTCTGCAGTTTCATGGTTTTCTTCATGGTAATTTCCCTTTGTGTTCACTTGCTGTTCTGTTGTCTCCCTCGTTGCGGCACTCCAGCCTCGGCCTTTTCTGTTCGAATTGGTCCAACGCTCGGCTTCAAATGTTCCTGTTTGTTTTCTGCTCCCATAGTTCCTCCTCGTTCTTCCCCTCTCCAATCTCGTTGTGTCCTTTTCCCCTTTCAAATCTCTCATTTTCTCCTTCTCTGCTGTCATTCGTTGCTCTTCAACTTCGTTCCTCGTATTCCAACTATTTTTTCCTTTTTCGTTCGTTTCAAATTCATACTCTTTCAGTTTCTATTCCCACGTCTTTTCTTGTGTCCTCGTTGCTGCATCTCGTTATTTTTTCTTCAACTGACAGATTTCTTTCTCCTGTCATCTCTTGTTCTTTGTATTTCCTATTCCACACGTCTTTCTTGTTCCTCATTCTGTTATCATGTTATTTCTTTGCAACTGACTGATTCCGGTTCTCGTGCTGTCCGGTAATCCTGTTCTTAGGACTCTTTCTTGTCTCATTCCTGCATGATCTCGTGTTTCTTCCATTGATCGATTCCTTCTTCTGTCTATTCGTTCTTCCATCATTACTCTTTCTTGCATCTCATTCTTTTAATCTGGCCTTCGCTTCCAGCTGTTGGATCGTACAGCGTGGTTCCTAACGTCTCATTCTCGTTCTCGTACATTCCTCTCTCACCATCTCTCAACTCCGTTTTTGTAATTCCGTCTCTTCGTTCTGGTGTTTCTGTAACTCAGCTTTCTTTTTTCCATTCTTTCTTCATCTCCGTGAACTCGACCTTACGTTTGGCTTTCTAACCTGTCTTCGCCGGCTTCCTTTGTGTTGTCTATCCTCTCCGTTCTCTGTCTCGTTTTCACTCAAGTCCAGCTTATCAAACTCTCTTCGTCATGTTTGAGTCTTTTTCTCACACGACTATTTTTATTTCCTCTCGGGTGCACCGACTTCCGTCACCCCAATAATTTTTTCCCTCTCGGCTTACCGCACTTTTCCCCGCACCTCCACACTTCTCGCCCAACACGGTCTCCCCCGGATTATTTTTTTCTACCCGCTTCACCGGCAGGGCCTGACAACCGTTGCACCCCCTCCAGCTCGTTCGCGTGCCCCCACGTGGCGTCGCCATTACGACTTCGTGTTGTTGCTTCAATGCCCGCCGCAGACTCCGGCCATGTTGGCTGCGTTTCACCTCGCAATTTCTTTTATTTCTTGCCCTTCATTCGTTTTTGTGTTTGTTTCCATTTTGAGTGGCGTTTCCATCCATTTTTCGTTCATTGCCATCCATTTTGCCGTTCATTTCGTTATTCATTCCTTCCATTTTGTTTGTTGTTTGTTTCCATCTGCTTGTTCACGTCCTTTTTATTTCGTTTTTCATTTCGTTTTTCATTTCATCCACATTGTTTTTGTATCCATTTTTCTCATCAATGCCTCAATACATTTTCATCGTCCGATCCGTGGGCGAATTTCGCACGTGGGCCGTCGTCCGCCACCCCAGCCACTGCGCCCAATTCGAGCTCTGGGCGTCGTCCTGGGGGGGAAGATTGTTCCTGTTTCACACCATGTCTCATGGGGATTCCCCATCCTGGAGCCATGGATCTACATTCACTAACATATCATTTCCTAGATACCCCCGGCCCCGTCGGCGCTTGAGAACGCCATCTTATTCCACGTAAGGGGTTAATTTAATTCGCTCGTAGATTTTAGGAGGGAATGGTGGTCCGCTCCTCTCACCCCTGGGACGTTCCTGTGATTTAGTGGAGACGGGAGGGATCAGAATCACACTCCTGTACCAGTGTTGCGAATTCCAGCGCCACCGTCGGCGTGCGGCATCGGCCACGGTGAACTGAACGTCGCCGCCTCCGCCCACCGACGGACAATTCCAGCTCGTCGACTCTCCGGCTAAGACAGCCGGGATCCAGTCACGGGTGGATCCTTTCGGACTCACCACAACCAGTCGCATTCTACCCCGCGCGGAATAGGGTGAATCGCCGAAGTCTGATATACCTAAGTCTACCCGCACAGGTAACTACACCGAGGGGTTGTACTCGCCACAAGGCCGACTTCGGACGACGATCGCTTAAGCGGCTCCGTTCCGGGCTAACGGGATTAACCGAGGGTGTTATCGTCGCACTTCGACTGTTCAGATTAATTATCGGGGCGCACCCGCGCCACCGACAGAACCCTTACAAAATGAACAAGATGGAGACCCAACAGAAGGAAGGACGCAGCGACACGGGGGAGAATTCAACCAAGGACGCATTTATTTACACAGACGGACGACAAAGCACACTATCGCAACAGTCAGAAATGCACATATACAATAGAACACAAGAAGCAATTGACGAGCAGCTTAGCGACCGAATTAGCGACACACGGACACTTAAAACAATTCTACTTCACGAACGGACTTGGCGGCGACACACTCACACTTCAAACGAACAAAACCCGCAAAAGAAAATGAAGTGACTTCTTTGTTCAAGTCCTTGCGACCGCCTCTGGCGTGATCCCCGCTCGAGCGTGTCGCGAGGCCTCTCCGCGCGCCTCGCGCTAGCCCGTACCGCCTCATCGACGCCTTTCTGCCGACCAGCACACGCGAACCAGAGAGCCAAGAACGCAGAACTCAGAGAAGCGAGCAGAATAGAAGAAAGAACCTCCAGCAGAAGAAGACGAAGAGAAGGAGAGGGCAGAAGCCATCGACGACGAATGAGGAGCGAAGCAGCCTCAGTCCGCCTCCGGCGTCTTATACGCCCGCGCCACCCCCATTCTCGGCTCCACTTCCTTTCGAGGCGCTTCGAGAAGGGGGCGTCCCTCTCGTTCCTCCTGCGTCTTGTGGGGGCGAGGCGAAGCGGTTCGAGCGGCCTTCGTCGCGCAAACCGTCGTTCGTAACCGCTGAGGATGGCGCTTCGTTGCTGTGGGTAGCGTGGTTGAGATGGTGGCGTGGTTGTGAGGTGGCGGCCGGCGTTGTTAGAGTGTTTGGCGTGGTTAGCGTCTGTTGTTGTTGTTGCGTTGTGTTGACGTTGAAGTGTGGTTGGTTTTCGAAAAATAAAGCAGAACAGAAAAACGCCTAACTCAAAGTATGCAGCCCGAATGAATCACATTAATTCCCGTCTATACAGGGTTGGGGCTAACTACACATGTATTAAGAAATATATCCACCTAGGACCTTTATGGTGTTTGCTGAATTTCCAGAGCCGTAACAATATATATATCCCACCACATGACCACGTCACGCTTGGAGAATGAAATCGGTAAAGTTGCTCTAACTGCATAAAAGTGGTGAACTGTCGAGGGAATATACAAGAGGATCAAGCGGTAGGCTCTCTTCGTCTCTGACATGTATGGTCTCCGAAGATTCAAACAGCAGAATGTGCCACTGAGACCAATTCTGTCCATGGCGGTCTGCCCACATTCAGCTGGCAAAATGGCTGCGAGAGTTACTGCAACATCGCTCGAGGTTGGGTCTTTTCCGCCAGGTTCGTCGTGAAAGATTCTTTTCACCTTTTGCTGATGCCATAAGGAGAAATGTCCTACTGGTTTGGAGAAGGTAATTGTTCTTGTTGACATTGAACGGCCTGTCCTGTTTACAAATGTCCCTTTGACAGAGACCATCGATATATGGGCACATTTGCTGCATCACATGGAACTTGAGCATCCGCCCATTTCTGAATCTGTCTTCGTCGAATTGATGAACATAGCTACAAGAGATGTCGAGTTTATCTTGAATAACATTATGTTCGTCCAAATTGATGGGGTGGCCATG
>CM068954.1:175848038-175866239 GCA_035128595.1 Eptatretus atami | reverse complement strand
ATTTCGTTCGCCGGGAGGAAATGGAACCCCTGAAACATCTACTCATCATGGGGAAATGGAAACCCGACCAGTGAGCACCGCCTCATCACACCCCCATCGAATCGCTCTATGTGTGGATGTCAATGCGTAACCCCTATCCCGACATCATACGTTCGAATTGAGGGCAAATGGAAACCCATTGCATCACATTCAGCTTACGACCTCCCCGGAATCCATCCTGCTCACCTTCCGATTCTTAGGGTAGAAAACGGGCATACCATCGCCTCGTCCAGTCATCAATTGTTTTGGGGAAATGAGACGAGAAACCTTCGAGACGCAGTCATCTCTGTTTGTGGTGCTTTATGACAACATATGCGCTGAATCAAGCCCGTGACATCTATCGGTTCATTGGTGAAATGGAACCCGGATCAGCCCATCTCGACTCTTCGTTCTTGTGAAGTGAAATGGAAGCCAAGAAAATCTAAGCTCCTTCGCACGAGGAAATAGAAACGCCGAGACAACGCGCCGAACAGTCCTCGTTCCATGAGAAATGGAACCCGCTCATCCATCCGAAGCAGCACATCGTCGCTGAGGCGCAGGCGAATGGAACTAGGTCGCCCCGAACTACGAATACGGTTTCATGGGGAAATGCTCGAGCAACCCAAGAAAATCATCTCCTTTCGTGGGGAAGACATGGGAACCAAGAATAAGTCCAAAATCGACCTTCCAGCGGAAATGGGATAACTCAATACGGAACATCAAATCGTTCAGTGTGGGGAAATGGAACCAGAAAATCAATCACTTCGCAGTGAAATGGAACTCGCTCCCGTAACATCAATCGTTCATGGGAGAATGGAACCCACGAGATATCACATCCTTCGCAGCCGGCATGACTTTTCCCTTGCAACGATTTGACACGCCCGGTCGTATTCGTTCATGGGAATGGAACAAGCCGGAAATATTTCGAGTTTCGGCAGGGAAAAATGGAACCCGTACATCGATCCGTCCTGGGAGAATAGGAAAACCCCAGCAAAATCAATATGGTTCCCGTGGGAAATGAACCCGACAACATCGTTCGTGAGGAATGGAACACCGAGAGTCATTCTGGTTGTCATGGCAAGCACACGAAAGGGACCCGCCGAGTTCATCCAACTTGTTTGTGTGGGGAAACTGGAACCATCGACGCATCTCTGCTTGTTTCTGTAAGAGTGACCAAAATGAACCCCGAGAAACCACGATTCGCTTCGTGGTAAATGAACCCGAATCAGTATAGTTATTTCACATGCGGATAAACGACAACATTCCGATCGTCGAACTCTTGGCTTTGTGGTATGAAATGGAACCAGAGAACATCTATCGTTCGTGGAGGCAGAAATGGCGGAACCAGGCCAGAAACATTGTCATATTTCATGAGAGAAGGAAGAACCTCCATATAAATCAAAATTGTTATGTGGGAAAATGGAACCTCTGAGCATCGAAATCGTTCATGGGAAATATGGTCAACGCAACAGAGAGAGCCAGGCGATACTACACCCTAACATCATGGGTGTTCTTCGTGCAGAGTGTGAAAGCAAGAGCTCTACACTTGTATCTTATCCAATGAGTGAATAAATGGTGAAGCCGCCGGAAGCATGACAGGAACATCACTTCCGTTCGCGGGGAAAGAAACTCCAGAAAGACATGTATTGTTCGTGGGGAAATGGAAACCCCGAACATCTATTCTCCCTGCCGCGGGAAATATGGAACCCTGCATACTATATGCTGCTCAACTCTGGTGGAGAATGGAACCGCTTACCTCCGACATCATCTATCGACTCCATAAGGGAAATTCAAAACGCGGAAATGCTCTATTCGCGTCATGACTCTCGATAAATGAAACCAACATCGGGATCGAGTCCACCCGAACAATGTCTATCGACTAGTGAGCAACATGAACCATAACGTAAGGACCGACCGAACATCTCTTGCGGTCATGTGCGAAAACACTAAATCACATGCCGGTTGCTCAACCAATTCAATTGTTCTGTGTGCGCATCGAAGCATCTGACGTCATCCATCGCATAATGTTACATCACGCTAGGTGAATATGGGAATCTTCCGGGCAGTCCTTTACGATTCGACAAAGGTGATGAACCCCGAACATCATCATTTTGGTTGATCGTATGAAATGTGAAGCAATAATGATCTAACAGTTCGATTAGTGGTTTCACGCGGAATGCTAACCCCAACTCTCTACATCGACCTCTGTGGTTTAATGACTAAAATCCATCAGCAAAATTATGATCGCATCATCCACTTCAGACATGAATTACCTTCCTCATTCCCATATCTTTATCGATATCAATTTGTTTCATACAGCGTCAGCTCCGATCCGCAATGTATTTATATGCTGCTGTGTCCTGGCTGGCTACCCAACAGATGCGAGTGGAATGCTACGCCGGTAACTCAAAGTGCCGCGGACATGAAATGATCAGAGCCCGATATGTCTCACAAACAAACTCGCATCGCTTGACTGCCTCTGAACTACGGTCGGCAGTGTCACACCAGACCACCAACTCCCTTACCTTATGCAGGCCTATGGTATACCTAAGCACCATTATCCCAGCTGCCTCTCATCCTCACAGCCATGCCTCGCTGTAGAGCAGTCAATATGGTAACAGTGTGCCCACTGTAAATTAGCGGTACTTTCCCTGCCCCATTCTTCCTGGCTCATGCTTGTGAGTTCCCTAATAACGCAGGCAGCGTTCTAGGGCCCTGTGTCATTTCTGGATTTTCACCAATACTCTCTGACATCTCTGGGAAAAGAATCCCTCTTCAATCCTCTGCTGCTCAAAAAGAACAGACCCCTTCTGCTTGTGAATACACTTACATAAAATCATCAATCCTTAAGGATACTTTGTGCTAAGTACAGCAGCTTCTCTAAATTCCCACAACTCTCCGACCTGTCCTAATGGTCAAGGTCACCAAACTGGTCATTCCCAACACAATGGAACATTGTTAACCTCTAATCAATACCGGGCCAAAACTTCCACACATCATTCACTATGTCTCTTTCCTAAAGGATTCGTTTGGCCACCCCCCTTCCTACTTCCTACTCTATCTACATCAAAACCATTCTCTTCGGACACGAAAGTCCGTTTCTATTCAAGCTTAGTCTCACAGTCACGGTTCCGTCATCTCACTTTCTGCCCTAAGGATTCTTTCACTGGGATACAGCCACCATTCCCAAGCCTGCCTTGCAGCACCTCCAATGGCAGTCGCGCAACGCCTGGACATACCTCCCAGCGATAGTGTCAGAGGGTCCTTCCTTGGCCCCATCTGGAGCTCTGGCCACATTACAAAGCTTTCGTCCAATAGCCTGATGAAGTATGCTCTCCCTCTGGGCTGGTGCTGCCTGCCTGTCTCTTGTCATTGAGGAACATCTCAACCACATTGTGGACTCGAATCGACCCATTTTCAGTGCAGCGAATCATTGATCTCTGCGAGTAGTGAACGAGCTTGGCTATTGAAGGCCTATCTCAACTCTCACGCAGAGACAGGCTCGGTTCGGATACTTTACTTCTCTTGTCTTCTCTAACATCTCTGTGCGTGTGTCACCCCTTCCCACCACAGCTAACTAGTCTGGTGCTGAGTGTGCATCGGTCTGATTTTCACGAGGGCCACCCAATATTTACAAGGATGTAAGATTGCTTTTTCACGAGCTACCATGGATGCATGCGGCCACAAATCCAATCAATGACATGGAGCAATAGAGTACTCACAAGAGGATATCGAGCTTTCCACTCCCCCCCCTATCGACGTCGGCTTGGTACCAGCAGAGCCACACACCTCTCCCATACCTCCTCGCAATAACCACTCGCAATAGCCACAAATTGCTTTATCTGGCCCGCGTCTCAACCCAGCCGTTCGCTGTTCCTACCACTGTTACACTACTAAGGATAAGACTTGTGATGCGGTACTATGCATATGTTGAGTGCTCTGCAGTGACATGGACATTGGGCATCATGCACTCGGTGTGCCCAGCTTGGTGGCACGCCAATAGAAGCTCTCGTACCATGGGACCCCCAATTCGCCAGCAGTCTATTCTCGGCAGCCTCCGCGTGTCTCTTTGCCTTGTGGTTGACCGTACACCACCCCCCCCCCTTACCCCCAGCTTCCTCTGGGTGATCACCGATACTGCCAAACACAATTTAGATTGGTGCGAATGTTATATGTAGGTCCTACGTGACTTCTCCGGAGTGCCCTTCTGTACGAAGAGTTATGTGAGATTACGTATATAATGCTACAAGTTGCTAAATGTTCTGCCATGTACTATATAAACCTCCTCACAGATACGGCACTTCCACCAATCTGAGTTACGCGTTACAACTCCCCCCCCGCTCCCCACCCATACCCAAGAATCGAATAACGATCACCACAGCATACCCCTCGTTCACAAGGTATGATCAGCATAAACGCTTGGGCACAGCAAGAAATACAAAGGCGCCACATAAGCTCAGAATAATGTGGGAGAAAGAATTACCTTAACGATCTTTTATGGGGTTAAGTAGCATCGATGTTCGGGATCCAGCATAAATAAGTGGGGACATGTAACCATATAGCCATATAATGAAAGATACACACACGAACAAAAGAGCCTCAGGGGCAAACCGCACGGGGGGCACAACAGAAGGCTGTTGCGTGGGGCGTCTCCAATGCGTCGATACTGCTCCGTCAGGAGAGTTAGGAGGAGGGTATGGTAGTGTCGCGGGCTGCGGGAGAAGAGCTGCAGCATGGCTAACCGTAGACAGTCTTAAATCTGCTATTCGAGATCCAGTGTGTCGCTCATACAGTGTAGCGGCGGAAAGAGATGGCGCTCAAAATGTTTAGCGTGACTGTGACTTATGTGCCACAACATCAAGCTTCGCAATATCCGTTGCTAGGTCCACAGATACGTTCAAGCACACGAATTGCAAAGATTCCCAACTTCCGTTCATCGCTTCATCTGACGGCGTCTAGACGCTATGGCGACGAGCACTACGCATTCCAGTCATTAGGAAATGTCGTCTTTCCACAATTCAGAGGAGAAGACCTGCTTGGATGATCTGCAGATATGCGATAAGAAGCGAGAGACTCTGACAATTCGCTGTCCCTAGGATTCATAGTCCTTGTTGTCGCGAGAGGAAAGTTCGACTCGCTTTTCCAAATACACTAACAGGGAGGCTCCGTGGGACTGCCAAGCTATAAACATGCTGCCATAAAGGAGCACCAGCTTCATGTCAACCATGATCCATGATTCTATGTGCTGGCTAGAACACGCCGAAGATCACTGACTATCACCTACACTCTACCAGGAGCACACCCACGAAAAGATCTCCGATTTTTAACACGAGACGCCCACGTCATGGAAAGAGGAGACGCGAGGCTCTAAGATCCATATCCAGCTCAGCAGAATTCCTTGATTATACGAGTCGAAGTTCAGCTGCTCCACAGAGAACATGCACGGGAAGAGCTCTAGCATCTATCAAACGTACTTCAAGCAGAACTCATCAGAACTGAGCGACAGCAACATGCAACCGCACTGCGTCGACCACGCGCCAAGGCTGACGGCGCATACTAACCATCGCACACAATTAGAATCGTAGAACTAACACACATACCACCTGCACCGAAACTTGCTGACGTGTAAAAAATCACCCACCAACTCAACACTAATACAGTACATATCCGACAATACTAACACTACCCATATATAATACCTTGCGCCTATTATACATGAATTTATAGATACTTGTTACAATATCTGTCGGATCGCGGAGACACACACGGTGAGCGTTGTTAGAATATTACCCCTAATCAGAAGGATGAAAATAGAGATAGAGCACCAGTATGGTCGACACACACACCACAAACACACACGCACGCACGCACACAAACACACCACACCACATACACAACACGCAACAAACACACATACATACCACACAAACACACACACATCTATACACACACCATACCACACCACAACACTACACACATACAACACACACATACACACACACAAACACACACACATCAACACCAATACATACACACACATACACACAACATACAACCACACACACACAAACACAAACCCACACACAAACACACAGCACAAACACACCACACATACCACACACATACATTACATACACACACGTACACACACACAACACAACATACACACACACGCACACAAACACCCACGCCACCACACCAAACATAACACACAACACACACACAACAACACACACCACACTGCACACACACACAACGCAACACAACACACATACAACACACAAACACATTACCACACACATCACACACACATAAAACATACACACACATACACACACAAAACACACCACACGCAACACACTGGCACCACCACCAGCCACACACACCACACACGGCACACCACACCAAACGCACGCACCACCACAAAAACACACACGCACGCACGGCATACAACACACAACAAACACACACACCATCATACACATCCACGCATCAAACACAATACATACACCACCAAACGACACACACATACAACCACACACATACACACACACACAACACAACACCACCGATACACACCGACACATTACACACATACTATCAACCAACACATAACACACACCACGATACATCACCAACACAAACACACACACAAAATAATCACACACGTACAACCACAACACAACCACACACAAAACAACCACACAACCAAACAACAACACAACCATACACACTCGACTACTAAGTACGTTATGCACCATCACTCAATGCCACACAATCAGAAGATACGGGAGAAAAACCCGACTCAAGAATTTGTCACTTTATTACACCATGTAGTGCACTATACGAAGGATTGACACACTCTACATAAATACTTAGGAGATTCATCGGTTAGAATTGAAAGGTAGCAAACTCTCATTTGCACACACCCCATGGATGCAACACAGTGCCAAATAACACAAAACACACAACACATACGCACAAAACGGTACACGAGAGCGGACCACGAAGACAGAAGAGGCACAAACGGCTTTAACTAACATAGGCTACCACTATACACGGTGTACCAGAGTGGAGGGCTGGAAGCCTATGGATCGCCTCCCAGAGCGGGCCAGAGTTAGTACCACATGAACAACTCTACACACACCACAAAAACCGAAAGAGGCGGACACCCACAGTTTGATCTTTCTAATGCACCAGCCAGGCGACACAAAGCGCACAAAATCACACGTGCGCAACGAAGATGCACAAACGAAAAAGCACTATCACGCGGAACACGCAAAAGCAGCTTGGACTGTTCAAACACTATTATGCACCATCCGAGGACCAAGGCAATCCCTGTTCTCAATAAATTTGGTTTCAGACCAGGTCACTCTACCCTGGATATGCTGCTGCTGCTCTCCCAACAATGGATGGAGGTACTCAATGCCGGACATGAAATCAGAGCCATATCCCCAGACTTATCGCTTGATTTTGACACGGTCTGGCACTGCTCACCAAACTCTCTTCCTATGGTATCCAAGGCCATCTCCACTCATGGCTCACAGATTCTCTGCTGTAGCAGTCAACGTGTGGCCTAAAATGGAGTCTTTTCATCCCCTCTTCCTGTCCGGCTGGAGTTCTCAAGGCGCGTTCTGGGCCCGTTCATTTCTGGATTTCATCAATGATCTCTCTGACTCTCTGAAATCCTTTATCTCTTGCTGAAAACTACACCTTCTGCCGTACCATCTGTCATCCTCAGAACGGCAAGCAAGCAGCTTCTTTGCTCTCTGCAGATCTGGGTAAGATCACAAAACTGGTCCAAACCATGGAACATGTCTTTCAATCCGGACAAAACTCACACTCTCACTATGTCTTCTCCTAAAGGATCGTTGGAACCCCCACCCCATCTAATTTCTCAACAATTCTTGGAAGAAGCCTCATTTCACTTCTGGGTCTCACTATCTGCCAAGATCTTTCCTGGGAAAGCCACATTTCCAAGCTGGCCTCCAATGCCAGTCGCCGACTGGGAATCCTCCGTCATGCAAAGTCCTTCCTTGGCCCATCTGAGCTCCTGGCCACATACAAAGCTTTCGTCCATAGCCTGATGAAGTACTGCTCTCCCCTCTGGGCTGGTGCTCCTGCCTCTCACCTTTCTCGGCTTCACACTGTGGAAACCAAGGCATTTCGGATCATTGGCATCTCTGGCGGTGAGGCTGAGCCTTTGGGCCTCTCACTCTCTCACCGCAGGCAGGTCGGTGGTCTTTCTGTCTTCTACCATCTCCTCTCCGGTCTTGCCCCCCCTCCCCCACGTGGTCAGGTGGTTGACATGTTTCACGAGGGCCACCCAATTATTGTAAGGATGAATGCTTTGGCACGAAGCTACATGTGATGGCCACGACTCCATAATGACATGGAGCAAAGAGTCAGAGGATGTCATGAACGTCAGGCGTACCAGAAACTTCCTTCCAAAGTACCACTGCATCCACAAAATTGTTTTTGGGGGTTTTAAAGGGTGATAATTGTCTGAGAAGGAAGATGTGTGATGTATTGCTATGTTGCGTCTGTGCATGCATGGACATTGGGATCATGACACTCGGTGTGCGGTGGCACGCAATGAAGCTGTTTGGACAATGGCAGCGTTCTCGGAGCCCCGTGTTTCTCTTTGCCTTTTGACGACACCGGTTTTGGGTGTCCCGTCTGCCACCATTAGTTGGTGGATGTTAAAGAGACCATGGTGCCCTTCATGAAGAGTATGTGAGTTATCGCTGACGTCTCAAACAAGTTCCAAATTCCTCCTCTAACCCACAGAGGCACTATGAGTGTATACAACTCCCCCCCCCCCACACCAGTCAAATGAAACGTCACACAGCATACCGCCTTATGACAGGGCACTGGAGCACTAGCCTTAGAAGGGGGAGTAGCATTGGATCAGCATTAAAAGGGGGGAATAACATTAGCTTTGAAGTACACACACAACAAGACCTGGCAAACCCCGGAGGCCACACAGAAGGTTGCGCGGTCTGCATCGTCACCGCTTCAGGGAATAAGAGGATGTGACACGCTCGGGGGCCAGGGGGGAGGTGCAGCATGGATAAGGAGACAGCTTAATCCATGAATCGTGGTTCTTTACTGTGGGGAAGATGGATGCTTCATTACTGGATCAAGCTTCGTTGGGTGCAGCACAGATAAGAAGACAAATTGGGCCAATGATTCGTGGTTCTTTGCTGTGGGGAAGATCGATGCTTCAATTCCGAGGAAGGCACCGTTGGGTGCAGTATGGATAAGGAGACAGCTTGGTCCATGATTCATAGTTCCTTGTTGTGAGGAAGTTCGATGCTTCAATACCAGGGAGGGCTCCGTTGGGTGCAGCATGGATAAGGAGACAGCTTGGTACATGAATCATGATTTCTTGTTGTGGGGAAGATCAATGCTTCCGTACCAGGAAAGGTTCCGTTGAGTGCAGCATGGATAAGGAGACGGCTTAGTCCTTGAGTCATGGTTCCTTGTTATGGTGAAGTTCGATGCTTCAGGAATGGGGAAGGCTACATTCAGTCTTAGAGACTCTCGACTGGAAATGACGACTCGTGGCGGCGACGCGTACACACATGCATGAATCGTGATTTATACATACACGATTGTGATGTATACACATAATATACCCATACATATCGACATATAATCATACACATATTATACGTGACATATTATACATGACTTTATAGATATTGTTACATTTGTCGGTGGGGGTGGGGGGTTGTTAGATATTACCTTAGAAGGGATAGAAATTATAGAGTAGTATGGTCTGTGTACAAGTAGTTAGCCCATCTCAATGCAATCAAGTAGGGAAACCCAGATCAAGAATTGTCTTTTTAAATGTGCACTATATGGAGGATGGTGCATTGTAATAAATAGTTAAGGAATGAGGTTATGAATTGAAAGTGCAACTCCCTTGCGACCCCCTTGGTGAGGTGCCAAGGTGAGGCCGAAGCAGAGAGGAAGGGCTTTAAAGTGGTAGCGTTGTCCAGAGTGAGGGCTGGAGCCTTGGATCGCCTCCCGAGCGGCAGAGTTATGAACACCTCCGAAGAGGCGGAGTTTGTCTTCTTGGAGGGGAGGAGTGAGAGAGGTGCAACGAAGGTTGGGGAGCAAAAAGGCAGTTGGTGTATGACCTCGAGGAGGAACCTGTCTTGTAACCGTGGCCCTGCCTCTTTCTGCGGTGCCTGCCTGCCTTCTCATGTTCCTGCATTTCCTCTGTGCCTGCTTCGTTGTCCATGGTTCCTGTTTGTGTGCCTTTGTCGCCCAA
Source organism: Eptatretus atami (assembly GCA_035128595.1). NCBI lineage: Eukaryota > Metazoa > Chordata > Myxini > Myxiniformes > Myxinidae > Eptatretus > Eptatretus atami. The sequence continues at coordinate 175,855,939 of CM068954.1, read as the reverse complement.
CCCGCATGTTTCGTCGCCTGCCTCATTGCCTTTTCGGCTCTCCTGCCCGTGGACCTGCTCCTTCCTCGTCCACCAGCAGAGCTAAGGCCCCATCTGGTTCTCGTCCCCCTTCCCTCTCTGTGCTTGAATCCGGTGTATGGCACTATAGGTTTCGTAGTCTCACTGTATATAATTATTTATTTATCGATACAGTGTTCCCCCTTTCTTCTCCACCTCAACTTGCCGTCATCTCCACCATTGCAATTACCATCCCCTGGTTATTTATTTATTTGTGGGAAATAAACCCCCATTTTAAATGAGTTAAGAGCCTTGTGTGCTCTTGTGTGATGTCCATGCGCACGCAAACCTGGTGTTAATTGGAAGCAGTCTAAGGGAGATAAAAGCCAGTTCGGTCCATCCGTCCAGTGACGATCTTGATCAGCATGGACACGACAATATTACACACAGACACACACACACACAGACACACACACGGCCTCTTGGGGAAAGCAAAATGGCTGGCTGTAACAAAAATATCCAAAACAATAACAATCAGTCACAGAAAATGACTAAAGGGACGCAGACCCCCTAAGTCTGTGCGGCCACACCGAGCAGCCGGAATGTGTGATGAAAAAGATGACTGCACCTTATCCAGTGAGGAAGGGGATCCTTGCCTCATGATGCAACAGAGCTCTACCCCAAAGCTAAAAGCTAATAATGTCGCCTGTTCTACAACCAACGACTACAAAGTACCAGATGAATCAGAGAAGATTAAATGAACAAAGCTAGAACTTGGAGGTGAAGGAAATCATCCTCCACTGCAAAGCGTATTCTGCGCACAAAGCATGGGGGACTCGCGGAGAAGGAGAAAAATGAATGAACCAGTTGATAATTTGGTTCATGAATAACGATCCTTTCCTGAAAAATAAGGTGGAGATTTTGAGTTATGGAAGAACGTCCTCCCAATTTCTGAAACCTGCAAATGGAGATAACAACCAACGTGAGAAACCCTATGCTGCATACAAAAGAAGAAACTTTTTTTTTCGAAAAAGTTTTTTCCCAACTGCCTTATCAATTGATTATAAATAAATGAAGAAAATTGTGATTTTTTTGTGAGGGGGGAGGACAGGAGAGTAAGTAAGTTCAGTGAGATACTGGAAACTAGTTGTGACGTCATAAAGCAAGTTCAAGGACGAATGATGTTGGCAGGTACCGTTGTTTTCGGTTTCATATTTCCATATTCATTTTTTCGCAAGTTTTTTTTTGCGATGGCAATGTTTATGCATCACCTGATTTATTGTACGAATTGTTTTGTCAACAAACCCAAAGTGTAAATTTAATGGTAAAGTTTGAGTCATTTGATTTTGAACATACTTCCAATACAGGCCGTCTTAGTATCACATATAGGGCCGGATTAAGACCTTTAGAGGTCCCAAGCACTGAAAAGATTATGGTACCCATATATATTATATCTTCTTCTTTCGGCTGCTCCCTTTAGGGGTCGCCACAGCGGATCATCCGTATGATCCGCATAGTGATTTGGCACATGTTTTACGCGCGGATGCCCTTCCAGACGCAACCTGGTCGCCTCTTACAACACAGGGATATGGGTACACCTATTTTAACCGGGATATACACCGGCCCAGTATACTGGTACTCATTTCGCCGACCTCGGAAGGATACAGGCTGAGTCAACCCCTGGTGTATTAATTCAGTGGCCCAACGGGGCTTGAACTCAGGACCTTTCGGATCCAAGCCGCTGCCCTAACCACTGCGCCAACACCAGGCTCATATATATATATGTTGTGTGTAATCCAAAATAAAAACAATACGAAACCGTAAAATGAAATTTTATTTTTCGAATATGAAACAAAACTTACAGTAGGTTTATTTACAGTAACGCTACGGCATCAGTATTACATTGCATAAAAAATGTGTAAAAAAATAATATTCTTGTATATGTATTTTTTTTTTCATTTATTGTGGGCCCCCTTTTTGTGGGCCCTGGTTCAGCTGCAACATTTGCACCATGGTCCATTGTAAATCCAGCACTGGAAAAAAAAAACTCTGTAGGGCCCCTCTTCCCTTGAGGCCCTAAGCACGTGCTTATTTTGCCTAATGGTTAATCCAGGGCTGTCCACATACAAATACTGGACATACACAATTGGGAAGAAATACATATATATATATATATATATATATATACTAAATGTATGTAATAATTAGTATACATACTGGAAGCCTGGTGTTGGTTTAACAGTTAACGTGGCGAGCTTCAGGTCTTCGGGTCTTGAGTTCAAGCCCTGTTTGAGAGTTTTATTAACACCAGGTGGGGTTGACTCAGTCTGTCATCCTTCCGAGGTCGGCAAAATGAGTACCAGCTTACTGGTAACAGGACAACTACATCAGCGGCACAGCTGTGCCCCCAGAAAATGATGTAGCCAAGCAGCCACAGACTGCATACCAATAAAAAATAAGAGTGTACATACTGATACCTACGGGCAATGTATCGAAAATTGAAATAATAAAAAATTGTTGAAGTGATCATGTGATTGTCTAATTGACAAATCGGACAAATTTGGTCAACGTGGGAACGCACACACAACACTGAGCTCATGAATGTCAATGAGTAGAACAACTTACTTTCTCACTTCAAAATGTTCCTTCAGTTTAATCTGACTCTCAGTGTCGAGAGTCTCTTTTGAATAATGACGTCATTGGTAATCTGGACTGAAAATCGAACTATAAATAATCTGAAAACGCAAAGCCCATTTGCTTGTTTTTGGACTTCTTCCAGATGCGAAACCGTACCAGCTTTGATGTTTTGACCAAATTCTTAATTTGTCTTCTCCATATTCTCATAATAAAGCTTTGTTTAAAAATTGATGATAAAAGCTCATATGGTAATTAAAATTTCAGGTCAATTGGATGAAAATTAACGATTTTGTGAACTTGACCTTTGACCTTTTGACCAAATTAGTAATTTGTCTTCTCCATATTCTCCTAATAAAGCTTTGATGGAAATTTGATAACAAAAGTTCAATGGAAAAAAAGTTACGGCCCGGACAGACACACAGAGAGACACCCAGACAGACACACAGACACACACATACACACGTGATTGCAAAACCCTGCTGCACAGGGGATGGGCTAACTCGTCACCCGATGCCACAATAATAGTTCCTTTACAAGGAATTTTAACACAGATGGAGGACATTACTCGGCCATCAAAGCCAGCACTAGTATTGCTGTTGTTTGGTTATGGTTGTTTGTTTATGCCAACCTATGGTTGTTTGTCCATGTTCTATCCTTTTTTTAAATATCAAGCATCAAGCAAAGAAGGATCAACTACCATTTTAAAAGTCTTTGGTATGGCTCAGTCGGGATTCGAACCACCGACCTCCCAGACTCAGAGCGGACACCCTCACCATTACAGCTCTGTGCCTTGACTATGTCATAATTAATTAATTTAAATAAACTTAAACATTTTAAACAGGTTTTCAAGTTGAAATATGCTCGCTATAATGGCAAAGGAAACAACCGTCCAATGTCGATCTGCATAGGCCCTAAAGTTTCGCTTGAGACCTTGTGATATTGATCTTTGTGATGAGATCATAATGTGAGTAATTCATAAATGTGAGTACCTGTACTTCCAGGTAACGTGTGCACAAGTTGTTTGGGTTTACTGCGGACCATTGTGCTGCGGACGGGCGAGGATTGGTGGTTCCTCTTCACACTGGGGGTCCTCATGGCACTGATAAGCTTCAGCATGGACTTCACATCAACACGTTTGCAAAAAGGTTCATCATGCACCACATGAAAAAGAACGCAGTAACAATGGAAAGGGTTCTTTTAAACATCGTTTGAAGTGAGTGAAAGACAAACCCTTTTTTAAAAAATCATTCCACAAAACTCAATGTTCTTGGAAGGACTAGGTTTTTATGGGCCGGCAGGACCTAGGACTAACATACCCAACTAAATGTACAACAAGGTGTAGGGTGTGGATCTGGGTAAATATTATCCCACTCCTGACACCTGTCTCATCAATATCCGTGGGGTTTGACACAATGTTGGTGGAGTTTATTTATTGGGCTGTGGCTTTTGGTTGCATCATGCATGAGGGTGTGGCTGAGACTCCGCTGAATATTGGATTGAGGTTGGAATTTGCGATTTGGCCAAGGTAACGGTAGATACAGTAGTCCACTGTATTGGAAAGGTACCGTGGGAATTAACGTTCACCAGCAAACGCTGTCTGATGGGACAGCCGGTTTAATGGCCCCTCCAAAGGATGGTGTAGTCCTTGATGTAACACATCGCCAGTGAAGTACCAGAATGCCATTTTGATAATTCACCTGGAGTTAAAGCCAGACAAGAAGACTCAAAGGGGGTTGGGAACCATAGTGTCACCGCACGACCTCCATCAACTCAACGGTTAAGTTGATGGATAAACAAGCTAAAGATAGCAGAAGTATAGTTGCATCAATATTTAAAGATGCAACAACATACACAAACATCTCTCAGTGAAAACACCAGGTTGCCCCACCAGACCAAGTCCCAGTCCAAAAATCGAAATCAGGTTCCCTGTCCATTCGATGTTTGAGGATGGGTGTCACAATACCACTGCGGGAGCCTCACCACCAAGGTCCATTAAAATCATGAGGCTTACAGAATCATTGGCCTTGTGAATCTTCTGATGATTCTCTTGATGATGTATAGGGGGCCAAGTGTCACAAAAGTTAATGGACCACAGAGACCGAAGCATTTAGTAGTATGCGTGTACTCACTTTACTCTCACCTTTGTCACAACACAAAGCAAAGGGACTCCATGGCCTCAACGTTGGCTGTACTGAACAAGAACAATTAACAATTCAATTTAATCATTCATGAACTCGCGTATATGTACTCGTGGCCACCCATCTCTTTGTCATCCTACTGGAGAGGTTTCTCATCCAAGATCTATGCAAACACACAAATCATCCTTGGTGGGAACTAACACGTGGTATCTTGCTGCTCCGGCTAAACTATCACTTGGCGTTCCTATGCTCTCTCACTCCTTCGGCAACACCAATCATTTGCTAGCGCCACAATCTCTACACAATTCTGCACCAGCCACGACACCTTTTCAAACCATCCTCCAAAAAATAGTGTAGGCTTCAGAAGACGTCTACAAGTATCTATCCCACAAACCTCGTTAAACATACCGCTCGCTACAAGCAAACCAAATGTCGATACTAAAAACTTAACGTCTTGTCTTCTTAACCTCATGTCAACCGACATGTTAATTCCTTATTATCAGGTGCAGTACCTGCCAGATACTTTCAATGGGCCAGGGCGGAGTAATGTCGCAAAGTTCCTTTGTTACCTTAGGCTGAGAGCAGCAGGTAAGGGGAACCATCTCATCATTGCGAAGTCTTGCTACAATAGTTTCCTCCTCTTCCCTTGAGCCAGAAACCTCTGCATGATCATTGTCCTGGGTGGAAATTCACAGAAGTTTACCATTGCACAGAAGCCCTTCAAAATACACCTTCATCCAATCCGATCTGATGTACCCTACAATGTTACAGAGCATGGGTGCTGCTGAAGCAATTTCTTGGCAAGGGTTATACTGGGGGGGGGGGGGTTGCCATTGCCTTCCCAGCAGTAGTTAGGGTAGGAATTTGTAATTTGCTCATAGTGCCAGTGGTAGCTTGCCTACTCTTCATGAAGGACGCTGTGGGGTCTTTAACATCCACCAACTAATGCCAGCAGACGGGACACCCAGTTTATCTGAGGGATGCCACACACATTGATGAATCACCCACCCTGCCGTGAAACACCGGGATGACAGTTTATAGCTGGATTGAGATACAAACCCAGGCTAGAGAGCTTAGAGGCGAGTGTGTTTACCTCTAGGCCATCCTGTTAGCCCCTTCATCCATGATATGACCTAAAATATGCCAATGGATGCCAGTTTAACAAACCAAGCCATGGTTGACAGCATGAGGCAGGCAGCAGAGATCTCACAAAACTGGAGTTCATTTTCACCAACATGCAGCTCACACTCAAATGGAAGTGCTTTCCCAACATGTAAGACCCTCAATCTTCGAAACTAGTGTCTTTAATTGTGCATTCCTCACCAATTTTCACTCCTCATGTCACATATTATGCGTTGTATCCATTTTTCACGTACATGTCGAGCATGCAAGACAGAGAAGCTCTACATGAAGTAAACATGATAATGAGGCTTCTCCACATTCTCAACAAGACTCCTGTCATAACTGTGAGGACTTGCTGAGACCTTCAAAGCCATGATTTTTACTTTTTGGGAATGGAAAACTTTCGTCTTCAGGAATTGGACAGCTCAGATCAACCTGTGAGCTCTTAGCTATCATCATGACCTGTAAGAGGACACCTGCCACTTGAGAAGGTAAACAAGATGTGCGAGTCAGATTTGGACTTAGTTATAACAGGAGACAGATTAATGATTTTTATTTTTGTATACAAAGTCAAGACTCATGGAAGAGCGACAACACTGAATGGATCAGGAGGCAATAGAACAAGAGGAACAGTAGAAAGAGGGGAGTGGAAGGGGACACCAAAAGCATGGTGTTTAAGGATAAAATGGAGGGAGACTTGGACAAATAAGGAATGGGGTGACAAAGCACAGAAAGAGCAGAGGGTGCAAGACCAGAAAGGAGGCAGTGGAAGATGGAGAGACCACCGACCTGTCTGTGATGGCGAAGTGAAAAGCCCACATAAGCCCTTCAATGTAGAAGATTACAATGATGACGAAGATTACCTTGGTTTCCATGGTGTCAAACTGAGCAAGGTGTGAGGCAGGGGTGCCAGCCCAGAGGGGAGAGCAGTATTATATCAAGCTGAGGATGAGCAGTTCAGTTGTGCTTAGGAAGGACTTTGTACACCGGAGGATGCCCAGTCCATGAATGGCCATGGGGGACAACTACTCTGTGTTGAAAGTTGGGTGCTAGTGCATGTAAAAGATCTCGTCTCTTTCGACACACAATAGGTGAGTTATCACTGACACTGTGAACAAATGATAAATTCCTGCCTTGTCTACACCTATGGTTAAGCAATCGACTCAGTACTCGCAAGTAGTCGACTCAAGTGACAGTGAGGGGGGGAGAGAGAGAGAGAGGAGAGAGAGAGAGAGAGAGAGAGAGAGAGAGAGAGTGGGCAGATGGAAAGAGAGAGAGGAGAGAGGGAGAAAGAGAGATAGATAAATAATGGAATTTTATCCAATTTTATTACCATATAACTCAGTGTTTTATAAACACTAGTGCATGCCCGTAGGTGCGTGGCCGTATGTGCAAACAAACAAACAAAAAAAAAACTTTCAAACCGCGTGCCAGAACAACAACCACACAGGCCGTTCCTTCGCTCGTGCGTGCCCGTACATGCAAAAAAAAATAATAATAAATAAAAACTCAAACCGCGAGCCAGAAACGACAACACACACAGGCCATTCCTTCGCTCTCGCGTGGCCGTACGTGCAAACCCAAAAAAAATAATAATAAAAAAAAAACTTTCAAACGCGAGCCAGAAACAACACACAGGCCGTTTTCGCTCTCGTAAACGACGACTGTATTGGGGCATTGTGTTTATCTATAAATGCGCATAAAGAATCGTGTGTGCCCGTACGGAATGTTCACATGCATTCCACGAATTATCGCTTGCATTGATACTTCCGCACACAGAGTTAATTAAAATCAAGTTTACCTCCCTGTCTTTGCTTGCCATGACATTCGCTGACCCATTGACCATTGCCACTCCTACGCCACGGTAACTAAGGCACCGATCAATCCCCATCGTAACTGGCACGGCACGTGACGTCATCGTCGGCCGGCCGGGCATCGGCCTACGCGAAGTTAAGTCCTCACTGTCCGGAAGTTGGCATATCGCAGTTACGATTATTCACAATTTAG
>CM068954.1:175796160-175828673 GCA_035128595.1 Eptatretus atami | reverse complement strand
GCTTCAATCTCCATGTTGTTGCATACGTAATATGTGAATTTCCCCCTTAAAAGCAATCAACTGTTTTACCTTCGCCAGAGGACAGGGTATTGCATTTGCATCCGTTTGTCTGTTTGTTTGTTTGTTTGTCCACACAAAACTTTCATGTTTTTTTCCACAACCGCTTGTCGGATTGAGACAAAATTTTCACCATTGCAGCGACTACTCGTGTGGAATGTTTTGCCAATAATCATGAAGTCATAGGCCACGTGGTGTGGCAGCCATGTTGGAAAAACCTCTGTATCTCTGAAACCGCACCATATAATTGCATATGTAGAACGCTACATCCGAACAGTATGAAAATGTTTGAGGGTCATCTTGGGGTAAAATGGTCAACAGAAAAATAAAAACTGATGACAGATCTGTCCACCTTGTTTGGAATTCATCCCCATGCCACCTTGTTTGGAATACCTATTATCACCTCAAGTATCATGTATGTACTGGAAACACAAAAGCTCAACCAAACAAACCTCTTGTGGTTGGGGGTGGTTGGGGATACCACTATAAGGCTCACCATTACCTGACAATGTCGTGTGCCCTCCAGGTGTACTCTTCAGCATAGAGGTGATGTCGACCCATTTTGCCGTGAGGGATTATTGGCGTGGGTTCTTTTCAGCGTCCTGTGGTGCTCTCATCTTCCGTCTGCTTGCCGTGTCGGACAGCCAACAGGGTACAGCCCTAGACAGTCGACCGTTGGTATCCTGGGAGCAGTCCATGTGGCTTTAATCACATGACTGTGATGTCCTGTCACTCACTTAGTCCATCACGTCTTTTCTTGAAGAGTTTAGAAACATATTTATGATATACCTTACTCGGATCTAGTAAGTTACCAAACGTAGAGCAAACACAAATGTGAGATGAAACACCCAACCCCCTCCACCTCCCCATCCTTCCCCCACCCAACCCGAATGTTCGTATTGTTCCCCAATGTGAAGCAGCATGGACATTTTAAAGATCACATGTCTTGTCATTTTATGATGGTCTTGTCAAGGCCGCACTACAGACTACATGTCGTATGCCTTTACATTGCTTGATGTTAGGAATCTGTTCAAAGGAAAACAACGTTTTATATATATATATACACTAGAATGGGTACCTGGTGTTGCTAGGCAACGTCGGGTACCTATTCTCACCCCACCCCTTACCCTGCCTCCTCCCACCCCACCCCTAAAGGGACAAATTCATCGATATGGCTGAAAGAAGTGATGGTAGAGATATTTATCCTCATCACCTAGTAATGAATCTGGGGTGTGTTCAGTGACCAAGTTTCTTGAAGAGCACTCGCCAAGTGGCTTAATCACTCAAGGAAGCGCTTCATTAGAAACCGTTGAGAAGGAACGTCTGGCTTGGCAAGCGCTAGCTAGCTGCTTGGTAACTGAACACACCCCTTAACATCTCAACAGCATACAGTACATACAAAACACTGACAAAAGGACTTTATTTTTTTAGATCCTCGTGGAGGATCTCTAAGTCTTACTCACGTTGTTGTTCTTCATCTTCTTCTTGTGGACTTTCTTGTTTCACAGCCTACAGTTTTCATCGAAACGTCCTGAAACTTGGCATATATATGTAAAAATACCCTGCGCAGACAGTAACCATCTCCGATTTTGAAAATTCCTCCTACAAAAAAAGTTATGACGTCAAAATATCTCCGCTAATGGAAATCGCCTAAAAAAATATCTCAAACTAGGCAAGCTTTTTGAATTCTGTTTGCAGGAATCGAACAGGGCATTAGCAGAGATGAATTACCGCACATATGATACATCACTATGACGTCATATCAATTTTTATGACGTCATTCCTATTTTTTGACATTTTTTGTTTCACAACCCAGAGTTTTCACTGGATCTTCGTGAAACTTCCCATGTATATGCAGAAAGCCCACGCGCAGGCAGTAACCATCTCCGATTTTGGAAATTCTTCCTAGAAAAAAAGTTGACATCATATCGCCGCTAATGGAAATCGCCTATACCATTATCTCCGAAACTAGGCAAGCTGTTTGAATTTTGTTTGCGGGAATCAAGCCTGGCATTAGCACAGATAATTTATCGCAAACCTGATACATCACAATGACGTCATATTCGTTTTTATGACGTCATCATTAAGAGGACGAGGATCTTAGCTCATTTGAGCTTGTTAAATTAAAGACTTCAAATATTAATCATGACTATTTTCGTTGTCATGACAACGTACCTCGATCAGTTTTAAAATGTACATAAACTCAGAGGTGATGTTGAGTGTACAAAAGTGGACGTGTACATTTCATACAACTTTAAAGTGTACACGTAAATAATAAATATCTGGGGAATTTCCTCGGCGGCCTCCCAACTTATTAATTATGGATGCAGGTATTTTACGACCAAGCCAATTTTAATGTTTAGTAACTTCACATAATATTACATGTCCATCAGTTTGTTTGTAAGCCTTGAAAAGTTGGGCGAAAACCAAAAGTTGTTTTAAAAAAAAAAATTAAATAACACAATTTTCTTTCCTCTACATTTGAGAATTAACACACCTTCATTGGGCAGTTTATTTTAGACTGCTGCCGCAATCACTGCGGACAAAACATGCATTACCTTTTTTGAGTTGCAATCAAAATGTACCTTTGTTTCCTCAAAACGGTATCTTTATTTAATGATAGAAGACGCGTTGTTGAGTCTTCAAATTTACATCAGAGGCCAATTAACAATCGGAGCAATGCGAAGCGAAAAAGATTGCGACTATTTCTGGACATCTGGAGGGAAAGGAGTGGCTTGGCTAATGGGCGGTGCTTGTGACGCTGGGGAGAGAGGGGAAGGCGTGGCCTGTAGAATGGGCAGCACTTATGACTCACCCACACACATGAACTCGGCTTCATATATTAGACTAGCAAACACCACCCGATGCTTTGCTTATGGGAATAAAGGGGAAAGGAAGAAAAAGAGGAGGGGAGAGAGAGAGAGAGAAGAGAGAGAGAGAGAGAGAGAGAGAGAAGAGAGAGAGAGTGGTGGAGGGGAAAGGAGAGAGGAGGGAGGGGAGGGAGGAGAGGTGTGGAAGCGAGAGAAGGGTGAGGAAGGGAAGACAGTGTGAGATGAGAGGAAGGAAGGCAGACATTCGGTGGAGCATTAATTACGATTCATACCGTTTCATCAAAATGGTTCTGCATTAGAATAACAGTGAAGATGGAAATAAAATAATGTCTGAAATCCATTTTCTACTGGTCATACTATAAACACGCCCCAGAGACAAACACTGCCCGGACACGTGCAGAGAGAAAATCCACCGGACGCATCCGGAGCCAAACCGTCTGGACACAAACACTGCTCGGACATATCAGAGGACAAACTCCCATCCAGAGACAAACTCCCGTCCGGACACGTCCAGAGAAAAACTTCCATCTGGAGACATCCGAAGACAAACTCCTGTCAGGAGACAAACTCCCGTCCGGGCATAAATACTGCCCAGATGCGCCTTGAAAGCCAAGCTATCCGGAGACAAACACCGCCCAGACTCGTCCTGAGACAAACACCGCCAGGACGCATCTAGAGACAAACACGGGCCAAACATGTCCAGAGACAAACTCCATCTGGGCATAAATAAGCCCAGACACGTTCGGAGACAAACACCGCCCAAAAGCATCTGGAGCCAAGCTGTCCAGAGACAAACTCCCTCCAGACACATCCGGAGACAAATTCCCATCTGGACACGTCCACAGATAAACTCCCATCCGGAGATAAACGCCCGTCGAGACATAAACACTGCCCGGACACGTCAAGAGACAAACAACGCCCGGATGCATCCGAAGCCAAGCTGTCCAGAGACAAACTCCCATCCGGAGTCCGGAGATAAACTCCCTCTGGACAAAAACACCGCCTGGACACGTCCGAAGACAAACACCAGATAACACCTCCAGATATGTCCAGAGACAGAGACAGACAGACAAACAGAGAGAGAGAGAGAGAGGTGTGAGAGGAGGGTGCTTGCACTGTATTGGGAGGGGTACAATGAGGATGGGACAAAGAGAGAGAGGGGTGGGGTAGGGGAGTTAGCAATAGAGAATATGTTATGCTTTATGAAACACACACACACAACACACACACACACACACACACACACACACACACACACACACAGTGCTTGCCGATATCAGCAATTTTTCGGGAATCGGCAGGTTGGGGTCCATGGTTACTGATTGCAGGACATACTGTATCAAACATTGAGTGGCTTTCACCGAAAAAGAACGTTTCATTTATGGAGACGTTTCAGGGAAATGTTCACAAACAGTGCTGTGTGATGAGTGGAAAAAACAATTTGGCTTGGAAATCACGTGTACTACACAACAACTCACTCAGAATGAAGGAGCACAAACAACTCGCTCAGGATAACAGAGCATGAAACACTCGCTCAGGATGAGCGAGCACGAGCCACTCGCTCATGATGACCGGCACGAACACTACTCAGGATGACGAGCATGAAACACTCGCTCAGGATGACGAGCACGAACCACTCGCTCATGATGACGGAGCACAAACCACTCACTCAGGATGACAGAGCATGAAACACTCGCTCAGGATGATGGAGCACGAACCACTCGCTCATGATGATGGAGCACGCACCACTTGCTCAGATGACAGAGCACGCACCACTCACTCAGGATGATGGAGCACGAACCACCTGCTCAGGATGACAGAGCACGAACCACGTCACGCAGGATGATGGAGCACGAACCACTCTCTCTAAATGACGTGGTGCAGCAAAAGCGTCCACAGTGAGTGAATGATTCATCCGAATCACGTAGCGTGGTACGCTATCGACAATTGGCACTCAGCAAGTGTCTTAAGCACTCAAGCAAGCACTCCAATGAAATGGTTGAATCAGAATGGCTGGCGAGGCTGTGGCGCATACCATATTGGATTCCTTTAAGTTTAAAGACGGTCTCCCACACACACGCAGCAGTTAAAGAATTAAATGAATTCTTCAAATAATGACTATCCACAAAAGAGTTGCAGCTTAATGCAGAACAACCCTGGAGACTTCGCAAAGTTCAATCGTCCGTGAAATATACATTGCAGATAATCCGCCACGTTGCCTGCTGTCTGTGCACGTGTCATGTGGTCCATCAGTTTGGGTCTCCCACAAACGTTAAACTTTACTTTAAAACATCCGTTTTTCTCCATATTTGCTTTCATTCCCTGTGGAGCACCTCACAAAACCTCCAAAGATTATAGAACATATCTGGCAGATGCTGTGGATACTCAGTCCTCTTGGGGACAGGGCACAAGGTCTAGTAGTGAATGTATTAAATCATGCAGCTCAATGAAACCGGTTAATTTTGTCACATTCCTAAATTTTTTGTTCACTCAATATAATTCTCCAACCATCGAAAATATAAGCTTAAGCTTTGGAAATTCACATTTTCTTGTGTATATATGGAGAAGGAGGGAACTTAGCCTTGCTTGCTTAAAGTAAATAGGTATATCGGCTTAGTTATTATATATACTAGTACACCGTACGTGCAAAAAAAAAAAAAAAAAAAAAAAAAATAACTTTAAACTGCGAGCCAGAAACAACAACCACACAGGCCGTTCCTTCGCTCTCGCATTGCCCGTATGTGCGTGGCCGTACGTGCAAACCAAAAAAAAAACTTTCAAACCACGAGCCAGAAACAACCACACAGGCCGTTCCTTCCTCTCGCGTGCCGTACGTGTGTGCCCGTACGTGCAAACCCCCACAAAAAAAAACCAAAAAAAAACTTTAAAAACCCCAAGCCAGAAACAACTACATAGGCCCTTCCTTCGCTCTCATAACGAACGACTGGATTGCGGCATTGTGTTTATCTATAAATGCGCATAAGAAATCGAGAAATTATTAGAAACATTAAGTCATCACTATCTGGAAGTGGTGCGTGCCCGTATGGAATGTAACATGCATTCCACGAATTATCGCTTGCATTGAAGTAACAACTGCTGTGATACTTACACACAGAGAGTTAATTAAATCCAATTAAAATCAAGTTTACCTCCCTGTCTTTGCTTGCCATGAATTCGTTGCCATTGACCATTGCCACTCCTACGCCACGGTAACTAAGGCACCGATCGATCCCCATCGTAACCGGCACGTGACTCATTGTTGGCCGGCGCGCACCGGCCTACGCAGCCACGTCACTACGCAGCATGTCCTTTCATTGGTTTGGTAAATAAATGGCCATAACTTGGGAAGCACTTGTCCGATTAATATCAAACCTTGAAAAGGCACATACTCAGGTCCCCAGCAATATACCTGGCAAGTTTCAATTAAATCGGACCAGTGGTTGTCGAGAAACAGCGGACACACGGAACACACACACACACACACATGCTGGAATATAGATAGCTAGTACGTGCCCGTAAAAAAAAAAATAATAATAATAATAATAATAATAAATAAATAAACCACACAGGCCGTTCTCGCTTCTCGCGTGCCCGTACGTGTGTGACCGGAAGTTCGATATATTCGCAGTTACGATATTCGCAATTTATTTTTAATACCCACATTATTCAATTAGCGCCAACGTATTTTACCTTTTCGCAATGTCGTGGCAAGGAAAACAAAAAGAGAAGAGAGAGAGAGAAAAAATTTACTTCCTGTTCGGAGCATACAGCACTCTGATGTTCCCGAAATTTATACACCGTCTAAATTGAAAACGATCATAACTTGGGCCATTGTGTTTATCTATAAATGCGGATAAGAAATCGAGAAATTATTAGAATACACGAAGTCATCACTCTCCGAAAGCCCGTACGTTGTAACCCGTAATGGGAACGCGGCTGAGCTTCCCTCCCCCATCGCCACGCCCCACGCAACAACGTGTTCTGTCATTGGTTTGGTAAATAAATGGCCATAACTTGGGAAGCACTGTCGAATTAATATCAAACCTTGAAAAGGCACATCCTCAGGTCCCCAGCAATATACCTGGCAAGTTCAATTAATCGGACCAGAGGTTGTCGGAGAAACAGCGGTCACACATACACACACACACACACACACACACAGATTGCTGGAATTAAGATAGATTAATACGCTAAGCAATATTTTGTGGACGTTTTCCTCCCAAACTGCTGTACGGATTGTCACCACTTTCGGCATCCGGGTGCTCTGTGGTCTTATGAACAGCATAGGCTATGTGAGATCAGCGCCAGACGGACAGGTTTGGGAATTTTTGGCGATTTTCTAATTTTTACATTCGTTTGCATGGCGACTTATGACGTCACCGCTGAGAGGCGTAATGACGTCATGACATAATCGGTCATTCGCTGACGTCATTACGTCTGTCGTCGACAGACCGTCATCGCTGAGAGGCGTCCTGCCACTCCTAGAAAACAGCGTCTGCAATGTAAAACCCTCTTCTGCACATGCTGACTACCTCAGAAGGTGCATTTGACACAAAAAAAATGTGACACGAAACATTGTAATATAAAGAAATTCTACTATAAATCACATTGTGAACACCGGATGTATTGCACGTCCTAACGAACCCTCACTTGAGAAACTTCGCGCGGAGCGCGGGTTTGGCTAGTGAGACGCTTTATTTCTTTAAGTTATCAGATTTCGACACTTATTTAATCCGGGTGATATCCGATCCTCAAAACCGAAAATAACTTTTCAATGATTCACTTTAATTAGTCCATGAGAGAAGATCGTGGAAAATCGTATCATATAAAGCATGAAATGATCCAAGCTCCTAATTTGAAAAACTATATACTCACAAAACCGATGTACACAACGATTCGTAGCCATGATGACCAGGCGGCCTTCTGCAAGTCAAGGCACGGGTTGAGAGGCCATAAAAATGGCGGCAAGTCAAGGGACGGGTTGATGAGGCCCATTAAAAATGGCACAAGTCAAGGCAACGGGTTGCAGAGGCCCATAAAAATGGCGGCTTCCGACCCCAGCAAAGCTCCCTCTGATACACCTTAAGACCCAAAGAGCGAGGTGGCGAGGATGCGCTGATGAAGGATATAATTAAATAAGGGCGTTAATTGTCCTCAACAGGGTGCGTTAATTAACCCAAACACCAATTTTCACTCCTGACTTTTTTTTTTACTTTTTTTTTGTATACCTTGTCGAGGCTCGTGTGAGAGCAAACACACAGCAAGGGGGCATGAGACAGGAGGGGCGGGAGTGGGAAGGACAAAACAGTGGGGAACAGGGACAGTAGGAGATCTGTGGAAGGGAGAGGGATGGACGGGGAACACGGGGTATACAAGATGGATATTACAGGGACTTTCAGGAAGGAAAGCAGGGAATTTGAAGGAAGTGGGCTTGGGTGGATTAACGGGGGTAGAAAAGATCGAGGATTTGCATGGGGGATGATCAGAGGTGGTGGTGAACAGCTGTTTGAAGGCCTGGAGGGAAGAATGGAAGAATAGAGTGAGGAGTTTATCCAAAGGTGGGAAAAAAGAGGAATGAAAGAGTGAAGGTGAGCAGTGATCGTGATTTTGGTAGTTTTACCAGAAGGGGGTTGTTGGCGGACCTTGAGTGCCCTGCGGAAATGTGGTGGGGACAAATCGCAGAGAGAAGCAGGGGGGGGGGAGAGGCTGGAGAGGAGACGGTAGAAGACAGAAAGACACCCGAACAGCCTCGGTGAGAGTGAGAGGCCCAAAGCTCAGCCTCATTGCGGGAGATGCCAATGATCCGAAATGCCTTGGTTTCCACAGCGTGAAGCCGAGAAGGTGGGAGGAGGCACCAGCCCAGAGGGGGAGAGCAGTACTCCATCAGGCTGCGGACAAAAACTTTGTAAGTGGTCAGGAGCTCAGTGGCCGAGGAAGGACTTTGCACGATGGAGGATTCCAGTCGGCGACTGGCTTTGAGGCCGAGGTTGAAATGCTTTCCCAGGAAAGGTCATGGCAGATAGTGAGACCCAGAAGCTTGAAAGAAAGGACTTCTTCCAGAGGATTGTTGAGAAAGTATGGGGGGGGGGTTTTTTAAACGGTCATTTCGGAGAGACATAGTGAGAGTGTGAGATTTGTCCGGATTGAAAGACATGTTCCATGTGTTGGACCAGTTTGTGATTTTATCCAGATCTGCATGAGCGGAGAAGCTGCGTTGCCGGTCTGAGGGATGACCGATGGTACGGCAGAGGGTGGAGTCATCAGCAAGAAGATATAGAGGATTTTCCAAAGAGTGGAGAGATCGTTGATGAAAACCAGAGAAAAGAACAGGGCCCAAACGCTACCTTGAGGAACTCCAGCCTGGAAGGAAGAGGGAATGAAAGAACTCCATTTAGGGCACCCATTGACTGCGACAGGACAGGAAGTCTGCAGCCATGAGTGGAGATGGCCTTGGATACCATAGGAAGAGAGTTTGGTGAGTAGGGCAGGGTGCCAGACTGTGTCAAAAGCACGTGATATGTCCAGGATACGGCTCAGATTTCCTGTCTGGCATTGAGGACCTCCATCCATTGTTGGGAGAGCAGAAGCAGCATATCCGTGTAGAGTGACCTGGTCTGAAACCAAATTGATGATCAGAAATCAAGCCATTGGAGAAGAGGAAGGATTTAATGTCTGAAGCGATGATGGATTCCATAACCTTGCTGATGATTGGGAGAGGGCTGATTGGTCTGTAGTTGCAGGGATCTGTTTTTGCACCTTTTTTGTGCAGGGCAGTAATGTTTGCTGATTTCCAAGCAGATGTCAGATGACCTTGTGCAAATGAGAGGGTGAATAGACAGAGAGAGGGTGAGCAAGAGCAGAAGAGCAGGTTTTAGGACACGCGGGCTGATGCCGTCTGGACCGGTTGCAGAATCTGAGTCGAGGTTTGACAGCAGGCTCTCCACCTTGTCAGGAGAAAAGGACACAGAGTCCAGGGACAGTTGGGTGCGACGGGGTAAGGTGGGTCGAGAAAGTGATGGGTTTTGGACACAAGATTTAGCTGCAACACCGAGTTTAGGCATTCAGCCTTTTCACGTGCAGTATCAGCAGTGCGCCATTTGAGGTGAGGGAGGGGATGGAGGGGAACATACACCAGAAACAGATTTGATAAGATGCCACCAGGATTTTGAGGAGGGAGAGAGGATTGAGAGTTCAGACTTGAGTAGAAAGATGTTGTTTCTGGCTCTCCTGAGGGTAGATACACACTGTTGCCGAGTTTATGAAGGAACTGAGATATGCCCTTAGTTGGGTTTGCTTTCCATGAGGCAAAGGCAAGTTGTTTCAGGACAATGCCTCACCACAAGTTTCCGTGAACCAAGGGTGGGAGGAAGGGTCGGGCAACTGAAGACGAGAGGGGATAAAAATCTGTGCATGAGGGAGAGCAAGTTTCTTTGAAAGAATTCCCAGGATGAGTTGATGTTGGAGAAAGTAGCGATAGGAGACCAGTCTATAAGTTTGATGGCTGCTTGGAGACCCTGCCAGTCGGCTTGAGTGAAATGCCAGACTCGACGCGGTGAGGTGGTTCTCTGATATAGCCAGAGAGATATCCACTTTGACAAGGACGTGGTCAGAAGAACCGATTGGAGCGGAGGAAGAGCAGCAGATATTGTCAGGGAAATTTGTCAAAATCAGATCCAGAAGAGAGGGAGTACCATTGGTTGAGATCCAGGTCGGGAAGTTGACCGATTGAGTCAGTCCCAATGAGTCGCAGAAAGCTTTTGCTGAGGTGCCATGACAGGTGAGAGGGGTACCCACACCTAGCCAACTGGCATGATGACAATTGAAGTCACCACATAAGAGGAAGAGAGAGTTTGGATGAGAAATAGAAGTTGGTCCATTTTTCGGATAGTGAGGTGTAAATGGAGTCATCACTGTTGGTGGACGGTACTGTACACATATAAACATGAGGTGGGAGTGGAGGGAAGCCATAGCCAGATGTATTCCTTGGGTGTGGGGAGTGAGGGCAGTGCATGGAGAGTGAGGAATAGAGTCTTTGATGAAGAGAGCAAGCTCCTCCACCAGGACAAAGCTAGGTCTGTCATACCGGAGGAGGAGTAACCGGGAGAGATACTTGGGAGTCAGACACGTCTTGGGGAGAAAAGTTTCTGTTAGGCAGATTATGTCTGGTTTGTCAGTGGCAACCTGTATGGAAAGATCTGAAAGGTTTGAGCGAAGGCCCCAGATATTTGAGGTCCACACTGTTAATGAAGAGGGAGGGGAGGAGGCTTTGGGTGCAGGGGGTAGGGGGAGGGGGAGGGTAGGACAATGGACGAGGGGGAGGTAAGGAGGGTTGTTGAAAGAGTGTGGGGGATTGCAGAATAGCTAGGGTTGGGGGCCGTATAGGAGGAGAAAAAGCTCTGTGGTGCTGGGGGAGGGGGGACAAGAGAGGGGGAAGAAGGCAGTTGAGGATTTGAGGAGGTGGAGTGAAGAGATGGAGGTGAGAGGGCAGTGGAAGGAGGCAGCTTTGAGGATGAGAGGGGGGCAACTTTGAGAAGGGTGAGTGAGGGGCGAATGGTGGGAGAAAGGTGAGGGGGAGTTTTTGAGAGAGGTGAGAGGGAGGCTTGGAGGGAGAAGAGTGGGATGGTTGCTTTGAGAGTGAGGGGTGAGAGGGTGAGTTGGTACTGAAGTAGAAAAAAAGAATGGTTGATGGAAAACCAACATTCATAGCAAACTGGGTTTTTTTAAGTTTTAGGTCAAAGATGCAATTAAACACATTTCTTGAGGGATGCAAAAAGGCGAATTAGAGAATGGAGAGAAGAAACGCTATAACAGTTGGATTTTTTAGGCAAGGTATGAAGGAAAGGTCGAATTGAGAGCAGTCTGTTTAAATAGTAGAAGAGTAGTGCATTATGATACAGTAAAGAGAACCACAACGTGTGAAAGAGGAAGATGAAGCATTATAGAGATCGTTTTTATTATTATTAATGTTTGAGAGAGTTTTCAACAGATTAGGTCATGGAAGTGTTGTAGAAAAAAATCGAGGAAGGAGAAGAGAAGAAGAAGAAGAAGAGAAGAAGAAGACTCGTGAGTGTGCAAGGAGAAAGGGCGTTTTTTTTTTTTTTTTTTTTTTTTTGGTTTAAGATAAGAAATAGTGATTAGTGGAGGGATGGAGGACGTTAGGAAAGTGGAGAAGATATAAATTGAAGGTGATGGGGAAAAGGAGGTGGGCTTGACATGAACCACCAATTTTGTGCAGTGTTCGTGACAGTGATACCTCCGAAGGAATTAAATGAGCAGTTGTAAATGAATAAATAATAACCCAGCATCTTACCTTACTTACTTCCTTGGAGTTTTCTTCGTATGCATGCAAAATTTCAGGCTGCTAGGTTTCATGGTTTTGGATTATGGAGGAGATACACACACACACACACACCACACACACACTACCCATTTATTTGTTATAGAATAGATGCAGCCGACCAACCCAGATGCCAGACTTCGCAATTGAACAACTTTGGGATGTCTTGGAACACGACCTGAGGGCCAGAGTCAAAAGAGCACAACCCCACTCTGAACTGCACTTGCTCCAAAGGAGGAATGGTGTAATAATGACCTCTGACATGAACCACCAATTTTGTGCAGTGTTCGTGACAGTGATACCCCCGAAGGAATTAAATGAGCAGTTGTAAATGAATAATAACCCAGCATCTTACCTTACTGTCCCAATAGTTTTTGTATCATAGTTTAAGCTTTAGAAAGGCACTCAGAGCTCAGAGTGGACAGCAGGCTTTGTGGGCCCTTTCAAGGGAGGCATAATCCTTCATGCAGCACCGTCCGCTTGCACTACCACCAGAGTGGCCTTTTTCATAGTCAGAGTTGATGTATAACACAACTCAAAGATCTCACACTGCCTGGCTGCAGGATGCATCATTTCTGTTGATACGGCTATGCCTATGATGCAGTGCCCCCTTGTAGATCGTTTGGAATTTGACCACAAGGCACCGGTACCCAGTGGTCTATTCCAGGTGAAAGTTAAACAAGTAGGAATGCAGTAAGTGAGTAGGGCTATCAAATTATTGTTTGAATTCATCTTTGCTGTATAGTTTTCTGCATCTTGTATTTTTGTTGCGTGACATGCGGTCATCATGTTTTTTACCCACCACCCTAGAGACCATCACCGCGCTTTTCAAAACTAATTTCCGCATCGACTTCCCCTATGATCTCCCAGAGCTACTGTTTTTTGCTTTCCTGGGGTAAGGACATCGGAAAACAATTGCACTCTTACCAACAATGATACCAAGAATAATAATACTAGTCTTAGTTAAAAGGACGAGAAAGGGTTGTTGGATTATGTGTGGATGTGGTTGTAGTTTTGACTGATGATTAGAAAATGCAAGGCTACCTATATTAGTAGCCACATACAAATATATGTGTATGCAAGGGAATGATCGGGAGATAGGAAATTGTTTAAATTGTAATCTACGTTTCATGGAGGTATATGTTGGATGTATGTTGGATGTATGTATAATATATATGTTGTATGTATGTTGGATATTTTATCTTCTCCTCCGAGAGGTTCTGACCTTGGAAGCTGAAACTTTTAGGGATTAATGAGGGCACCTTGAAGTCGTGCCTTTGCAAGTTTCGTTTGATTCCATCAAGTTTTGAAAAAAAGATTTTTCACCCACCTTGATATTTTCTTCCTTTGGGGAAAAGCAGAGCAATTTGAATTATCTGATCTATATAACCACGATGTATTATTAAAAAATACACAAAAGCAGTACGCATGTTTTTGCAGATACACCGCCCAGATAAAGGGACGCGTCAAAATAACATGTTGCATGCTCAGAACAAGATCGCCCATAGGACAGGTACTCTGCTAGTATATAGTAATATTAAGTGGAGAAAAGCCAAGATATCAAACTCAACGAGACTCCAATTCATAGTTTTACACCAAGAAAGCAATTCTTTAAAAACTGGAATTTCCAGATGTGGCATTCAAACACCAATACAGAAGCATAATGAGACCGGACAAGTTAAACATAGAAAACGGATTGGAAAGCCAAAGAAAGTCAGCAAAACAGATGACCAATACTTAAAGATAAGTTCCTTAAGAAAGAAAAAAAAATTAATGCTGAACTTGTATAAGAACTGGCACAGACCTCAAGGGTTTAAGTGGACTCATCTCCTGTCAGAATGTCTCTTGCCAATAATGGTCTCCATGGGTGGGTTGCTGCCAAAAAGCCGTTTCCAGGTAAAGTTAACAAAGCCAACAGACCAAAATATGCCCAAGAACATCAGAGTTGAGATGCTAATCAGTTGGAAAGAATGGCCCCCTCAAAGTCCTGACCTTTAACAACATCGAATCTGTCTGGGATTATTTGGACAGGATGAAAAAAAAAAAAATGGAAAACAACCAAAATCAAAAAACAAATTATGGGAAACATTACAGAATGCATGAAACAACCTCCCAGTGGAATATCTCCATACTTTGCAGGAAAGCATTCCAAGACTTTATCATTTATCTCGGATGCATCCGCTGAGTAGTAGTTGTAGTATTCCAAGACTGATATCTGCTGTTTTGCATGAAAAAGATGGTCACACCAAATATTTGGAATTTCATGAATTAATATTATAAAATAAAAGTAATGTTTGTTTCATTAATTAAACACGATCATTATAAAAACCCTTTATCCAACTATGTTAAACCAAGAGCAAGAACTGCTTTGCAAATACGTCCCCTACCGATGCGATATTTTTGAAGACCAAAAAGGGTATAACTCTGTGAAAATTTGATGAAAACCCCTAAAAACCAAACTTGTTCTGTAACTTATTATAATAAAGTTATGCACCAAGTTTCAGTTGAATATGTCAGAGAGTATGGGGAAAAAAAGTCTGAAAAACCACAGGTGAGATGGACGGACAGATGGAGAGCAAACCTATAGTCCCCTCCAGTGAAACTGGTAGGGGATTAATAAGGCAATTGTATGTATGTATGTATGTATGTATGTATGTATGTATGTATGTATGTATGTACAGTGCCTATAGAAAGTCTACAGCCCTTTCAAATATTTCACCTTTGTTGCCATGTAGCCTGGAATTAAATTGCATCAAATCAGACTTTTTCCCACCTTTATGTCCACATCGTAACCCACAACTTCCAAGTGAAAAACAAATTTTACAAATTTCTGAAGATTAATTAAAAATACAAAACCAGAATATCTTGGTTGGATAAGTGTCCACACCCTTCTAATAGCAATTGTAATTTTACTCAGGTGTAACCAATCACCTTCAAAATCACAAACCAAGTTAATTAGCCTGCACCTGTGTTAAATTGTCATGATTCTGATCATTTCAGAATAAAATCAGTTGTTCCTGTCGGTTTCCTCTGCTGGGTGGTGCATTTCAAAGCAAAGACTCAACCATGAGTACCAAGGAGATTTCAAAAGACCTCCAGGAAAAGCTGTGGAAAGGTACAGATCAGGGGATGGGTACAAAAAGTATTTCAAAGGCCTTGAATATCTCATGAAGCACAGTCAAAACAATCATTAAGAAGTGGAAGGCGTGTGGTACCACCAAGGCCCTGCCGAGATCAGGTCATCCCTCCAAAGTGGATGACAAGCAAGGAGGAGACTGATCAGAGAGGACATCAAGAGACCAATGGCAAATTTGAAAGAGCTCCAGGCCTTTATGGCAAAGACTGGTCACTGTGTGCATGTGACAACAATATCCCAAGCACTCCACAGGTCTGGCCTGTACAATCGGGTGGCAAGGAGGAAGCCAGAAGGAAGAAGTGGCAAGGACAAAAGTTTTGTGGTCTGATGAAACTAAGATGGAACTTTTTATCATAAATGCAAAACGTCAGGTTTTGGCAACACAGCACATCACCCAAAGAACACCATCCCTACTGTTAGGCATTGGTGGTGGCAGCATCATGTTATGGGAATGTTTCTCATCAGCAGGGACTCGGGCACTTGTCAGGATAGAAGGGAAAATGGATGGAGCAAAATACAGAAAAATCCGAGAGGAAAACCTGCTGCCCTCGATAAGAAAGTTGAAATTGGGACAGAAGTTCACCTTTCAGCATGACAATGACCTGAAGCACACAGCCAAAGCTACACTCAAGTGGCTAAGGAATACAAATATAACTGTACTTGAGTGGCCCATTCAGAGCCCCGACCTAAATCCAATCGAAAATCTGTGGCATGATTTGAAGATTGTCTATCAACGCTCCCCACGTAACTTGACTGAGCTTGAACAGTTTTGTGCAGAAGAATTGGCAAATATTGCCCAATCAAGGTGTGCAAAGTTGGTAGAGACCTGTCCAACAGACTCACAGCTGTAATTGCTGTCAAAGGTGCTTCCCTTGAGTATTAACTCAGGGGGGTGGACACTTATCCAACCAAGATATTCTGGTTTTGTATTTTTTTATTTTCTCTGAAATTTGTAGAATTTGTTTTCACTTGGAAGTTGTGGGTTACGATGTGTAAATGAAGGTGGAAAAAAAAATCTGATTTAATGCAATTTAATTCCAGGCTTATAGGCAACAAAAGGTGAAAATTTGAAAGGGGGTGCAGACTTTATATAGGTTATGTATGTATGCATGTATGTATGTAGGTATGTATGTACGTCGGAAAATCATAGGACAAAAACAAGGCTGGCCCAATCTCCACCAAATTTTGCTTCTGTGTTGGTGGTACCTAGAGTCAGGTCATTGGCACAAGAGAAAAAAATTTTTTTTCTAAATCCCTCCCTGTGGGGGGAGACGACTTACGATTTTTGCCAGATCTCCACCAAATTTTGCATACGTGTTGGTAGTGCCCAGGCCAGGGTAACCCACCCCCACCCTCCCCCTCCAAATCCTGCGAGGGGGGAGACGACTTGCCAATGCTCCCCAAGGGAGTGTGAGTTTCTAATTCATCAAGATATGCCAATGTGACATTAAAATTGTAAATTTTCAAGGTGGTCTAAGAGTTTTGCACATTTCTCTACTGTACATGTTTCAGTTATTGTCTGAGTGCTGGACATTCAGAGAGGTCGATGAGGAGGGAATGGACAAAGGTTGCTCACAGTTTCTCCAGCGTGATGGATAGAAATTGCAGATACCAGAAAACAACAACATCTAGAATTTTCTAACGAGTTTCACACTTAACATATAGAATGACCGGCAGAGGTACCTGCACCTTGTGTGGAAGGAATTAAAGTTCAGACAAGAAGATGATTTGTAGTACTTCCTAGCACATATATATAATATATATTATAGCGTATCACTCAACAATGGCAGGCAGGATAATCTAGCAGTACGCATACTCACCTCTGAGCTGTCTAGCCTGGGTTCAAATCCTGACCCAGCTCCAAACTGTCATCCCGGTGTTTCACAGGCAGGGTGATTCATCAATGTGTGTGCCATCCCTTGGATGGACATTAAAATGGGCGTCCCGTCTCGTAGCATTAGTTGGTGGACATTAAGGATCCCACAATGTCCTTCGTGAAGAGGAGGTGAGCTATCGCCGGCACCCTGACCAAATTCCTACTCTAACCCACAGGGGGAACTGCATCAAGGGCACAGCCATGCCCCTGCGAGAACTGATGCTCATCCCCAGCCACGTGCTGCATATGAACAACAATATCGACGATCACTTGACATTTGAATGCCCCGACCCTGAGCTCGTGGCAGCAAGAAACAGGATAGCTCAGATGGTATGATGTCCGCTTTGGAGATTTCCTATTTTGGGTCTCAAACGCAGTGGAGTAAAATCCGAGTAAAATAAATTGCATAACGATTCAGTGCATTCCATTCTTCAGGAAGGGATGTTTAAGCTGTCTGTCCTCACGTCTGCAGTGAGGTGGTTGTATGCCTTGGGAGGACATTGGAGATACTTGTAGGCCTGTGGAGAATGGGTCGTCAAATATTGACAAAATCGACCATAACAATGATTGGCTGGTTGCGTAATCATATTGCTTGGCCTGCGAGATACTGGGGTATAGTTAAGGCACTGAGTCAGTGCCCCCCCCCTAAATGATTATACCATACAAATCAATATTAATAAATTATATATTAAACTAATATACATTACACAATTTTTTTAGTACACTGCTGTTCTTCTGCAAGGAAAGGCACATGCAATAGCAGTTGATGTATATTATTGTTGGAGCATCTCTAGCTAGTGGACATGAGTGGCTTGCATTTTTCCTTTGAATGTATGTCCATGTTCGTGTTCACGTGATCTGCTGCAGATTGATCTGTGGATTGGTAAGCTGGGCTTGTCTACAGAGCCAGCAGAAGTTCATCCTTCTCATCAAAAGAATCCCGCTTACATCATGTCTGCTTACAAAACAGTACGACGCCCATGTCTCTGTGTAAATCTGTGTTCAAGAGTTTTCACTGTGACCTCACCCTGAACAAATGTGGAAGTTTTCAATTAAAAAAAGAGAAAAGAATACTGCACAGTTATTTGTCTTAATACTCTTTGTTTACCTTTTTCCCTCTCTTTCTCACCTGTGGAACTAACTTCCAGTCTGTTCAGTCCCATTCTTCCTTTCAGGGCTTCAAGACAGCTGTTCATCACAACATCAGATCATCTCCCATCTATATACTCATGATCTCTTCTGCCCCCAAATGATCCCATTCCCCAGCACTCCCCTTTTCTTTTCTAGCTTATTGTGATTTCCCCCTCTCTCATTCACCCTTTTCGTTTGCTAGTTGTCGGTTGGTTTGTTCCTTTTCTGTTTCATCCCCACTTTCCTCTTCATCTTCTTGCTGCGTTTCATTCAGCTTGTTCACCCCCCCCCCCCCCCCATGTCCTTCTCCCCCTCCATTGATCTCACCCTCACATCTACTCTGCTGTTGGTGTTTCCCCCTTTCCATTTTGTTCCCTTCCATTCTGCTCTAGCTTTCCCATGAGCCTCGATCATGTGTCGAAAAAAGAATATTTCAAAGTCCCACCCCTATCAGTTGCAACAGGAAGAAGCTGCTTGTCTGAACTACCTGTTGGGAATTCTCATTCCATACAGATGGGTAAACATTCAGTCTTTGCGAATGGTTAACATGGGGTTAAAATAGTTTGGGTTGGCCCATTGGTATTCCCATCAGAGACACTGGATCATGATGCAGGAGAACCTGAGTTCAAATCCCTTAGAGCTTATGCGTTTGTCCACCGTCTACTCATGTCCTTGCAATTCATGTAAAAGCACACTGATGTGTACTAATACATTTGTCCTTGAACGGTCGTCGCCCTTCGTTTGCAGCACCTGGCTGCGCATTGGCATCAGTTCTTGCAGGGGTTCCCTGATGCAGGGGGTCCCCTGTAGGGTAGAAGCAGCAATTTGTAATTTGTTCATGGTGTTGGCGATAGCTTGCCTACTCTTCGTGAAGGACACTGCTGGATCTTTAACATCCACCAATTAATGTCGGTAGATGGGACGCCCAGTTTAACGTCCATCCGAGGGACGACACACACATTGACGCCTCGACTGATCACACAGCTCAGAGGTGAGTGTGCGTTCGTCGAAGCTATCCTGCCAGCCCTGTCCTTGAAAATAATATACTGCATGTGAAAGTTCCTCCATGAGCCTGAGCTCGTTCCAAATATTTTAAAAACACAAAAAAAAATTGCAACAAACTATAGTCGTTCCATTCTGAGGATCTGATCCACACCTCACTTGTCATGAGATACTAGAGAGATTTCCACCTGTTCCATGTATGTCTTATGGTGGTAAATAAAGGGAAAAAAAACAATGTCCGTAGCCTTATCTCAAAGCTGATTAAGATGCAGCAACAACTATTTATTTTACCGCCAAAATTCCTGATACTCTCACGTGCCAACGCACCAGGAGGCATCTCTCTCTCATACAAACTCGAGGCCGGCCATTAATTCATGAACTCTCGAAGGAGAGCCATTTGTGACCCTCCAGTACAAAACCAGTCGGAAGTCGCCAACAATTCAAAACTTTCAAAAAAAAAAAAACCCCCAATAACTCAATATTGAATTTTTGCCACTTCCGACTGGTTTTTTACTGGAGGGTCACATTTGACCCTCATATGCTTATAGTTTTTCAGCTCGTAGTTTTCTCGTCCATACGTCTCTATAAGTTTCTTAAGAAAAGTAAAGAGTTCATAGAACACCTTACTCTGCGCAGCCTTGAGAAACAAGGACTTGGGGTGGGATCTGCGAGCGGCAAATTTGATTGGTCGTGGTGACATAAAATGCTGCAATATTTTGTCCAAGTACTGCTAAACGGAAGGGTTTAGAAAGTGCTAAAAGGGGTGATTTGTGTTGGACAGTGTTCAAGTATCCTTACTATAATTCACGGACTGGTGTTTGTGTGTGTGTGTGTGTGCCTTGTGGATGTTGTGTTGTTTGTTCATGTTACTCCTCCAGTTCGAGGCTGATTACATCCAGACTTGCTGTGTAGGATCAGCATAACCATAATTAATGTATAGAGGAGTGTTTTTTTAATCTTTGCCAGTGGACTTGGAGGGGGGGGGGGAAGGAGGGACACAAATTCTCTATGAGAATGTGTATCGTGTAGCGCCACCTCCAGGTGGGGGAGTGTATTACAAAAATCCACCATTTACAGTCCTGTATTCCAGTCCCCAAGGGGTCCAGTACAGTAAGGTGTTTTGAATTATAAGCAGTAGGGATGTTTTTGCTTCATGCACTTAACCGGGGTGATATATTTTTTTTTTGCCTCTACAGAGCTGTCAATTGCCTATACACCGCCCAAATAAAAGTATGCCTCAGAAGAACGTGTTGCATGCTCGGAACAAGATCGCCCGTAGGGCGGGCAATCTGCTAGTATAATTCAATTTAAATAAAAAAATAAAAATTTTAAGGGTTGTAGAAAAAAATTCAGGTTACCGCCATTGATGCAGCTTCGTAGCCACCACTTTATTTAACATGTTACATTAGTTCTTCGTGCCTGTTGTTTGTGTCCTTTATGACGTCCTTAAAAACAGTAAGCTTCCTGTTTGGAATGATTTTCAATTTTGTTTCTCCACCAGACAGGATGACATAGTAAAAACAAACAAAAAAAACCCATCAAACTCCTTTCGATGCATGCGCAATTGGGACGATTTCAGAACCAAGGTACTGCTAAATTATCGGTTCTTTTTGTCCGACTCGTGTTTCAAGCATAACATTCAAATGAAATGAAGTTGTTCCTCGATCATAAACTGACATTCGCGAACAGATAGACAGACAAAGTGAACCATTTGCTTCACCGAGCTGTTCGCTTTGCATACGTGGGGTCCATCCATCCATCCATTGGGACCACACTCCGTGCAGAGCGTTGGTGTTGCCTACGCAGTCTCCTTGGCTATTGCACACAATCCTGGACGGGTCGCCACTCCGACACAGGATACCAGCGAGCTG
Organism: Eptatretus atami; assembly: GCA_035128595.1. Classification (NCBI taxonomy): domain Eukaryota; kingdom Metazoa; phylum Chordata; class Myxini; order Myxiniformes; family Myxinidae; genus Eptatretus; species Eptatretus atami. The sequence continues at coordinate 175,807,432 of CM068954.1, read as the reverse complement.
GTTGGTAGTCATATTGCCGATCTCAGAAGGATAACAGGCAGAGTCAACCCCACCTGGTATTAATTCAACAGCTGAGCAGGATTTGAACTCAGGATCCTCAGATCCCAAGGCCACCACCCTAACCATTAAGCCAACACCAGGCATATACGTGGGGTAATGACCAATTAACTTCCCTGAACAATTATCGCAACCATTCCTCGAGAGACTGTAGTTTAATGCATGTGATCCCACATGTGCACATGCGTATCCTATGGAGCTAGGGTCTTGGGTTGCTACTAGGATGCCAGAGCGTGGCCAAAAGTCCAAAATCAACAAAGTTTGCCAAATTACAATCTCAGTGTTGGGGCAACAAATCTTCCGAACTAAATGTTCAGAGAGATTTGAGCTTACGCTCATGCTCGGAAGGTCGCTTCACCTTTCTTTCCCACTGCAGTGACCACATCTCTCTCAACATTTTGGTTCAGAAGATTCAATGGGTTGGCAGGATAGTCCAGCTAGAGGTGTAATGCACACCCGCCTCTGAGCTGTCTCGCTTGGGTTTGAATCTCAACCCAGTTATAAACTGTCATCCTGGTGTATCGCAGGAAGGGTGATGCATCGACGTGAGTGCCACGTTAATCGGGGGGACTCTAATTATCTTGGCGGGTGTCCCTTCTGCTTGCATTATGTAGTGGGCGCTAAAGATCCCACAACGTCCATCCATCGCAAAGAGAAGTCAAGCTCTCGCCAGGACACTGAACCAATTACCAATTCCAGCTCTAACCTGCAGGGGGCACATCAGTGGCACGTCCACTTCCCAGCAAATGATACGCCCCACACAAGTTTAATTGTCAATATATCTCCACCGATGCAGATCGACTCGGGTCTTCATAAATATTTAGTTTCTAATTGTACATCTCGATGTTGTCCGATGCACATTTATTTTGCTGAAAATGAACATACATGCCGTTGACCAACTTCAATATGTGCTTATTAGCAAGACGATGAAAAGGCATTACGTTTCAAACACATATCAACTCTGCCCTCCGCTCACATGTCAATGTAATGAGAAAAAATCCAATCTGGCTTTTGTTATCTCTCAGGAAGACCGTCTATTCTGCTTTGGCTGCCTTCCTCCTGGCCACAACCACTTACCCAAAAGGGCTTGGTTGTCTGCTTGCTGCTCGGGTATGGAACTCATTGCTCAATACCAAACAGGGCCGCCAGCTTCACGGTCTTTAATGTTGTCCAATATACCCCAGATGCACAAAGCTGTGTTAAGCTTCAAAAAATTCAATCTTCACGGTGTATTGACGAGTGCCTGATTTTTGATGCACAGGTTGCCTCCCATGTTATATCCCACGACTACGTGGAGTGTCGTCGTACGTTCCATTCTCGCCGCCCTGCCTTCCTTGGACTTGTCCACAGCTCAGCATGAAGGAACTCTTGAACACTCTATTCGACCATCAAACCTGGGGATTGTTGTCCGTCAATAACTCCACGACTATGGGTAGCTTGCAGCCTGATGATCTGTGGCGAGAGTGGAGTGATGCACCTGGTGGCATGTACGCAGCTTTTACTGCCTTTCTGACCATAAAGGTAAGAATGGTCGCTAACAATCTGCTTTTCTTCGGTCTGTCACATTCTTAGCCGGTGTATTTATGGGAATGTGGAAAAAGGACAGGAGGGCAGTGTGACCACTCATCATTTTAATAAATGCCAAGGTGAGCCAATGAAAAAAAGCCAAGAATTCACAATGTTTCGGAAAAGCGATGATAATAGAAAACCTATATGCCAAGAAAACCTATAGAAAACCAAGACGCCAAGGTGAACAACGAACAGCCAAGATCTTGTGAAAAAAAGCCAAGGAGTGGTCACACTGCAGGAGGGAAACCATTTCACTTCCAGGTAACAAGACGAAGTGAGGAATATAGAATGGCTTAGGACAATAAAATTTTCTTACCTGTACAGGTACATTGCGCAGTAACCTGCAAGTAAGATCGGGTTAATTGGCGACAGAAAAAAAAAATTGTGGGCAGGGAATGAGGGGCAAATGAGGTAGTAGTGCACCACTAATTTCCCATATTGATATCGTTATTTATGTACAGACCTAGATAACCCTTTGCACATAGGTTTGGATATAACTATGACGGCTGACGTAAAACAAATTCCCCCCCTCAGTTTCTTTTGCTGATCATTGCAATGACCATCCCCGTACCAGCCGGATACTTCATGCCCATGTTCATCTACGGTAAAAAGGCCAAGATAACAATGATTTTCATCAATGTAAAAGTCCGTTGCATATTGCACAAATTTCATTTTTAAATGCTTGACGTATAACTGTTCCGTCACGGGTTCATGTGCGTCGCGTGCAGGTGCAGTTCTGGGCAGACTCGTAGGCGAACTCTTGGCCCTTGCATTTCCGGCAGGCATTAGTACTGAGGGAATGGCGGCCTACATCACTCCTGGAGCTTACGCGCTGGCAGGTGTGAGATGCCACTTCGCCCCTGCACAGCACCACAGTATTTTGTTATTTCATGAACACACCATGCTGCATCCAGGTACGAGTGGTATCTGCAAGAGGAATTTGTGAAGGTGAAGACCTCAGTTGTCATGAGTCCCACTTCTGCCTTTCACATTTGGCTTTTGACGGTTCTATGTTCATCTCACCACAGGTGCTGCGGCCTTCTCGGGAGCTATCACACACACTATTTCCACAGCCATGCTGGTCTTTGAGCTCACGGGACAAATTACCCATATCTTGCCAGTGCTTATAGCTGTGCTTCTGGCTAATGGCGTCAGCCAGCGCCTCCAACCGTCCTTCTACGATAGCGCCATCATCATGAAAAAGTTACCTTTCCTGCCTCGGCTTGGCGGAAAGGGCCACAATGGGTGAGTGGAAATCCGAGATGTTTGATGGGACGTACGGGCCAGTGGTCTCGTAGCATGATCTTTCCTTATACGAGTAACATTGTATTAATTCCTCCACAATCAACATCATTAAGAGTGTTCGCTGCTGCTTTGCGATAAAATCAAGTCGGTTTTAAAATAAGGATACTACAGCAATTGATTGGTTTATTTTTTTTTTTAAAGTTGCCAAAGAAGCTGAGCTGCAGGACTACATCCAAATGTCAGGGAAGAGGAATATAGATAGGCACCTGGCTCCACCTGAATGAGAAGCAGCACAGTTCTACCTAATAAACCAGCGGGCACAGTTCGATTTACCGGAGGGCGAGAGCACCCTTCTCAGCCCACCTTTGCTGCAGCGCATTGTTGGAAATGCACTTTACAATTTTTGGCATTTTTGAAATAAATTTTATTGATCACAACATATGATACTCCGTATCATAAGATAAAGGAAGTTGATTTGTAATCACGGTTACAAGGTGAGGAAAGCATGTGATAAAGTTCAAAATAAAGACCAATTACTGCACCATAGTCCCAAGAAGGAAGCCAGACATAACAAAACACACACACACAAAAAAACATACAAATACACATATATAAACACACAAACACGGATATATAAAAACTAACAAAAGCTGTTTTATTTGAAGTTATAACCTTAACTTATAAGCAATCGACTGCTTTCCCAACTGCCCGGATCATCAGCTGGACACCGTTTTTCATCGAGGTTTCGATCCTTTCAACCCAGTAAGTAGCCTCGACCAATTTCAGACGCAGCACCACCCTGAGGGACCGTTGCCTGCTGACGAAAACGGATAGCACCACGATCTATACGGTAATCACCAATATTGTAATCACCACCGTCGAAGATGAAAGAATCAAGAGGAATACGATGAGTCACGAGGTGAGAAAAGCATGTGAGAAAGACGCAGCACCACCTAGAGAGACCATTGTTTGCTGACGAAAAAGGATAGCACCGCGATCGATATAGTATTGAAAAAGACACCATACCACCTGGATGGACCGTTGCTTGCTGATGCGGCAGACGCGACAACACCAAAACGGTCAGTGCCTCGACCAATCGACAAGTGAATAAAGGCGACATCGTGACACGCCACACAACCTCTATTTATTATGGTAAGATTACTGTGACACAAATTATTACCTGGACACAGTTTGGGGAACCCCAACGAGACAACACAGAGCACATACTTAACAATTATAATAACTTCACTCAATCAAAACCGTGAACCTGGAAATTGAGGAAATTGGTCAGGATTCCGTGAAATGCGAAAGTAGAAATAAACTTTCATTCCGGGGAATATAAAGTAACTGGGAGATAACGGACGAAGGGAGATGGAGTCATGCCTTGTGGCTGGTGTAGAGCTGCGCACTGGCTGAAGATGGAATAATGGAGTCCAGTGGTGTGTGGTGGTCATTGTACCGCTTGGCACAAATTAAAGATGAGCGCTTTCTCGTTCTTGTGGTTCTGTTGTTCTCACCCGTGCTGTTATCGTTCCACGAATCACCAACTAAACGGGACTGATCTCTCTCCAAATGTGACTGGCACCAATTGTGACTGCCTACTTATTGAACTATTCCCACTTGCGGCACACCTTTTTATAGCCGTACCTGCCGGGCGAGTTTCACATTTCATGGCATGATTCATGGAGTGCCTGCACAATCTCACAAGTAATCCCACACCAATTGCAGGCCAAGGGTCTTAGGCACACAGAATGACATGGATTTGCAGCAGTGAAGGATATGAGGGGCAAGGGGTGCGGGGATAATGCTAATGATAACAAGCAAGGAAGGAGTAGAGTGGAAACCTGGCCCATGGTATGTTTCTGCAGCTGTTTTGCCTTTATAAAACACATCTGCAAGAAGGGGAGGGAGATGGTAAAGGTCATGCACCTTGCACGATATTTGTTTGGAACATATTGATATGTAAAGAATGCTGGAAAGACAAGCCACTATAAATGAACCGAACAGATGTGGTGGTCGACAGACACAGAACAGAGCAGAGCAGAACAGAGCATGCAAACTTGTACACATATGTTGGAAATTAACCCCGCTAATGGTGCCAAAATACTGGAACTGTAGCACCTACTTTTTGGTCTTGCACATTCTGCCCTTTCTTGGCTCTACACCTCCCAGATTTCTGCAGGGTGTACACGGTCTACCAGTAACACTCTTCTTGTTAAACTATGAAGATCCAAGCTCACTGCTCACCTTCACTCATTTGTCCCTCTTTTGTCCTGCCTGTGGAACCAACTTACCCAGTCTGTTCAATCCCATTCTACCACCAAGGGCTTCAAGACAGCTGTTCCCCACTTCCTCAGGTCATCCCCTATCTATACTCATGATCTCTTCAACCCCAAATTACCCTATTCCCAAGCACTCCTCTTTTCCTGGTTATTGTGATTCCCCATCTCCTTCACCCCTTTTCGTTTGTTAGTTGTCAGTTTGTTCCCTTCTGTTTCATCCCCATCTTCCCTTACCACTTCTTGCTGTGTTTCATTCAGCTTCCGTGCAGCTTGTTCACCCCCAATGTGTCCTTCTCCTCCTCCCCTTGATCCCACTCTCACTCCTACGCTGCTGTTGGTGTTTCCCGTTTTCCATTTTGTTCCATTCCATTCTGCTCGAGCTCTTTCATGAGCCTCGGTCATGTATGCAGAAAAAAAACAGAAACAAAAGGGCAGGTGTGGATTTGACTTGAGCAGACACTGTCTGGTCTCGGCCTGCAGGTGGGAATCATACAGGGTGTCGTCATGCAGGCGGGTATCTCACGTGGCTGGTGCGATGTGAAGTGTGAGGATGGTGATGATGAGATGCTTTCATAGTTTATCAAGCCATCCATGTCGGCGACCAAGCAGAGAGAGAGAGAGAGAGAGAGATATCTGATATGCAATCTCGAACCATTCTGTTTTCCTTAATCCTTTCTCTAACGGTCCCCATGCATGGACGTTGCTTTTTCCCCATTTGGACCCGCCTTCCAGCACACGTCCTGCAATTGTCATTTGTCCGCTCAATGCCAGTGGGCAGTTCCTCATTTCGAGCCATTCTGCCCCTCTCCAGAACTCCACAACTCACTCCTCTGTCCTGAACTACAGTCCTTGGTCAAACAGTCCGTGGTTTCCATTCAAAGTGATAAGCACTTTCCATGTGCCTTTGTGCCCATGAAGTCCTCCACCTAGCCTTGCCTGTACAGAGGGTCTGATGCAGTTCTCCTTACATGAATATGCTCTAAGATTACAATCACTACTTTCATCAGTGCACATATTACAGACCACTTATCTCTGACAGATCCCTAATACAGGTGTAACTCTCACCTACTTGAGCACATATGGACCAAGCTATTGTTAGCACATTCTCACTTAGGGTCTCCCCCTCCCCCTTTTCCACGTAACAATACTCTCGGATGTTTATTTGGCACCAAAGCTTTATTTTCTTTCACCAACTAAACAAATAATGTTAGCAGACAGGACACCCAGCTTAACGTCCATCCGAAGGTCGGCACAGCCTGTGAAGCACCAATCATACAGTTTATTGTTAGGTCAGGAATCAAACCCAGACAAAACAGCTTAAAGGTAAGTGTGCTACCTCTGTACCACACATGCAAACACACCTTACTTGGGGTACCTCATTAGATATTGAGAAGTAAAAGGCAGATTTGCCGTTTCCTGGACTACTGTGAGAATGTCATTCTGAACCCCCCCTTGAACGACCCTCATAACTCGAAGTCAAGCCTCCATATCGAAATCTCTGCCTTGTTGCTTGTAGGCAGTCTATGATACGACAACCAATCCTCCCACAATTTGCACAACAAAATATAGTGAACAAATCCACCATTTTAACTCCTAATTTAGCAAATGTAAATACAATGATGCAGTCCACGTGTCCATAGTTTCACTTTGTTTGCTTGTACTTCAAGCTGGCGGATCGCAAATGTGGTGACATCACATACACACTTTTTGAAGGGGGAATCATAAAACATTATCAAAACAACATCTTGTTTGTTATTTAGATATGAGTCGTTCATTATTAGGATTCTCACTTCCCTTCCCAGAGAGGATCAGGGCATCACTCGCTGTTTAGAAGTGAGCTTCAAATCCTAAACTGAGGCTGGAGGTTGAGGTTGCTCCATTGCCAACAAGATGGCTGAAATAACCATGTGGTGCACAATGCATGGGGCACAATGTGTAAGTCGTGATCACAGAATTCGCAGATAGTTGGATGTATTTCCCTGTTTATCATTGCCAAAGTTTTCAAGTAATATTTTATCCTTTCATGACGTTCACAAATATTTTTCTGAAAATTGATGAGAAAAACGGGATTTGATTGACCAGGGTTGGGAGCCACACAAAAGGCTTTGGAGAGCCACACGCGGCACCGGAGCCTCCGGTTGCAGACCCCCAGGGTAGACGATGCCAATTCAAAGGGCATAAGGCGATTGGACGATGCCAATTTAAAAGGAGGTTGGAGGCCAGACAAGCTGATGAGCACTTCCGTGAAGTAAGCCAGCTAGGTTCTTATTGAGCATCCAATTTCTGAGATCTGAGATGTACCATACACCTTACAGAGCGGTGGCAGTGCCAAAGTAGTTCATGGGCAAGGGTTATGCTCGGTAGCTTGCCATTGCCTTCCCTGCTGTCAGTCAGGGTAGGAATTTGGAATTTATTCAGGGTGCCGGTGATAGCTCATCTACTCTTCGTAAATAACATCGTGGGATATTTGACGTCCACAAACTAATGCCAGTAGACGGGACACCCAGTTTAATGTCCATCCGAAAGACGGCACATACATTGATGAATCACCCTGCGCGTGAAACACCAGGATGACAGTTTATAGCTGGGTCAGGATTCAAACCCAGGCTGGACAGCTTAGAGGCGAGTATGCCTACCTCTCGGCCATCATGTCAGTGACAATCCAACAGTAACAAGTTATTGCCATTGTTTTTGTTTTGAAGAGAGATCGGGTCCCAAACATGTTCTGAAAATTTATCAATATGATTATATGTGCATGAAATAGTTCGATGCAAACTATTGTGGTTGCCTAACTATTGGGAAAATTAATGAAATTTAACTCCGAAGTTGTTATTTCTCGAGGCTGTTGAAAAAAACAGCCGCGTGCCATATATGGATGGTGACGTCACGTTCTCCAAAACAAAGCGGACTCACTCTTTCATTGGAAGAAGTGTCCAGTTGAGCGGGCCGTTCTTTCGCTTTTTTTGAGCTTGCAACTGTCTATATTATCCTTTTTTATTCCGCGCTTTCAAAGAAAAGCGGGAATATTGTGATTGTCTCCGCGTCCGTACGTCCGTCTGTCTTACCCTGTAACTCCTCCTACACCGTTTGAAATAGGAACTTGAAACTTTGGGACATAGTAGATATATGTATGGGGAAGTGCACAACACTTTCGGATTTTTGATATGACCCCTAGGGGCCGGGCCAGAGGGGTTGGGGTCATGGGGTCGATTTTTTAAAAGTGTATTTACATGTACATGGTAAATTTTTTATAAAGAACTTTCTTATGTGGCCCCCATGAGTGACAAAGTCACAGGTTTTACTGTATTTATCTAATTGATTATGATAATTATAATTAATATATAACACAGTTCATTCCTATGATTAAATTGATGCACAATTCTATATTTGCTGGACAGTGTTAAATTAATGTTTCATGAAATGTTGACATGCTTGCAATGACTTCTGATTTAGTAAACATAGTAAGTCCTTGGTCATAAAGCACATCAGATAGAAAAGAATAGTCAATCCATTTTGCAAGATAAAATTTCACCTAGCGTTAATCAGGCCCCCTAACAAACGGACGCCAACGTTGTCAGACGGAATGAAAACCCGTCATTCTTGTTACAAAAACAGCTAAAATTGATGAAAAAGCGGCCGAAATTGAAACCAACACAGTAATTACGGTCGCAATAGCAGATATAACCGAAACCAACACGTTTATTCTACCACGCAAGAACGGTCGTGACGACACAAGAACGGTCAATCCCGAAATAGAACGGTGGGGAATGGAAGCAACATCGGTTATTTCCGTCGCGAAACGGCGGAGACCGAAGCGAAAGCGATTAATTCCGGTTACCATAACGTGGAAAACATGGCGGCTTGAAAAGTTCTTGAAGTTATGGTAAGTTACTTTAACGTAGTCTGCCTTGAATACATCATGTCTGTTAATGAAAACCCGTTTGTGGTACGGGATATTATACAAGCAGCGATAAATGCGCCCTCTTGACTTAATGTGTGGCTGACATTTCGTGTAATTCGTGCCCCGTGCTGCAGCGATCAGTGACGATTGATCGTTTATATTTGCAAGAGGTAAAATTTGATAGTAATAATAAATTGCAAATTCCAATAAAATAACAAAGTTAATATGAAGTAAAAACTGTAAAAAGATCCCATACACGATCCCTATGTTGAACTGGGCATACACACATCGCGATCCTTCACTCGGGGGCTCGAAATACAGGCAAACCAAACATTAATTATCATCACAACAAAATTCGGTTTAATAAATTGTTAAAACTACATCAGGTACTACCCACTATATATTATCTATATTACATTTATGTTCGAGGCACAAGCACTAAAAATTTACATACCGTAACAGGTCGTTCTACTGCATCCGCATCTTGTTCGCACTACAGTAACCGGAATGAACCGCTTTTGTTTCGCTGTCGGACGTTTCGCGACGGAAATAACCAATCTTGCTTCGTTCCCCACCAATCTATTTCGGGATTGTCCGTTCTTGTTTCCGTCACGACCGTTCTTGTGTGTAGAATAAACGTGTTGGTTTCCATTATATCTGCTATTGCGACCGTAATTACTGTGTTCGTTTCAATTTCGGCCGCTTTTTCATCAATTTTAGCTGTTTTTGTAACAAGAATGACGGGTTTTCATTCCGCCTGACAACGTTGGCGTCCGTTTGTTAGGGGGGCTGGTTAATGGGACAAAGCAGTGCGCGCGGGAATATGCGATGGTGTGCCATCGACAACGTAGTTCTAGTTTATTTTGAATTATTGTAGAATAAAGTTATTTGGATATTTGTACATCATGCCTCGTGCGTGTGTCGTCATGTTTTGCGAAAATGGCTGGAAAACGGGTAATCGCTCCCACCGATTCCGAAGGAATCAAACATTCGCCGCAGTGGATAAGATTTGTACAAACAAAACGGGCGAATTTTCCCTGCTTTTAAACTTTAAACAATATCTTTGTGGAAAAAGTGCTGCGGCTAACATCTAGTCAAGGCGCCCTAGGCCCTGCGCGCCATCGACATAAACCTTATAAAATATCGGAATTTTACAAACTTCACAACTACCGAGTGTTAAGCATCCTAAGCGACTTCAAAACGAAAACAGAATTTGAATTGACTTTAAAACGAACCCGCAACGTCGATCGAAGCAAAAATCTCAATTCACCACAGGAATTCACGACATTATTTAAAATTATTTTGTCAAAGTCATAAAACCGTAATATTCAGCCATCCACGAACAATCTTTACATATCCGACAGCCTAACAAGTCAGGCATGTGATGATAACCGTTATTGGGATGAAAAATGATTTTTAAACCTCATCTTTGGGGAAAAAGCGCCGGGCCTAGATCTAGCCAAGGCGCCCGCGGCCATACACACCAGGCGCCCTCAACTTGAAACATTCATAACTCAACGAATAAAAGCTCAAATTGCACCAAACTTACCTTATTCTTGCGAGCTCACGTTCCTGTTAGTGGGTGAACAATCCAACGCTTGGCGAATTCTGCTTCGCAATGATAGGAAGAGCCGACATCGAAGGATCAAAAAGGACGTCACTATTGACGCTTGGCCGCCACAAGCCAGATATCCCTGTGGTAACTTTTCTGACACCTCTTGCTTAAAACCCAAAAAGTCAAAAGGATCGCGAGGCACGCTTTCACGGTCTGTATTAGTACTGAAAATCAAGATCAAGCGAGCTTCCGCCTTCTGCTCCACAGGAGGTTTCGTCCTCCCTGAGCTGGCAGTCAGTCCTGCCACTTGTACACGAAATAGGCCGTTTTCTTGCACTTGCAAGTGGCTCAAATTTATGTGCTCATGGCCAGAAACTCCATAGTATAAATTCCCATCATCCTCCGACTCGCCTCGGCAATATGCGAATGAAAACACTCAATTTCATCGCAGCTGAAATCACTCTCTGATTCGCATCTCGCCATTGTTCACACGCTGTTTCCGAACGTTCACGAAGTTTCGGAGAACGTGACGTCATAGCATCTTCGGGAACTTCCGGACTGTTTTTCGATCACTGACAAAAGGTTTGACTTAAAATTTAATTTTAGCATATTTTGAGTTTCAAATGTAAGAAAATAATTGCCCAACGATTATTAATGTGCTTA
>CM068954.1:175781610-175796135 GCA_035128595.1 Eptatretus atami | reverse complement strand
GCAATTTTAAAAGGGATAAATTTAAAGAGCAGGTTGCGGGTCACCAACATGTTCTGAAAATTTATCAATATGATTATATGTGCATGAAATAGTTCGATGCAAACTATTGTGGTTGCCTAACTATTGGGAAAATTAATGAAATTTAACTCCGAAGTTGTTATTTCTCGAGGCTGTTGAAAAAAACAGCGCGTGCCATATATGGATGGTGACGTCACGTTCTCCAAAACAAAGCGGAAGCTCACTCTTTCATTGGAAGAAGTGTCCAGTTGAGCGGGCCGTTCTTTCGCTTTTTTTGAGCTTGCAACTGTCTATATTATCCTTTTTATTCCCGCGCTTTCAAAGAAAAGCGGGAATATTGTGATTGTCTCCGCCGTCCGTACGTCCGTCTGTCTTACCCTGTAACTCCTCCTACACCGTTTGAAATAGGAACTTGAAACTTTGGGACATAGTAGATATATGTATGGGGAAGTGCACACACCTTTCGGATTTTTGATATGACCCCTAGCCGGGCCAGAGGGGTTGGGGTCATGGGGGTCGATTTTTTAAAAGTGTATTTACCAATGTACATGGTAAATTCTTTTATAAAGAACTTTCTTATGTGGCCCCCATGAGTGACAAAGTCACAGGTTTTACTGTATTTATCTAATTGATTATGAATAATTATAATTAATATTATACACAGTTCATTCCTATGATTAAATTGATGCACAATTCTATATATTGCTGGACAGTGTTAAATTAATGTTTCATGAAATGTTGACATGCTTGCAATGACTTCTGATTTAGTAAACATAGTAAGTCCTTGGTCATAAAAAGCACATCAGATAGAAAAGAATAGTCAATCCATTTTGCAAGATAAAATTTCACCTAGCGTTAATCAGGCCCCCTAACAAACGGACGCCAACGTTGTCAGACGGAATGAAAACCCGTCATTCTTGTTACAAAAAACAGCTAAAATTGATGAAAAAGCGGCCGAAATTGAAACCAACACAGTAATTACGGTCGCAATAGCAGATATAACCGAAACCAACACGTTTATTCTACACGCAAGAACGGTCGTGACGGACACAAGAACGGTCATCCCGAAATAGAACGGTGGGGAATGGAAGCAACATCGGTTATTTCCGTCGCGAAACGGCGGAGACCGAAGCGAAAGCGATTAATTCCGGTTACCATAACGTGGAAAACATGGCGGCTTGAAAAGTTCTTGAAGTTATGGTAAGTTAACTTTAACGTAGTCTGCCTTGAAATCATCATGTCTGTTAATGAAAACCCGTTTGTGGTACGGGATATTTAACAGCAGCGATAAATGCGCCCTCTTGACTTAATGTGTGGCTGACATTTCGTGTAATTCGTGCCCCGTGCTGCAGCGATCAGTGACGATTGATCGTTTATATTTGCAAGAGGTAAAATTTGATAGTAATAATAAATTGCAAATTCAAATAAAATAACAAAGTTAATATGAAGTAAAAACTGTAAAAAGATCCCATACACGATCCCCTATGTTGAACTGGGCATACACAACTCGCGATCCTTCACTCGGGGCTCGAAATACAGGCAAACCAAACATTAATTATCATCACAACAAAATTCGGTTTAATAAATTGTTAAAACTACATCAGGTACTACCACTATATATTATCTATATTACATTTATGTTCGAGGCACAAGCACTAAAAATTTTACTACAACCTTCGAATCACGCGAAGTCATCAGCGACCCAAAACCTGCTCTTTAAAGATTTTGGGATACTTTTTACCTTATTTAAATGGTTAAACCATTTTTCTACACTTTCTTACAGTGATAAAATGTGGTTCTGTAATGTTTGGATCAGGACAGTTTGAGACAAGTCTGTACTACTCAGTCATGGCATAATGGATGTGTTCGAATATCGACACTCACACGTCCTCTTCCTGTCCAACCTCGCAGAGAGAGAGAGAGAGAGAGAGAGAGAGAGAGAGAGAGAGAGAGAGAGAGAGAGAGAGAGAGAGAGAGAGAGTCCAGTGGTGTGCTCAGTCCATGATTCAGTGTTTTTTTCTGAGTCCATACCAATACCGTGCACATTTGTTTGATTTTTCTTCAAGAGCTCTTTACAATCCCAAAATGAAAGTGTAAATTAACTGCAGAACTAAAGACAAAATTCTCGTGCTTTCAAAATGGTCAAGAAGAATGGGAAGTCAAGTGCTTTGGATGTGGAGCTGGTACGTACATCTCAGTGGTAAATAAAGGTGTTATTGATTTACAATCTCATGTGGACCCAGACAAACACAATATTTCTAATAATAACAAGACAAAGAGCAATCAGCGATTGCAGACCCTCATCAGGACTTGTTCTGTGTGGTGTGTTGTGTGGCGTTTGTGAACTGGTGTGTTACGTAATTAATAAGAGACACAATTAGAACTGCCACTTTATAAATGCTGGCAGTGATGACTGCTTCAGCCATTTCAAAGAAGATTTTTGAAGGCTTTTTTTTAACAACAATATGGCTGCCAAATCACCGTTGAACCATAAACATAAAAAAAAAAAAAATAGTAAACCATTTTATCCGAGATGACCCTCAAAATTTTTCATGCCGATCGGATGTAGCGTTCTACATATGAGGCCCGCGAGGAGGAGTGATGTAAGCGACATTTTTTAATGATATGACGATGATAGGCTCGGATGATAGGGAAGGGTTAAAATAGTGCTATATGGCATTAACTCCAAAATGGCCGATGTGGCCCTTACATCACTCCTCGTGGCGCCTCATATACAATGATGATGTCTTAAGGAGAGCACCTATGACATCATAAAAAAAATCACACTCATTCTCCATGAGGAGAACTTGCCATGTGCCAAGTTTCAATTTTTTCCTTGGTGTAGTTTAAGAGATACAGAGGTCCAAAGTTTTTACGTTTTTCCAATATGGCTGCCACACCACATAACTTATAACGTCATAATTATCAATAAAACATTCTACATGAGTAGACGCATCAAAGGTGACAATTTTGTCTCAATACGACAATACAAGGAGTTGCGGAGAAAAATACGAAAGTTATTTGCGGATGAACAAACAAACAAACAAACAGACAGACAAACAAACAAACGGACCCAAATGCAATACCCTCTCCTTCGGTGAGGGTAATTAAGTATTTCAACTGGAAGGATGACGGTTTACAGTCAAAATTAATCAAGGTCTGGAACACACCTCATGAGACTGTCGATACGATTGCTCAATACGTAAAGAAAACTCTTGACAAGAGAGTCCTCTTTTTCGGGGTGTCCCTCTCCAGAGAGTCCTATTTTTTTCTTTTGAAAGTTAAAATAGGTAACCCTACTTACAATCCATGTCCTCAGTGAGATTTGAACCCAGAATCTCTGGGGTACTACACTAATCTACACTAATCCAATGGCCTTACCACGATGACACTGTACCACGAGACAAAAATGAAAAAGGATGTAGGGATGTTACTACAAAAAGTATTGTTACATTTGCGGGGGGGGAAGGGGGCAGTGGGGTGGGGTTACATATTACCACATAGCAGATAGAAATGTATAGCACAGCATGGGTCCATGTACGAGTAGTTTGCCCATCTCGATGTAATAAGTAGGGACACGTCAGCTTAAGGAATGTTTTGTTTGAATGTGCACCATACAGGGGGTGGTGTGTGGAAATAATTAGTTGGGGATTGTGGTAAAGGAAATTGTGCCTGTAACCCTAATGTAAACCTCTACCAAGGGTGCTGGGAAGACTTGGCAAGAGAGGAAGAGAGGGGCGGAGCTAGGAATGCCTCTGGGGGCGGAGTTTTTAATTGCCCCGGGAGAAGACGGAGGAGCTAATCAGACGGTAGGGCACATCTTGGACATTCGGTGAGTTGTGAGGAGAAAGAGAACTGAGGAGGAAAAGGAGACTGAGAGAAGTATCTGAGAAAAAAGGGTCTGAGAGGATTGAGCTCGGAGGAGAACAGGAATTGTGAGGAGACCTCGAAGATCGTCCTGTTTGTCAGCCTTCACCCTGTGCTTGTTCGTCTGCCTGCTGCCTGTTCATCGTCTTGCCCATCGTCCTCCTCATCCCTCGTCATCGCCTGCTCATGGCTGCCCCTCCGTCATCAGCACACGTCTTCAACCCGCCGCGATGCCACCATTCCCTGGTTCTTTCTTTTTCTTTGGGTTAAAGGAAATCAACCGGTTAGTTTTACAAGAGCTAAGATTCTCATGTTTCTCCTCACAACTGCACGCGTCTGCCGTAATTCGGAACATCTCCACAGGAGTTAAAACTGTTTGGAACATCGCGGGATTTTACCCTCCCACCGCGAGCTCATCATAAGTTGAACCGTTGACACTAGAGTATGTAAACAAGGTCGGGATGGTAATAAAAAATGATCATGTGAAACCATCCCTATAGTGGGGCAACTTAGCATAACAATTGTGCATTTTGTGAGGAAAGCACCAAATTTGGCACACTAGTAGCCTAACATATTATGAACAGATTTGGATATTGGGCCATCTCAAATTCAGCCGCTGATTGCTGTGGCAGCCATTTTCCACTGCCATCAAAAATTTTGAGATGGCCCAATATCCAAATCTGTTCATAATATGATAGGCTACGAGTGTGCCAAATTTGGTGCTTTCCTCACAAAATGCACAATTGTTATGCTATATTTAGCTAAGTTGCCCCACTACTACATCTTTCTTTAAATATAATGGTCCCGAGAAAATAAAGTTATATCGTACTACACATTTTTTGGACGAACATCCCGATATCCTTTTGCATTTTTACCTCCACCACCGAAGGTAGAAGGAGGATGCGTTTTCACCCCTGTTTGTCTGTTTGTTTGTTACTTGTGGAAATTTAAAACTTTCCAAGTATATTAGTTGGTCGCGTGTATTATTACGTCTGTTTTTTGTTTCTTTGTATGTCAATCACCTAAAGGTCACAGTTTCACTCCGATCTTCACGAAACTTCACGACCCGGTAGACTTGGTCATAAGCAAGAAACCTGTTGATTTTGAGGTCAAAAAGTCAACACAGGCCAATTGTCTACAATCCTCAATTTTCATCTGATTGACTTGAAATTTAAACACGATTTGCATATCAGGTCACTAACTTCAGCCACCAATTATTTTTGAGGTCAACATGAGGCAAAAGGTCAACATAGGCAAAATTTCTGAAATCTTCAATTTTCATGTGATTAACTTGAAGTATGAACAGGATTTTCATAAAAATGATGATCAAGTGTCACGTGGACTGGCAGTCATATTGGATTTAAGGGAAAATCTTTGAAAATCTTTGTAGGAAAAATCGCTTAACCGATCAATGCAAAATTTAATTGATCAACTACCCATGGAACGTATAGTTTGATAAAGATGATGCCATCGGTCACGTGGTCTGGCAGCCATATTGGATTTACCCTAAAACCTATAAAAAAAATCTTCTTCTCTAGAACAGCTAGACAAATCGAGTGGAAACTTCACACAAGTGTTTCCTAAGCCATGGGTGTACAAGTTTGTTAAGGAATAATCGAAAGGTCACATAATCGATGGTTTGGCAGCCATATTGGATTGAAGAAAAATATTTTAAAATGTTTTCTCTGGAACCGCTTAATCAATCGACGTGAAACTTCACATTTATGATCTAGTAGTGATGGAGAACACGTTTTAAATTTCAACTTGATTGGACACATGGTCTGGCAGCCAGAATTATATAATTTTTTGATATGGGTTATTTTTTTATCTTTTTATTTTTAAAATTATTATTATTATTATTATTAAATAAGGCTCACTTGGCTATGCCTGGATGGGTTTGAGGGTAGAGGAGTAGCAGCTGGAATGTGAATCCTATCCAGGCTCCTCTTGATGACTTCATCTTTGCTTTTTTTCTTGTTTGGGTTCCTTCTGATTACTCCAGTGCAGGACTGAACCTATTTGGTCTTCCATTTGATTTGAATTGAATTTATTTTAATCCCCATTCTAAATTCAATTGAATAATGAATAATAATTTTGAAACGTCATGGTTCAGGGTCAGGTGTCCGATCAAAGCGGGACATGTTGGTACCGGTCATCACTGCCAGCAGTTATAAAGTGGCAGTTCTAGTTATGTCTCTTATTAATTATGTAACACAAAACTCCACAAACACCACACAAAACAAGTCCTGATGAGGGTCTGCAATCTCTGCTCTTTTTCTTGTTTTGTATGTAGCGGGTGGCACCAACATTTTTATTTCCACACCATCGCTACATACATAGAGAGTACTCGTGCACTCTCTGATAGAGAAAACAAAAAGCAAAGAAAAGGAGTGATAGCTCAGATTAAATTCTTTAAATTATGAAGAAAATATATTTTTCCTCTTAACAACTGTTTCACACCGTGTGTGTGTGTGTGTGTTACAGAGCTCATGGGATCTTGGTGGAATATTTTATGGACAAGGACGTGGTACCCCTTCCAAGTGGAGCAAGTCAAGCACAACTGAATCAACTTTTCTGCTCGGCCAGATGCTCAGTGTACCCTGTGGTCAATTCTGCAGGTGGCTCTTTGTGTATTAAAAAAAAAAAATGTCAAATTGAGCTACATGATATTGAAACAATGTCTTTCTGTGTTTCTGTTGCTTACAGAGAACCTGATGCTGGTGGGATCAGTGAAGAGAAAGGAACTTGCCGAGTGCTTCATCCGCCTGCATAAGCAACAGGTCAGACTTGACTTTTCAGCCAAACGGCAAGCTATAAAGTGTGCCACAGGGCACATGATGACCCCCACCTTTTGGTTTGGGCTCGGCGGGGATTTTGAGTGTTCTTAAAGTTGTATTGCATTGAAGAGGTAGGTATGTTAGGTTATAAGATGTCAATGTTTAGTGGTCATCAATCGATTACTGATTTGCAGGCTCACCTGGAATATAGTTCAGCTGAGCTTATGGGATGGGACTTCGTCCGTTCGTCAGTCTGTCTATCTGTCCGTAAACACTTGCAACTTCTTCTCCAAAATTGTTTATGGAATTGTGAACAAACTTGGCTAAAATGATCTTTGGTGTGGTGGAACTCAAGTTTGTTCATTGTATCTTCCCACCACCCATCCACCTATAAGTATGTCATCCTGAGATTTAAAAGCCCCAAAAGTACTTGAATTTCGATCTAGTTTGGCCACCATTTTGGATTACAGGAAAACCTTTAACAATCTTCTTCTCTCAAACTGCTTAACTGAGCAATGCAAAAGTTTAAATTTGTGATCAACTACCCAAAGGAAATATATTTTGTTTATAATGACGTCATCAGCTCTGTTAACAATGACATCAGTCACGTGGTACAGCAGCCTTTTTTGGATTGTAATAAAACCTTTAAAATCCCCTCGGAAACCACTTAACTCATCAATGCGAAACTTTCAATTTGTGATTGACTTCCCATGGGAAACATTATCTGTTAACAATGACGTCATTAGACATGTGGTATGGCAGCCACATTGGATCATAAGGAAAACCTTGCAAAATCCTGTTGGATGAAACCGCTTAACTGATCAATGCGAAACTTTACATTATATGTGATCGGCTCCACGGAAGAAATATAATTTGATAACAATGACATCATTGGTCACATCGTCTGGCAGCCATATTTGATCAATGGAAAATCTTTCAAATACATCTTCTCTGAAACTGCTTAACCAATTAATGTGAACCTTAAAATATATTTTTATAGATTTCCGCCGGTTCGGCGTTGCTGCGCACGACCTTTTCAGCCAATCCAGGCCGCGCGTCCACCGAGCGCGACAATCTAGTCGTAACTTCCGGACAAACGCCGAAACCCAGCTACGGTGTTTTTAATACACCATAAACCAGCCAACTATTCTGTCCACGCGCTACAGGGTCAATCGCCGAATTATCGATATACCTAACTATTCGCGCGGACAGAAATGCCGGGAGTTTATACCTCGATGGGCCTGCACGAAAACGAGCCGCTTAAGCGGCTCGTTCCGTATGCGAATGCCGAGCGGTTTTAATTCGCCAGATCCCGTCGGACCAGGTTATTTTATCGGCTTGTAATCAGCCAGCTAATTTCCCGAACGCATCATGGCAGTCAATGGAGAAAGTGACGCAACAAGCGGGTTGACATTCAAACAATGGGTAATTTATTCTCACCCAGCACGTAAGCAGTCAATGGGGGAATAGGGACAAGACACGAGCAAAAGCCTACAGCCGATGTCTATTATGCAATGTACATACAGGCACTTAATAACAATTCTACTTAAAGACAAGGTGCCACAGACTTTCATGTAAACCCAAGAAAGAAAGAACCGGGCTCGTGAGCCTTTAATGCACTCAGGGCCGGATGACCGGAATAGGCCCTGAGAGACCGGGCAGGTTACCTCGTCACCCTTGTGGTGACTCGATGGGTCTTTTAACGGCGACCCCTGGTGTCTCCGTTCGGCCCGGTGCGTCGCGAACGCGCCAGTCGCTTGGGCGGCTTGACGAGCAGCTGTACGGTGGTTCTCGTCGTCTCGGCCTTCACTGCGGCCTGGCCTAGCCGACGACGCACTGGAGGAGCGAACGGGTCTCGACCCCGGCTTCCTGCTGGCGAACCTTCCAGCGAACGAACTCCACTGCTCTCGCCAGCTCCCACAGGCTCTCCAACCCTTCCACTCCGAACTCCAACGGTCAACTCCTGCCGGTGGCTCGGCGTCTCTCCAACGGCTCTCAACTAACCGCTCTCCAACCCAGCCAACACTCCGAACTCCAATGGCTCAACTCCTGCCGGTGACTCGGCGTCTCTCCAACGGCTCTCAACTAACCGCTCTCCAACCCAACCAACAACAACGCCTTGTTGGCGAGCGAACGCAGCCCTTTATAGCCCCGAGGGGAGGGGCTGCGGTGGGCTTTGCCACCCGAAATCAGCGCCCTCCCCCTTTTCACCTTTGAACCTTCACCCAGGCTGGATCCGCCCCGAACAAACGCGGACGTGGTGGAAATCGCCATCAAACGCGGGCGCGGTTGAAATCACCGGCTTCACGCGGACGTGTTCGTTGAGTTGTTGTTGTTGTTATTGTTGTTGTTGTTATTGTTAAAATAAAAGATAGAGAAAGAATAACGGCTAACTCAAAGATGCACAGCCCGGCACACGAATAATTCCCTTTATACATCGGTGGGGAAATCTAACCTGGAACACACACTTACCGAAATAACTGACCTCTGGGGAACCTGACTGGTGTTCTGTGAATTCCCACAACCGTAACAATATGATTGACTACCTATAGAAAAGTTTGATCAAAAGATGATCTGAAATACAATACGGCCACCATTGATGTCATAATACATTGTGGGCATTATTTAGAAAAATATGAATTACAGACACCTTGGAGTTGCACCTCATCAAATAGGGCTAATTTTGACACAACAGGAAGTGACATCATCATACCGGAAGTGGACAATATCTCAAAAACTAAGGCTAATCGTCAACAGGTCAATACTACCTGACGTA
This sequence comes from Eptatretus atami, assembly GCA_035128595.1. Taxonomy (NCBI): domain Eukaryota; kingdom Metazoa; phylum Chordata; class Myxini; order Myxiniformes; family Myxinidae; genus Eptatretus; species Eptatretus atami. Next base: position 175,786,697 of record CM068954.1, on the reverse strand, counting down.
AAATGTGTACATTCTAAATCCAGCTCTTATTTTTACCATGATCCATCTGTCACTCCACTTTTTGGCAACCATCCAGATGAGCTATAGGACCATCGGTCCTCAATATTTTTTTTAAATTGGCATGGGGGTTGCGAATAAATGTGGCTGATTGGTCACAGACTAGCTGTCATCTTCGTGCCGAGCAACCAGTCTGAGAATTACAAATATAATCTTTTCTTACCACCCCTTTGAAACCGCAAAAGCTCAGGTTGGTCGTTTTTGCCATTCCCGTCTGAGCACTTTCATCATGATGTAGTGACCAGAGGTTCGAATCCTAATTCCGATACTGTTAAAAAAAAATTCATCTATCTACCAATGTCCACATAATTGATGTGAGGTAAACTAATGTATTTGTATTATATGTAATAAATTCACAACCCTGGAAAAGGCAAGACAAAATGCGTGGGTTTTGGGAAATTTAGAGACAATGGATTGTTGATGATTTTAAGGCACAACAATGGATTAAATCAACAAGGCGTTGATTGAGGTATGCTAACTGCCATGGGAGAAAAGGAGAAGCTGACCCTTTGGGCATTAACCCTTCGTCGGAGCAAAAGAGCAGGCCATAGTTTGCTTGTTGGCGAACAGCACTGGCACCTTTCATGTGTCAGACCTGGATGGGAGAAATGTCAAAGCAAACTTTGGGTTCTATAGGCACAACTTGTTCACACATTTAACTGCAGTATCTATTCAGCATTATGTGTTTGCATAAGATGATTCCAGGTTGGCAGGATGGCATAGAGTTATGCACACTCTGAGCCGTCTAGTCTGAGTTTGAATCCTGACCCAGCTACAAACTGTCATCCTGGTGTCTTACAGGCAGGTTTAGGCAACAATCTGTGCCCGTCCCTTGGTGTACGTTAAACTGGGCGTCCGGTTTGCCAGCATTAGTTGGTGGAAATTAAAGAGATCACGGTGTCCTTCATGAAGAGTTCGCAAACTATTTTCAGAACTCGTGCCAAATTCCAAATTCCTGCTCTAACCTGTAGGAGGCACTGCATCAGTGACAGAGCCGCACCCTCAGCCAATGATGCCACCCAGTAGCCAAAGGCTGCACATGAAATGAAATGATCGGGTGATTCTGGTTTGGCATGCTTGCCAAATTTGAGTCTCACATCTTGCTCAGATCATCACCGTGGAAACCAAGACTTTGAATATCATTGGAATCTCTCACGATGAAGCTGAGTCAATGGGCCCGGCGCGTCACCATCGCTGACAGGTCGATGGTCTCTGTCTTCTTCCGCCTCATTTCTGGTCTTGCACCCTCTGCCCTCTCCATGCTCTGTCCCCCCAAAGTACCTGCAGGATGCACGCGGTCCACCAGTAGCCTCCTCCTAGTGAAACTGCCAAAATCCAGAACCACTGCTCACCTTCATTCATTTATTCCTCTCTTTTCCCACCTGTGGAACCACCTTCCACACTCTCTAAAATCTCATTCTTTTCTCTCGGTCTTCAAGACAGCTGTTCACCACCATCCAAAGTCATGATCTTTTCCACACCCCATTAAACCACCCCCAACCCTCCCAAAATTTTGCTTATGTATCCATCTTTTCCACTCCTTGCGTTCTCCCCTAACCCTTATCGTTATCTGCATCGTTTGTCGTTTACCTTCTCTGTCTCCATCTACCTTCTCCCTCCACCCTACTATTGACATTTCCCCTTTCTTCTGCTGTTCCCTTTGTTATGTTGTGTCCTGATCTGTTCTGTGTCCGAGCTCTTTCACGAGCCAAGACGATACTGTATAAAAAAAACAAATCCTGCACATCTTCTCATATGCTGCCTGGAAAAGCAATCAGTTAAACATGGTTAGAGCAAGGCTCATTCAACAACTGTCACTCTAACATGCTACCCTTTGTGCCCAGCCAGAGTCTCTGACTTCCAGTGGTTTATCGGACTGGTGCCATATTGAACCGATCACCGCCCAGTTGTCTCCTAAAAGCTCTCTGTACCAGGTACAGTCTGTCATGTACGTTTCACAGAACCTCTGTAAATCACTCGAGTTAAGATTCTGAAATATTTTTTTTATTCATCCAATCACCTTTTACACCTACCTTATTCATTTGGTAAATAGTGCTTCCCACACCAATAAAACGACACAATACATTAGGCCCTGACCCAGTTTTGAACAGACATGGAACATCTCAACTTTATCAACAAATATGTTTGACTTTCCACAGGCTCATAGGATGTTTGAGCTGTTAGGTCTCCAACAGTTGTTTGTGACCTCAAGTGGTCAGTTGAGGGGGGTTGTGACTCTTCGAGAGGTAAGTTGATCGCGCATACGGTTAACTGATCACCACCACATTTAGATAGGGGACCATCCAACTTTTTTTTTTTTTTTGGAAGACATCACCATATAGAATGATTAGGCACTTCTTAACAACTGTTTCAGGCAAAGTATCAATTTTACTTCGTATGCCATCAATGTATGTGACCCCAGCCATCTCAACCATACTTCTCCTGACTGTGGCTTTTGAGGATTTCTTCTTCAAATTATTTTGTTTTGTCACTAAAACACTATAATAATCTAGAGGTATTTTAATGCAAATATCAGTCGTTGTCGTCGTTGTGTTACAGCTGAGAAAAGCTATTGAAGACCTCGCCAATGGAGTCATCATACCTTACGTACACATCCATTCATGAAGGCTAACATGCCAGACACAGAGGGAGGACAATTGCTTCTGCAGCACTATTGGACACTGTTTAACTTGGGCAATTGATATCACCTCCCCCCCCCTCCCCCATTCCACCAAGTAAAATTCAAGGCAAATTGAATGTAAAGATGAGGCCTCAAACTTTCATTCCATGACGACACCAGCGCAAGCAATTCTGGGAGTAAATTTGAGTGTTTCCCGATAGTGCTGGCAGCCTTGCTACTTACTGGATGAACCATTTGTCACCATCCAGAGTGTAACATTAACCAAAGGCTGTTTGAAAGTGACTGTTATAAAATAAAATATTGAAACTTTCTCAAGTCTACATCGATTCATGAGCACTGAGCACACATCGCATCGCAAAAAAAAATTGAATAAAACAACTTGCTGTCATGTCCAATCTCTAAGTCTAAGCCATGGTAAACCGGATTGTATGTCAAGGCAGTGGCCATCGAGCAGCTTGCTTTGTCATTGTGGAAAGCTAATACGACCAGGGGACAAGCTTTGGTCATTCTGAAAGGCTTGCAACATAACATGTGTCCATCCCAGGCAAACCAGAAAATACAATCAATCAAACTTTAAGACCAAACTCCAACCTGCCCGTCTCCTTCAAAGACCTTGTGGCACCTTGTTAAGTTTGTCTCTGATGTGTACTCCTCCTCGATACCTCCTCCACTTCAAATTACATCAGAGCTGACTCCGCTCTAAACAAGGTTGTTTTAACTCGGTCTCTGTCTCCCTTCGTACCCACTGACATTCATACATCTGACAAGGTTGAGAAAGTTCTGCCTAAGCTGTGACTCTACATTTTATGACAGGACCAGATGGTATGAGCACCAGTGGTTATGAAATCCTGCTTTGCTGATCTCACTTTTATCTTTTGTCTGTTCTATAGATTAGAGGTCACCTCCTATCTGCTTGAAAGACAGCCAGCATTACTTCAACACACATCAAGGGTGCAAAAACAGATGCTCCCAATTATAGGCCAGTTATTTTACTTCCAATCAAAAGCAAAGTCATGGAATCTATCATTGTAGCTGACATAAAGTCCTTCATGTTATCAAATGACCTGATCTTTGACCTTTAGTATGGATCTCTTCCTAGCCACTCAACTTTGGACCTGCTGCTGCTTCATCTTCTCTCTATCTCAACAATGAATGAGGCTCTGAATCAACCGAAAGGTCAAGGCTGTATCTGTAGATATGTCAGGCATTCACCATTGTCTGGCACTCTGCTCTGCTTTCCAAGCTTTCTACATGTGGAATAGAAGGCAACCTTCTTTCCTGGCAGGGTGACTTCCTCACCTCACACAGTCAGTGTGTTGTTTTCAAATAAATATAATCCTCTCGTCTCCTCTCCCAGTCAAGGCTCCATGCAGTGCCCCAAGGCAGCTACCTGGGTGCATTCCTGCTCCTCATTTCTATTAATGATCTCTCTGATGCTCTGGAAAAACCCTCTTTTCTTTTTTTTTACAGATAACTCCACATTACACAATTGTACATCCCACTGACAGACGAGCAGCAGCGGCTTCATTCTCTGCTGACCTGGAAAGGATCAGATACTGGACTCGCACTTGGAATATGTCTTTCAAACCAGGAAAATCATCAAAAGAACCTACATATCTATTTGCACAATCCACCACTGGAGCAAGTTGTAGTCTTTCAAAGCTTTAGGGCTTGAGCATTAGCGACCCTCTTCTGGACACACCCTATATCCAAAGACATGCACACTGCTCCCTGTACCCTCCCAGAAATGTTGTGACCAAACAATGTGAAATCGTCATTTCACATCATCTCAGCAACAAAACAACCAAATTAGAATTTCAACAGCTCATCGGACGGTTTCCAAGTTAGGTATGATGCATCAGCCTTAAAAATATTGATCTTCGGCGCCAACAAGCCACACACAGTGTTCCTGGTGCCTTGACAGTCCTGGTACACAATGGCACAGGCAAGACGTTTACCGCTTCCTAACTGGCTCCTCATTTCAGCGGTGATTTTGTGCACCATGCTGAAGAGGGTCTCACAGTATACATTGTTGTATGCAATCAGTAAGTAGTACATGCTTGGTCAGTTGAGAGAGCATTGGACATACTGGCTGAACTGGGCAGTTATCTTGTAGCTAGCTTTTCCATGGTTATTAGCTCCACCACCAAAGGTGGATGGAGGTTATGTTTTCACCCATCTGTCTGCCTACCTGTGTGCAGGATATCTCAAAAAGTTTTGGTTGGATTTGCATAAAACTTGGTGGACAGGGTTGGTTGTGTGACAAAAATGAATTGACTCGATTTTGGTGAAGATCTGGATCCTGAAACGAGAATTTTCAAAGTGATTCTTCATTATTGAGTGATAGGGCCAAAAAGGATGTGGCACAAGGTCTCGAAACATAATGGAC
>CM068954.1:175762140-175774050 GCA_035128595.1 Eptatretus atami | reverse complement strand
TTTCCAACCCTTCCACTCCGAACTCCAACGGCTCAACTCCTGCCGGTGGCTCGCGTCTCTCCAACGGCTCTCAACTAAACGCTCTCCAACCCAGCCAACACTCCGAACTCAATGGCTCAACTCCTGCGTGACTCGGCGTCTCTCCAACGGCTCTCAACTAACCGCTCTCCAACCCCAACAACAACAACGCCTTGTTGGCGAGCGAACGCAGCCCTTTATAGCCCCGAGGGAGGGGCTGCGGTGGGCTTTGCCACCCGAAATCAGCGCCCTCCCCCTTTTCACCTTTGAACCTTCACCAGGCTGGATCCGCCCGAACAAACGCGGACGTGGTGGAAATCGCCATCAAACGCGGGCGCGGCTGAAATCACCGGCTTCACGCGGACGTGTTCGTTGAGTTGTTGTGTGTTGTTATTGTTGTTGTTGTTATTGTTAAAATAAAAGATAGAGAAAGAATAACGGCTAACTCAAAGATGCACAGCCCGGCACACGAATAATTCCCTATACATCGGTGGGGAAATCTAACCTGGAACACACACTTACCGAAATAACTGACCTCTGGGGGAACCTGACTGCGTGTTCTGTTGAATTCCCACAACCGTAACAATATGATTGACTACCTATAGAAAAGTTTGATCAAAAGATGATCTGAAATACAATACGGCCACCATTGATGTCATAATACATTTGGGCATTTATTTAGAAAAAATATGAATTACAGACACCTTGGAGTTGCACCTCATCAAATAGGCTAATTTTGAACACAACAGGAAGTGACATCCATCATACCGGAAGTGGACAATATCTCAAAAAACATAGGCTAATCGTCAACAGGAATACTACCTGAGTAAAATGTGTACATTCTAAATCCAGCTCTTTATTTTACCATGATCCATCTGTCACTCCACTTTTGGCAACATCCAGATGAGCTATAGGACCATCGGTCCTCAATATTTTTTTAAATTGGCATGGGGGTTGCGAATAAATGGGGCTGATTGGTCACAGACTAGCTGTCATCTTCGTGCCGAGCAACCAGTCTGAGAATTACAAATATAATCTTTTCTTACCACCCTTTGAAACCGCAAAAGCTCAGGTTGGTCGTTTTGCCATTCCCGTCTGAGCACTTCATCATGATGTAGTGACCAGAGGTTCGAATCCTAATTCCGATACTGTTAAAAAAAAATATCATCTATCTACCAATGTCCACATAATTTGATGTGAGGTAAACTAATGTATTTGTATTATATGTAATAAATTCACAACCTGGAAAAGGCAAGACAAAATGCGTGGGTTTTGGGAAATTTAGAGACAATGGATTGTTGATGATTTTAAGGCACAACAATGGATTAAATCAACAAGGCGTTGATGAGGTATGCTAACTGCCATGGGAGAAAAGAGAAGAAGCTGACCCTTTGGCATTAACCCTTCGTCGGAGCAAAAGAGCAGGCCATAGTTTGCTTTGTTGGCGAACAGCACTGGCACCTTTCATGTGTCAGACCTGGATGGGAGAAATGTCAAAGCAAACTTTGGGTTCTATAGGCACAACTTGTTCACACATTTAACTGCAGTATCTATTCAGCATTATGTGTTTGCATAAGATGATTCCAGGTTGCAGGATGCATAGAGTTATGCACACTCTGAGCCGTCTAGTCTGAGTTTGAATCCTGACCCAGCTACAAACTGTCATCCTGGTGTCTTACAGGCAGGTTTAGGCAACAATCTGTGCCCGTCCCTTGGTGTACGTTAAACTGGGCGTCCGGTTTGCCAGCATTAGTTGGTGGAAATAAAGAGATCACGGTGTCCTTATGAAGAGTTTGCAAACTATTTTTCAGAACTCGTGCCAAATTCCAAATTCCTGCTCTAACCTGTAGGAGCACTGCATCAGTGACAGAGCCGCACCCTCAGCAATGATGCACCCAGTAGCCAAAGGCTGCACATGAAATGAAATGATCGGGTGTTCTGGTTTGGCATGCTTGCCAAATTTGAGTCTCACATACTTGCTCAGATCATCACCGTGGAAACCAAGACTTTGAATATCATTGGAATCTCTCACGATGAACTGAGTCAATGGGCCCGGCGCGTCACCATCGCTGACAGGTCGATGGTCTCTGTCTTCTTCCGCCTCATTTCTGGTCTTGCACCCTCTGCCCTCTCCATGCTCTGTCCCCCCAAAGTACCTGCAGGATGCACGCGGTCCACCAGTAGCCTCCTCCTAGTGAAACTGCCAAATCCAGAACCACTGCTCACCTTCATTCATTTATTCCTCTCTTTTCCCACCTGTGGAACCACCTTCCACACTCTCTAAAATCTCATTCTTTTCTCTCGGTCTTCAAGACAGCCGTTCACCACCATCCAAAGTCATGATCTTTCCACACCCCATTAAACCACCCCCAACCCTCCCAAAATTTTGCTTATGTATCCATCTTTTCCACTCCTTGCGTTCTCCCCTAACCTTATCGTTATCTGCATCGTTGTCGTTTACCTTCTCTGTCTCCATCTACCTTCTCCCTCCACCCTACTATTGACATTCCCCTTTCTTCTGCTGTTCTCCTTGTTATGTTGTGTCCTGATCTGTTCTGTGTCCGAGCTCTTTCACGAGCCAAGACGATACTGTATAAAAAAAACAAATCCTGCACATCTTCTCATATGCTGCCTGGAAAGCAATCAGTTAAACATGGTTTAGAGCAAGGCTCATTCAACAATGTCACTCTAACATGCTACCCTTTGTGCCCAGCCAGAGTCTCTGACTTCCAGTGGTTTATCGGACTGGTGCCATATTGAACCGATCACCGCCCAGTTGTTCTCCTAAAAGCTCTCTGTACCAGGTACAGTCTGTCATGTACGTTCACAGAAACCTCTGTAAATCACTCGAGTTAAGATTCTGAAATATTTTTTTTATTCATCCAATCACCTTTTACACCTACCTTATTCATTTTGGTAAATAGTGCTTCCCACACCAATAAAACGACACAATACATTAGGCCCTGACCCAGTTTTGAACAGACATGGAACATCTCAACTTTATCAACAAATATGTTGACTTTCCACAGGCTCATAGGATGTTTGAGCTGTTAGGTCTCCAACAGTTGTTTGTGACCTCAAGTGGTCAGTTGGAGGGGGTTGTGACTCTTCGAGAGTAAGTTGATCGCGCATACGGTTAACTGATCACCACCACATTTAGATAGGGGACCATCCAACTTTTTTTTTTTTTTTGGAAGACATCACCATTATAGAATGATTAGGCACTTCTTAACAACTGTTTCAGGCAAAGTATCAATTCTTACTTCGTATGCCATCAATGTATGTGACCCCAGCCATCTCAACCATACTTCTCCTGACTGTGGCTTTTGAGGATTTCTCTTCAAATTATTTTGTTTTGTCACTAAAACACTATAATAATCTAGAGGTATTTTAATGCAAATATTCAGTCGTTGTCGTCGTTGTGTTACAGCTGAGAAAAGCTATTGAAGACCTCGCCAATGGAGTCATCATACCTTACGTACACATCCATTCATGAAGGCTAACATGCCAGACACAGAGGGAGGACAATTGCTTCTGCAGCACTATTGGACACTGTTTAACTTGGGCAATTGATATCACCTCCCCCCCCCTCCCCCATTCCACCAAGTAAAATTCAAGGCAAATTGAATGTAAAGATGAGGCCTCAAACTTTCATTCCATGACGACACCAGCGCAAGCAATTCTGGAGTAAATTTGAGTGTTTCCCGATAGTGCTGGCAGCCTTGCTACTTACTGGATGAACCATTGTCACCATCCAGAGTGTAACATTAACCAAAGGCTGTTTTGAAGTGACTGTTATAAAATAAAATATTGAAACTTTCTCAAGTCTACATCGATTCATGAGCACTGAGCACACATCGCATCGCAAAAAAAAATTGAATAAAACAACTTGCTGTCATGTCCAATCTCTAAGTCTAAGCCATGGTAACCGGATTGTATGTCAAGGCAGTGGCCATCGAGCAGCTTGCTTTGTCATTGTGGAAAGCTAATACGACCAGGGACAAGCTTGGTCATTCTGAAAGGCTTGCAACATAACATGTGTCCATCCCAGGCAAACCAGAAAATACAATCAATCAAACTTTAAGACCAAACTCCAACCTTGCCCGTCTCCTCAAAGACCTTGTGGCACCTTGTTAAGTTTGTCTCTGATGTGTACTCCTCCTCGATACCTCCTCCACTTCAATTACATCAGAGCTGACTCCGCTCTAAACAAGGTTGTTTTAAACTCGGTTCTCTGTCTCCCTTCGTACCCACTGACATTCATACATCTGACAAGGTGAGAAAGTTCTGCTAAGCTTGACTCTACATTTTATGACAGGACCAGATGGTATGAGCACCAGTGGTTTATGAAATCCTGCTTTGCTGATCTCACTTTTATCTTTTGTCTGTTCTATAGATTAGAGGTCACCTCTATCTGCTTGAAAGACAGCCAGCATTACTTCAACACACATCAAGGTGCAAAAACAGATGCTCCCAATTATAGGCGCAGTTATTTTACTTCCAATCAAAAGCAAAGTCATGGAATCTATCATTGTAGCTGACATAAAGTCCTTCATGTTATCAAATGACCTGATCTTTGACCTTTAGTATGGATCCTTCCTAGCCACTCAACTTGGACCTGCTGCTGCTTCATCTTCTCTCTATCTCAACAATGAATGAGGCTCTGAATTAACCGAAAGGTCAAGGCTGTATCTGTAGATATGTCAGGCATTCACCATTGTCTGGCACTCTGCTCTGCTTTCCAAGCTTTCTACATGTGGAATAGAAGCAACCTTCTTTCCTTGCAGGGTGACTTCCTCACCTCACACAGTCAGTGTGTTGTTTTCAAATAAATATAATCCTCTCGTCTCCTCTCCCAGTCAAGGCTCCATGCAGTGCCCAAGGCAGCTACCTGGTGCATTCCTGCTCCTCATTTCTATTAATGATCTCTCTGATGCTCTGGAAAAACCCTCTTTTCTTTTTTTTACAGATAACTCCACATTACACAATTGTACATCCCACTGACAGACGAGCAGCAGCGGCTCATTCTCTGCTGACTGGAAAAGGATCAGATACTGGACTCGCACTTGGAATATGTCTTTCAAACCAGGAAAATCATCAAAAGAACCTACATATCTATTTGCACAATCCACCCACTGGAGCAAGTTGTAGTCTTTCAAAGCTTTAGGGCTTGACATTAGCGACCCTCTTCTGGACACACCCTATATCCAAAGACATGCACACTGCTCCCTGTACCCTCCCAGAAATGTTGTGACCAAAACAATGTGAAATCGTCATTTCACATCATCTCAGCAACAAAACAACCAAATTAGAATTTCAACAGCTCATCGGACGGTTTCAAGTTAGGTAGATGCATCAGCCTTAAAAATATTGATCTTCGCGCCAACAAGCCACACACAGTGTTCCTGGTGCCTTGACAGTCCTGGTACACAATGGCACAGGCAAGACGTTACCGCTTCCTAACTGGCTCCTCATTTCGCGGTGATTTTGTGCACCATGCTGAAGAGGTCTCACAGTATACATTGTTGTATGCAATCAGTAAGTAGTACATGCTTGGTCAGTTGAGAGGCATTGGACATACTGGTGAACTGGGCAGTTATCTTGTAGCTAGCTTTCCATGGTTATTAGCTCCACCACCAAAGGTGGATGGAGGTTATGTTTTCACCCATCTGTCTGCCTACCTGTGTGCAGGATATCTCAAAAAGTTTGGTTGGATTTGCATAAAACTTGGTGACAGGGTTGGTTGTGTGACAAAAATGAATTGACTCGATTTTGTGAAGATCTGGATCCTGAAACGAGAATTTTCAAAGTGATTCTTCATTATTGAGTGATAGGGCCAAAAAGGATGTGGCACAAGGTCTCGAAAACATAATGACGGATTGGGCGAAGCTTGGTGGACAGGTTGGGCAGGTGACAAGGACGAACTGATTTGATTTGGTGAAGATTCAGATTCTCATCCGGATCCGGTCTATCAATGGGATACAGAACATAAACTGTCAAAGAATCCATCCCACAGGTTGAGCCTTGAGGGTTCTCTCCAAGCACTTGTGTATGCCAAGTACATGCCTTAACACCTTGCATACCTAAATATTACAGAAGACCAGCGGGTACCCACAGCAGATACTTTCGCTTACACTTAAATAAATTGTGTAATAAGTACTGGCAAGCATTGCAATTTCACATTCTTCTTCTGTAGTTACGTTTTATCTGTTCAAAAGATCATTAATGCAGTTTCACGCATGATAATGATCTTGACAGCCAAAAGAAATCGTGAAAAATATGTTACTCTTGTCAAAATGATAGAATAAATCTATCAAAATGTCCTCAGGGTCTGATCACTCAGGCTTTGCCCCACCTTTATGACAAGGGCAAACCATTTCATATAGTCCGGGTTCTCCTTGTGGAGAGACTGAGCATTCCTTTATCTTGCCAGTCATCACAGAGGCACTGTTCGATGAAACGAGCAGCCATCGTTTGAGATCCGTGTTGACATCAGTTACAGTTTACTCGTTTTTCAGCAATGTTCTCGGTCATCAATATGTACGTCAGGACCTGTACCCAACAGACAGGTCAGTACACGCGACTTCGGGATGCTGCAGTCAAAATGGCTTTGCAGAAGGGAACATTGCAGACACAGAAAAAAATCATGTCACCAACAGGTTCGCAACCGATATAAAATACTTGGCACTAAGCCAGCATCCTGAACAACTGGCAAACAACACGATAGCAGTGCTATTGCAGATCCTGGAGCTTCACGGTCTGCCAAATATCAGCATGCACACCGCCAGGAATGCAAGCCAGTTATTCAAAGGCCAAATTCCATAAATGTAAATTGAAGTGCAAGTCCGAATGGGCAATATAATAATAAATAAATAAATATATGACCATAGAAATGTCCCTTTTGTTTACTGCTTTATTATTGTTTCAACCTGTACCACATTGTAAATGTAACAAAAAAATAGATCTAAAAAACCTTGTACATTTGCTGTATATAAAAAGAGAGCAAATAATTTAAGCATAAATAATGGCGAAATTAGATCGCATGTGACAGACAAAAAGAGGAAGCCAAAACTAGCCCTTTCCTTCATTACATTCATTACACCGTCCTAACGAAGCACATCGACGTAGGGGTGAGGACAACCCGCCAGATCAAGGACTAGTTTTGAATTGATATCACCTGTTCTGTTTGTAATGCGACTGGACGTTGGTAATGTGCTTCAATGTAAATGTTTCAAAAGATTGCTGTTTGAAAGCTGCACTGTTTGATGAAAGTAGAAAAAAAAAGGCAATCAGTCCCAAAAGCTGTAGATTTGTAGAATATTTTACCAGACATCTTTGGATAAAAATAGTAATGCTCATAACATATGATGCCAAATAAAACACGACAGTTCAGGACCGACACGCCACAGCACCCAGGATCATAATTTTGTCCTTTTCCTTTGATTTTCCTTTTAAGGTCGGCTCGAGGAATCTGCTTAAAAACTTGGGTAAATTGCCCGTTACAGATAAAAAAATATATATGTATTAAAAAAAAATCTCATGTGCACGGAGTTTTTGATCCATATCTAACACGATGGCAAATGAAGAACAGTAGATAGATGTGCAGTAGCTGAGCAAGACGAGGTTGCATTCTTCATTAACTATGGGAGTACAAACGAATATCAAGGCAAATTATACCTGTGCAAGCATTAAATTAAAGAGATGAATAATAATAATAATAATAATGAGAATTCTTTTTTTTTCCTTCTGTATAGCGAATATTAGCTTCTTGTTAGACTTTTAAACACATCATCATCAAAATATCCCATCATGTTTCACTGTTCATCTCGATTTACAATACAATCTGCTGTAAAAACAACAAGAATTAGGAAAAAAAATAATGCCGGTCATCAATAATCACAGGTTTTAGGAAATATCTCTGAGTTATAAATGATGATGAGTACAAATATAGAAAATATAATTTAGATAATGATGATGCAGAGCTCATCAGGAGCAAATGCAGTTGAGCAAGTGATCACGCTCCGAAATTTCTCCTAAGCGAGCGAATACATTGAAGGGGAAGTAACTCCATTTAAGCAATAAGACAAAAGGTTGTTTGATCTAACAAATTAATAGAGGAGTTTGTCAATGTACAACCAAAATAATCATGAATACAGGAGTATATGACATCAGAGACAAAAATTGAACAAGTCAATACAGAACACTACTGAAATAATGTTTGTACACAAATAGACCATTTAATGGTGCAGGTTAAGAATGGAGGGACCACAGAGGAAGGAGAGAAATGCCTTCGTTTTTCGGACGGAATGCTCGAATAATTTGTGGGCTGGGAAGGCAAACGGGGCATAAGCCCGGAGCGATATGCGCTGCCCTCGCCCTCATCAGGCTTTCTGGATGAGTCGCATGATGAATCTGAAATTGAGGCATCTCTATTTATTTATTTTATTTTATTTGTATACGTTGTCGAGGCTCGTATGAGAGCTAACACACAACGCACAGCAAGGGGGGGGGGCATGAGACAAGAGTGGCGGGAGTGGGAAGGACAAAACAGTGGGGACAGACACTAGAGATCTGTGGAAGGGAGAGGATGGGGCGGGGAACATGGGGAATACAAGATGGATATTACAGGGACTTTCAGGAAGGAAAGCAGGGAATTTGAAGGAGGTGGGTTTTGGGGTGGATTAACGAGGGTAGAAAAGATCGATTTTGATGGGGATGATAAGAGGTGGTGGTGAACGGCTGTTTTGCAGGCCTGGAGGAAAGAATGGGATTGAACAGAGTGTGGGAGTTTATTCCAAAGGCGGGAAAAAAAGAGGAATGAAAGAGTGAAGGTGAGCAGTGATTCGTGATTTTGGTAGTTTTACCAGAAGGGGGGTGTTGGCGGACCTTGAGCGCCCTGCAGAAATATGGGGGACAAATCGCAGACAGAGCAAGTGGGGGGGGGCGAGACCGGAGAGGAGAGGTAGAAGACAGAAAGACCACTGACCTGCCTGCGGTGAGAGAGTGAGAGGCCCAAATACTCAGCCTCATCGCGGGAGATACCAATGATCCGAAATGCCTTGGTTTCCACAGCGTGAAGCTGAGAAATGTGAGAGGCAGGAGCACCAGCCCAGAGGGGAGAGCAGTACTCCATCAGGCTGCGGCCGAAAGCTTTGTAAGTGGTCAGGAGCTCAGGTGGGCCGAGGAAGCACTTTGCACGACAGAGGATTCCCAGTCGGCGACTGGCTTTGGTGGCCAGTTTGGAAATGTGGCTTTCCCAGGAAGATCATGACAGATAGTGAGACCCAGAAGCTTGAAATAAAGGACTTCTTCCAGAGGATTGCTGAGAAAGTATATGGGGGTTTTCCAAATGTTCCTATCACAGAGACATAGTGAGAGTGTGAGATTTGTCCGGATTGAAAGACATGTTCCACGTGTTGGACCAGCTTGTGATTTTACTGAGATCTGTAGTGAGCGAAGAAGCTGCTGCTTGCCGGTCTGAGGAATGACAGATGGTATGACAGAGGGTGGAGTCATCAGCAAAGTGATAAAGAGGATTTTCCAGAGAGTCGGAGAGATCATTGATGAAAACCAGAAAAAGAACAGGCCAGAACACTACCTTGAGGAACTCGATCTCTGATTGAGCTCTCGAACAGGCCACGTGGCAAATCCAGATCAGAGAAGTCGTCACGAGGTGCGAACAATAGACTCAATGTAAATCGGTGACTTACTGGAATATTTAACACTGTTGAAAGTAGAGTTGTCAGAATTTGGCAACAGTAAAGGTGGTGACGCTGACGAACCTTTGCACATGAGATGAGCTTTGATTGCATCTGAGTGACGCACAGACTTTATTGTACAGATGTATCATGTATGATTTGCATATGTCTTGGTCATATTCCTCTTTTATTAAAAAAAACTCCGAGTGAGTTCATCATGCTAACTCATAAAGGTCGATATGCAAACCAAATCACCTTAGCAATGCCTGGAAATGATTCCGAGGCACACACTTTAAGATTGCTGGTTCCGTGCCGTGGAATACCAGCAAAGCCCAGTGAAAGGAAAATGGCGGATCGACCGCAGATGGATGAGTTCAAAGAATGGGGTGACTACGTGTGCAACATAAGACACAATGACCGAATAACACAAAATATTTTAATGTTTCGACTACTTCGGGAAGGTGACAAATTCTATATTTTGGATCCCAAAAATTATCATCGGAATGACTGAAGCAAATCTCCATTGGTCTAATGAAGTATGCGCCTGAGCTTGAACACCCATATTACAGAATGAAATGGGATCACCCTAATGTGTCTCCGACAAAATAAACGCAGGGTGGCTCAGAAAATGTGCTTCACTGACTATCTTCTAAAGGGCAAAGAAATAAAAATAAAAAAACTGATGAAGGCGTTCCTCTTTCTCCCACCTGTGGAACCAACTTCCACATTCCCTTCAATCCCATTCTTCCGTCCACGACTTCAAGACAACTGTTCACCACCATCTCATATCATCCCCTATCTAAAACCATGATCTTTTCGACCCTTGTTAACTTCTTCCAGGTTTCCCGTTTTTCCTTTCTGGGAGTTTCCTTCTGTATCCATCCAGTCTACCCCATGCATCTTTTCCTGCCCCCCCCCCTACCATTCCTCCCACCACCTATTGTTTGTCCAAGTCTCCCTCCTTGTCCTTCAACTCCACTGTTGGTGTTCCCCACCCTCCCCTCCTCTCCTCTCCACTGTTCCTTCTGTTCCTTCGTTACGTCCTGATTCGTTTCCAGTGTTCAGTGTACTAGCTCTTCAACAAGCCTCGACTCTGTATACCAAACAAAAACAAATTACTCGCCACAAACGAATGCAAGGCGAGTATAAGGTGCGTGTGAGTGATTGTCACCATTCATGATGAGCTGTGATTAGTCGAACGGTCACAATGAATCCCACCTCGTGGCGTTGACCTGGGAAAGTTTTTGGCCCATGTCTTTCACGAACCAACCAGCCCGGCCTGGCCTGGCATTCGACTAAGTAAGTTAGAGCAGGAATTTGAAGTTTGTTGAGGGTGGTAGGAATAGCTTACATACTCTTCGTGAAAGACATCAAGGGATCTTGAGAACCATGCACACTTGCCTCTGGGCTGTCTCGCCTGGGATCGAATCTTGGCCCAGCTATAAACGGTCATCCTGGTATTTCGCAAGCAGGGTGAGGCATCAATGCGTGCACCGTCCCTCAAATGGACGTTAAACTGGGTGTTTCATCTGGCAGCGTTAGTTATTGGACGTTAAAGACCCCACATTGCCTTCGTGAATAATAGGCAAGCTATGACAACCACCCTGATCAAATTACAAATTCCTGCCACCTTCAGCCGAGTATCTTGCGTCGGAGTGGTCCAGCATTCTAACCCTTGCCAAGAAACTGCTTCGACAGAACATGAAACTCTGTATAGAATACGGTGCACGAGTACACACAAGATGTCATCGACTATTTTTTTGTTTATCTTTTGGCAAAGTAATTCAGGAGCGATATAGAGCACAACATTATCGCACTTCTCAAATCAATGCACTGCCAGGTACGTCCCAGTTATGGAACAGATTATGGACATGGCCAGGCTTTCTTCGAAGGGTAAGCTTCACAAACTGAAGGCAGATAAAGGGTATGCAAACCGTCACAGGACGATCGGGATGATACAAACATTAAGATACATTCAAACGAATTGGTGTAAGTTGAACGTAAAGATCATGTGTAGTAACTCTGATTTATTGAAATAGGACTTTTGTTTTACCGAAAGAAGAACACTCCACAGTGAAGTCCATGTGAGTTACCGGAGAGCCTCTTGGACATGTTTTTAGGCAACATGACGGTGGACGGGTTGGGTGTGTGACGAGGATGAATTGATAAGATTTGGGTGAAGATCTAGATCCGA
>CM068954.1:175737378-175756807 GCA_035128595.1 Eptatretus atami | reverse complement strand
TCTACAATCTTAATTTATGCTAGGACAGGCGCCATCACACACACACACATACACACACACACACACACAGGAAGAATAGATAGCCAGAGAGAAAGAAAGCAGGTGAGGATAAACGACCTCTCAATAGCTGGTGCGGTCGGCAGACCAACGCAACCCAGAACACTTAGGGAGAGGTAGGTGGGAGGAATACTGGTTGTGTTTAAGGTGTGGGAGTGAGAGGTGTGGTGTAGTGCAATGTGGGGTGGTGCGGTGTCGTGCCAGAGGAAAATGTGATTGCAAGTCAGTAATGATGTTCTTTGTGCATCCAAAGAAGACGGAATAGAGGGGTGGATAGAGAGAAAGAGGAGAATAGATGTGTGAGGAGAAAGATCCTGAACCTATCTGTGTAAAGGTCTGTATGTGTAGCATGTACCTCCGTGGGATGCTCCACCTGAGCGTCGCCACCTCATGATATGGCGCGTTATCTCCTGCTTAATTACTTTGCCGGGGTTGTGGCAACATGCACTCCGCACTGGTCCGTCTGGCTGCACGGAGGGTGGCGGTACATCGACAGCACGGCAGAGAGTCTCGGCAGTTGCCCCGGATCAGGCTCCCAAAGAAGAAGAAGCGCGTTCTGACAATCACACACCAATTGTGAGACAGGGAGCGAAGCGACGAGGCGAGAGGCGAGCGAAGAATCAGTGAAGAGCTGAGCAAAGAGCGAAGAGAGTCTAACGGCTCCGCGCTCCCCCTTTTACAAGCCCCAGGCGAAGGGTGGGGTAATGACCGGAAACGAAGCGCTCTGGCCCGAATCCTGCTCCTCTATTGGGCCACAGCAGCCCAAGCCATGCCCTGCCAGGCTCTGGGACTGGAAACTGTCTCAGTTGCCCACCCGCTTCGGCATGGGTCGGAGCGCCTGACTCAAAATACAGCATGCTCCTTGAGCCGGCACCCTGGCCCTGAACGTGCTCCAAGTCCATTCTGAATGTCGAATAGCAACGGACTTTCCCGCCACCCATGGGCCCCATGAGCCAAAATGCACACCCGGGCCCCGAACCAACTTCCCAGATCGCCCTTCTTGCAATCCCTCCTCATTGCCCCTTGGCTTATGACTGGATGAGGGTTGCATCAATTCCAGATACTCACCCGGGATGGCCCCAGTGAGATGCGGTTGAGCTATTAACGTCTGTTGCATGGTCAAGCATCGCGCGGTGCCAAGCACAATCCGAGTCGTGCGGTGCCAAGGACAATCCGAGTCATGCGGTGCCGAGGACAATCCGAGTCGTGCGGTGTTCTGCAAAATATAGTGGCGAATTGTAGCGATGCAGAGGTACAAGTGGGTGTGGGAATATTTTTCCCATGTACAGGAGACGTTTGTGGTCAAAGTGGTGAGGTTTGATGAGTGATGTGCGAAGTAAGGTGGGATGCCGGTTGGAAATTGGCGTGCAGATTTGAACGAAATAATGGCACGTGATGCGAGGGTGGTATAGTGTGTAGTGGAGTGGTGTGGTGGATCCGAGCCACGGGAGGCATCGTAGTGTGCTTATTATCAATTGCCTATTGAATGGCGTGTGTGCTTGCATGCTTGTTTTGTACAATGGCTAAAAGGAAAGGGTTAGAGTAGAAATCAGAATATGAATTAAAGATAGTTACTTGACCTAACTACGAGACCCACGCAAGGCACTTCATCCCGTTAACCCACTCGACACGAGGGGAGGATTAACTACACGAATAGTAATGAAATAACTGCCTGGGGATCACTGTATGTTGGGTGCCATTGCATTAGAGGTATGCGGGTTTGCTAAACCGCAACAATATTAAAGTTAAAATGCAACTTCTGGCTTGTTAGTAATGTATCATACTCTTGTTAGTCCCGGGGATGTCAACAAGTCACTTCAGCCAATTCTCAAGTCGAATATATTGTTACGGCTGTGCAAAATTTAGCAACCACCATTCAGGTCCCGTAGGTGAGGTATTTCTGAAGTACATGTATAGTTAGCCCCAAACCCGTTTGTTAGAGGGAATTTATGTGATTCATTCGGGCTGCGATCCTTTGAGTTAGGCGTTTTTCTGTTCTTTCTTTATTTCGAACCAACCACATCTCAACCCAACCATGCCACACTACAACAACGCCAACCACGCCCACCACTACAACACGCCAACCACGCCACACTACAAACAACGCCAACCCGCCCACTACAACAACGCCAACCACGCCACCACTACAACAACCACCACGTTCAGAATCGGCAACACGGTTGCCAGAGGCCTGGCCTCGAGGGAAAGCAGGCGGCCCCCGTTCCCCCCCCCTCCCCGAACGAATGGCGCCGTCGCGGTGGATTACACCCTGCGAGGAAGAGGAAGAATGCCACGGCGGTGCGAGCGTCACCGATTGGACGGAAGACCACTCCTTCTGGAAGTTCCAGCATGTTCTGGAAGGAGGGGTGGAGCCAAAAAACGGGGGTGGAGTGGAGGCGGGGCCCCGCGATATAAGGACGGACACGGAAGGGGTGCGAGGATCTCGCTCTGTCTTTTCCCCTGCGGGTGGAGTGAGGCTGTCTGGTTTCCTCGCCTCTGTGTGGGGCGGTGAGGAGTCGTCGGTGGTGGAGAGACGGCGGAAGGCGACGGAGCTGAGAGTTGAGGACGTCGGAGAGGGACTCGACACGCTCAGGGAAGTCGCGACTTCCATTTCTTTTTGGTTCTGTGTAAATGTGTGTGTGTGGCGCCAGTCTGGTGAAGTAAAACTGTATAAGTGTTGCCGAGTGTTCGCGTTGGTCGGTTGTAGAGCTGCGTCATTGTTTCTTTCTTCCATGTGATATATGTGCATTCTGTGTTATATGTGTGCTTTGTGTCCGTGTGCGTGTAAATAAAATGCTTGCTTGTTGAATTGTTCCCCATTTCGCTGCGTCCTTCCTTTGTTGGGTCTCCATCTTGCTTCACGTAAAGGGTTCGAGTGGGCGTAAGACGCCCGATAATTAATTGGAACCGTCAAGGTCGAGATAACTCCGCTCGGTTATCCCGATAGTACGGAACGGGCCGCTTAAGCGGTTCGTGTCCGGAGTCGACCTGTGGCGTGGTGCAACGCCTCGGTAGTTACACCGTGCGAGTACTTAGGTATATCGACTTTCGGCGATTCACCCTACTCGCACGGGTAGAATGCGGACTGGGTTGTGGTGAGGTTAAACCCCACCCGTGACTGGCCCCGGCGTTAGTCCGAGAGGGTCCAGCAACTGAATTGTCCGTCGGTGGGCGAGGCGGCCGCGATTCGAGTCACGTGGCCGATCGCACGCCAGCGGGCGCGAATTCGCGACAATATGTTTGTAAACTTCATCCAGTGGAAATTTGTTGCTTTGTTACCAGCAAACATTAATCTACGTTAAATTTACTCCTCATACGTGGTGGTCGTACTTGAACAGATGTACATGAGACTAGTCAGTAACCTCAGCTTGTGAATAAATGGTTTACACGAACAACAAAATCATTCAACGTGGAACGGGAAAGGAGATTTAATGAAACGTAACTTATTAACTTCAACTGATATCATAGTTTTTATGTTTTCCTTTTAAAAAGACAAGTCGTGACATAATTTACAAATATTGACGAAGCTGAAATAATCCAAGTCCCCTGCCATATTTAAATCATTCCAAAATCTCTTTATCGGGTTGGGATGTACACGGGGTTAATGATTAAGGTTAAGCGGCCAAGTTTCCCCCCGGCACTAATGTTCTTGTTTGAATGAAGTCGTTTCCGACGTAGCCACATTGGCAAGATTGGTGCTTTCCGCTTGGACATGGCGTGCTGCCTGGAGAGTGGACACTCCCTTTAACCGTAGCGGTGAACAGCATCTGACCCGGCAGCCATGAGTGCTGGCACGCTGCACATGTCACGTACATGGAAGATGTCATCAATCACCGAAAATCATTTATCATTTATTTTAAACCCCGTTTTGATTCGATGTTTATTCAATGATTATTTTCGGAACATTGTCAACAAGTCATTATGAACTCAAGTTGCACGCAAGTCAGGAAGCCCCAAAACTCCCAAGTCCGAGAGTCTCAAGTCCGAGTCAAGTGACAAGTCGCAAAATTTTGTGACTCCAGTCACCGACTCTGTTACGGAGCGTCGATGCTGCGAAAGCAGTTTCTTGGCAAGGATTTTACAGGGTGGTTTGCCATTACCTTCTCAGCAGTAGTAAGGGCAGAAATTTGGAATGCAGCCATGGTGTCAGCGATAGCTCGCCGACTCTTCGTGAAGGACCCCGTGGGATCTTTAACGTCTACCAACTGGCGCTGGCAGACGGGACACCCAGTTTAAAGTCCATCCGAGGGACGCCACGCACAATGATGAATCGCCCTGCCTGTGAAACACCGAGATGACAGATTTTAGCCGAGTCGAGAGTCCTACCGCAGGTGAGATAAATAGAGGAAGTGTGCATACAGTCGTGGCCAATAATATTGGTACCCTTGCACTTTTTTCAAACAACTCACAATTTTCTCTAAAAATAAGTTGAAATTGACGAAAGTATTTTGTCTCCACAATTCTTTATTTCACTGTTAATATTACAGAACCTTTGTTTTTGATTCAGAACTTAATATATCCTTTTAAATCAGAAAATAAAAGAAATGACATTGACAAAATTATTGACTCCCTCGACTTAATATTTGGTAGCACAACCTTTGGACAAATAACTGCAGTCAAGCACTTCCTATAGCCATGAATGAGCTTCCTACACCTCTCTACTGGCAGTTTGGCCACTGTTCTTGTGCAAACTGCTCCAGTTCTCCCAGATTTGAAGGGGGCCTTCCACCAACTGCTGTTTTCAGATCTCCCCACGGGTGTTTAATGGGATTTAGATCTGGACTCATTGCTGGCCACTTCAGAACAATCCAGCATTTTGTGTTGAACCATTCCTGGGTGCTTTTTGAAGTGTGTTTGGGGTCATTGTCCTGCTGCAAGACCAATGACCTTCGACAGAGACCCAGCTTTCTGACACTGGTTGAACATTGTGCTCCAAAATGCCTTGGTAATCTCCTGATTTCATGATGCCATGCACACAAAGCACTCAGTACCAGAGGCAGCACAGCAACCCAAAACATCACTGAACCTCTCTCCATATTTGACTGCAGGGACGGTGTTATTTCTTTGAAGGCTTCATTTTGTTTTCTCGAAACAAAGAGATTATGTGCTTTCCCAAAAGCTCTAATTTGGTCTCATCTGTCCACAGGACATTCTCTGTCGTACCTGAAGGTCAGTTGAAACTGTCGTACCTTGTTTCTGAAGGTCAGCTTGAATCTGTTTGTCAGTTGATCGAGGTGCTTTCTCCACCATTCGAACAATCCTTCACTGCAATCCTCAATCAAGTTTTCTCTTGCAGCCATGTCCAGGGAGGATGGCGACAGTGCCATGGGCCTTAAACTTCCTGATAACACTGCATATGGTGGACAGAGGAGCATCAAGATCTCTGGAGATGGACTTGTAGCCTTGAGATTGTCCATGTTTGGCTACAATATTGTGTGTGATCTCCTCAGACAATGCTCTGGTTTTCTTTCTTTTCTCCATGCTCATTGTAGTACACACAGTGACACAAAACAACAGAATGACTCCTTTTTTCTTTTCAAAGAGGTTGAATGAGTGATTTCTATATTGCAGGCAGCTACAACTCACCACAGGTGAGTTCAATTCCAAAGTAAAGGAAAATCAGGTCAGGTTAGGTGTGGGAGCATGCGCCAGAGCAGTGCGTCGATGCATCCACTTTCCGCCAATACTCCAGGGGCCTCCGTCTTGCCCTCCCCCAGGCAGATGCCTGGCCCATCCCCATCTCCTTGAGATGCTGATCAACTTGCTGCAACTACGAGGCACGTGGACGGCCCATTGGCCTCCTCCACTTACGAGGCTCCCTCGCTCAGTGAATCTGGTGAGCAAGATCAGCGTCAGGAAAATGAGCCAGATGTCCATACAGCCGCAGCTGACACACATGGACTATACAGGTAACAGATCTCATTTGAGTCTCTCAGCAACCGCTCGTTAGACACAAAGTCCGACGAGCGATAGCCAAGGATTCTCCGAAGAGGCCTGGAACCAAAGGAATTAAGTCTCTGTCTCAAATCCTTGGTCAGAGTCCAAGTCTCACATCAGTAGAGCAAGAATGGAAGCACCAAGGACCTGAAGACTCGAACTTTCGTCCTCCTGCACAGGTACCGACAGCGGCACACCCCATGATCCAGTGAATCCATGACTCCCCAGGCACGACCCAGACGTCTAACGACCTACGGCTCACAGCCAACAGACATGAATATCACTGCCAAGGTAAATTAATCTCTCAATGACCTCAACATCCTCACCACAAATAGGTACAGACAAGATAGCAGCATCCAAGATGTCAATGAAAGCCTGGATCATAGTTTTGACTCAGGAAACCCGTAATCCCAGCGGCTCAGACTCCTCATTCAGCACCTCGAGAGCCCCCAAAAGGATCTCCAGAGTCTCTGCAAAGCTGACTGCATCATCTGCGAAATCAAGGTCAGAGATCTTGACATTCCCATACGATGCACCGCAGCTTGATCTCTCCGACATCCTCCCTAGAATCCAGTCCATACAAGTGCTGAAATGTGTGGGGGCCGGTACACACCCCTGATAAACTCCAGTAACAACTGGAAATAAGTCGGAGATGGTACCACCACATGTCACAGCACTCTCAGTTCCAGAGTATAATTCAGACATCAGATTGATCAGTTTTAGTGGCACCCCACGAAGACTAAGAATCCTCCAGAGGGCATCCCGATTCACCGAATCAAACGCTTTACAGAGATCAACATAGGCTGCAAGCAGCTCCTGCCAAAACTCTCGTCAGTGTTCGGTGAGGAGCCGAAGGGCAAGGATACGGTCAATCGTTGACCTCTTTGGTGTAAAGCCTCACTGCTCTGGATGCTGGTGCTTAAGCAGATGGTGGCGAACCATATCAATAATTATCTGAGCAAAGACCTTCCTGGCACTGAGAGCAACATCACCCCTCGGTAGTTGTTGCAGTCTTGACGATCACCCTTCCAATTCCAGAGGGAGACAACAAGGCCCCTCTTTCAGTCAGTTGGGATGATACCAGTGTTCCAGGCAGAGCACAGAACTACTTGCAACAACATCAGTACAGCATTTCCACCAGTCTTGAGAAGTTCAGCATGGATGCCACAGATGCCAGGAGCTTTATCCCATTTCAACTGGTTCACCACAGCCTGTGTTTCCACAAACGAAGGTGGACCACAGATGATTGGAGGGTCAACAATAGGGATAATAACACCCCTGACATCCAACTCAACAGTTGGTGGATCGCTCAAAGTAACTGGCCCAGCGGGCCTTCACTTCAGACTCCTCTGTCAAGAGCCATCCACCCTCAGCTCTAACTGCAGTACACCGAGGGATGGACTTGGAGGAGCGCAATGTGCGAATTCCCCTGTCAACAGGATGAGAATCACCTGACCACAGGTGATGCTGTACCCCCTCCCAGATTCTTCGTGCATAGGCCTTCTTGTCCACCCTCAGTGCATGTACAGCTTTATGCCTGAACTCCCTCAACAGCTTAGATCTGCCAATAAGCCTGGCCCTGCAACTCTGGTCAATGGTATCCAGTGTCCCTTGAGAGACAAAATTCTTCTTCGCCCTATATTGAGTTCCAAGACATCCACTAGTAACATCAACGATAGTGGTCTTGAAAGCACTCCACAACTCTTCAGGATCCTAAAAGCACTCAGATCCCCCAAATCCCCACTCAGCCTGCTCGAAAACTCTTCAACTATCTTCTCATCCTTGAGCTTGCCAACATCTAGCCTAGGCTGGGATGGTACCATTCTCCGCGATTTAAGCTGCAACTTCAGAGTTGCTACAACAAACCTGTGGTCGGTATTGAGTAACTGAGCACTCCGTTAGACCCTGCAGTTCTGGATCATCCTCCAGCGACCATCAACAAGCACGTGGTCAATCTCCTTTACCACACCACCAGCATTGGAAAACCAAGTCCAGCGATGAGCCTGTGGTTGCTGAAACCATGAACTAGCCATCCAAAGTCCATGACTTCTTGCAAAGTCAAGGAACTTGGTGCTATTCTGGTTTGCAGTTCCAGACCCATGGGCACCAACATATGTCTCATAACCATCCCCATCAGTTCCAGTCAATGCATTGAAATTCCCCAAGACAAGAAGAGTATCTCGCCTGGGGTACTGATCAACCACAGACTCGAGCCCGGCATGGAATGCGTCCTTCACAGTGAGATCACTCGCTTCAGTCGGAGCATAAACAGAGACCAGAGCAACGACACCCAAGGTGTGACAAATCCTTAGTCTCATAATATTTTCGTTGACCGGTGTTACCTGAATTACCATTGGTACCAGCTTATTGGACACAGCTACAGCAACTCCTTGGACATGGTAACCATCAGAGCAACTAGACCAATAGTAGGTGTAACCACCCACCATGATCTCTGACCTGGGAAAGTTACCCTGTGTTTTTCCTTCTATCATCAAAGAGTGGAGGTCCCAAAGGTTTGGCCCCAATCCCGTCATCCGGTGAGCAGCTGCACAGGGCATATTCCCACGGAGTGGGTTTTCAAATTATTTTTTGGTTTTCTTGTGTTTTGCGGAGTGAAGGGTTTTACAGTGGCCGGAGTGAAAATCCTACCACCAACCTCCTACAAAAAGTAACCCAACTGCAGGAGGACGTCCTCAGGCACAGTTGGGTACTAGATATGGATTTACATGGTACCTGTAGCAAGTCACAGATTTGATCTGGCTTGACCTGCCAACAATCACCGGCTTGAAACCTAATTATTTCTCACAACTTCTGAAAGGTGCCAATAATATTGTTGCGGTTCTGGAAACCGCATCCCTCCAACACCAACAGCAGCCAACACACAGTGGTTCCCAGTCAGTTATTTCATTAATGTACGTTCAGATAGTCCCTTCCAACGGGACAGTGCATTGTGTAAATCTCATAGTTAGGGCTCATTAATTCTCTGAACTTCATTCCTACTCTGCCTTTTTCTCTATTCCTGAGGTCAATCCAAGCAAGGGGTCCTCGCGTGAGCCAGCAGGCACTATGCTCGGATACTCATCAGTAAAAACAACTACCGCTCCCTTCAGGTATGAATGCGTCCTCACAGAAGACCAAGGGCAGCAGTAGAGGCCAACAATAAATGCCAGCGCTGCACGGAGCGCGTGCCCCACAGAGACGACCCCCCACCCACTGTTCAGGCGATCAGAGGCATAACCAACACACCAAATACTAACAACATACAGTATGCACGCGGCGCACTCTTCTTCAATCCAAATCTCCATTAATAAATATATCATGTTGCTTTTCAATCGAATCTCCCTCTATTAATTATATCTAATCCTTTCCCTGAATTCCCTGACCAGATCAGGGCTGGCACCGTGCACATGACTCCGCCTCTAATAAGAAAGTGAACATGTAGGCTTGATGACGGGCGGACCCGCGTGCTGACCACGTGTACAATGGCGGACCCGCGCGCACCGTACGGGGCATGCTCGATGACGGGCGGACCGCGTGCTGACCACTGTGTCAAATGGCGGACCCGCGCGCACTGTAACGGGGCATGCTCGATGAACGGGCGGACCGCGCGTGCTGACGGCTACGTGTACAATGGCGGACCCGCGGGCGCACTGTACGGAGCATGCTCGATGGCAGGCGGACCGCGCGCGCTGACCCACGTGTACAATGGCGGGCCCCGCGCGCTGACGCACGTGTGTCAATGGCGGACCCGCGCGCTGACCACGTGTAGCAATGGCGGACCTGCGTGCTGACCACGTGTACAATGGCGGACCCGGGGCGACGTGTAGCGGATGCGATGCTGCGACTGGCAGGCGGACCCGCGCGCTGACGGGCACGGTGTAAAATGGCGGGCCCGCCGGCGCTGACTCACGTGTACAATGGCGGACGCCGGCGCGGCTGACCACAGTGCTAAATGGACGAACCTGCGCGCTGACCACAGGTGTAAGTGCGGAATGGCGTTCATTCGCGCGCCAGCCCGTGATACTTTATCATCGTACAGAACGGGGCATGAATAACACACGTCTTTGGTCGGGTCTGCGCATGGGGTTACAATAACGTCTCACCGTCGGTATTCGCTCACCACGATGGCCACAAGTGTCTCCCGTGGACGGCATACATCCTTCCTGCACCTCCGCCTCGATGCAGCTGCTACCAGGCAGAGGCATGCTGTGCGGCCGGATCGCTCAGGCCGCATGGCGCACCACGGAGCAGGCACATTGACCAGCGCCAACTGCGGGTTGTCGGGGCACGGCACGGAGTTCGGTGCAAGGCGATTCATATCATGGAGTTCGGTGCAAGGCGATTCATATCACGGGTTTCGGTGCAAGGTGATTCATATCATAGGGTTCGGAGCGAGACGATTCATATCATGGGGTTCGGAGCGAGACAATTCCGCAGCTTGGAACCATCTTGCTGGAAGTGGAGTGGAGCCGCATCTGGCCATCATGGCCGGGCCGCGCAGTGGCTGGGGCCCAACCAGAGCACCCGATTCGGGTGACGAGACATCGCTTCGGGTCGTCGTCCCCACCCCGCACCACAGGGTCTATAAAAGGACGTGTAGCGGAGCCGCTAGTGTGTCATTCCTGCTCCTCGTTCCTGCCCGTTGTTCCTGCCCGTCGTTCCTGCCCGTCGTTCCTGTCTTCATTCCTGTCGGCTCGTTCTGTCTGGCTTGGGATCGACAGTCCGCCCATTCCCCTGCTGGCTCTGCCCTTCTTTACCAATTCGCTTGCTGACTCCACCTTCTTCACCGCCTCGTCGTCTCTCTCCACCCATTGGCTTCTGACTCCACCTAAGTCCCTCCCTTCATGCCCGACAGTCGCATCTCATTCCCTGGACCGATGTGAGCTGCATGAATTGCCACGAAGCAAGAGACGACGCGCCAGCTGTCAGGGAGGTATCGCCCAGCAGGGCATCCCCCAAATCGTACTGGTGGTGTGGTCGTGCAATCGTGCAAGGTATTGAGAGACCCGTTAGCCTCATCTCCTCTCCTTTTCTCTTCATTAACTCCTCATTCATCGGGTGTGTGTGTGTGTGTGTGTGTTGTGTGTGTTGTGTGTGTATGTGTCATGGCACCTGTTCTCACTTAAGTTAAGATTGTACAATAATTATATTGGGATAAACTCTGCTCTGTGTTCTGCTTTTGTAATTGCTTGATATTGCCGCTTGTATATGCCTTGTCACTTTCTTACCTTCATCTCTGCTTACACAACAATAAAAGCTATATCACTGTGCCACATATCTTTCCTCACCTGCCTGTAAAAATCCTTTGTAGAAAATGTTTCCCAGCTCGTACTATTTTTCTGTCATTGATCCAGCATGGTCCGTATCCTAACTTAGCCGGGACTTTATTCCCAACATTTCCGTTCCTTTTAGCCGGGACATCCTTGGCAAGTGTCGCTTGGCTGCATCTGATCCGGTAAGGTGATCCGGTTCGGACAAGGCGTAACTGGAGAGCATGTCCCCGTAATTAGGTCACGTGTTTAATTAGGAAACCCGATTAACCCAAAGACGGGAGGATCCTAGGTCACGCGGTTGAGTTATTGGCGTTCACCGTCGATTAGCGACCCGCCGCGTCACGGAATTATCCGTATGCGACGGCCTGCAATTTTCGGGGAGTCTGGTGGGAATCCGAGATAGCTTCCACTCCCCTGGTTGTTCTTTCTCGACCTGACCCCCGGCACGCAACAATATTGTCCGGGCCATTTTAGGATTTCTTTGTGGCATAAGCTAAGATTTAGTAGTTTTTAAAGCTTTTTTTGTTTTGTTCCACTGTAAACCAAAGAAATACATACTGTATATGGATCCCAAAAGATCTTTTAATTTCAACAATTTTCTGGAAGAAATGGTGTATTATTTGAAAAAAAAGTGCAAGGGTGCCAATAATTTTGGCCATGACTGTACCCCTAGACCATCCTGCCAGTCCACTTTTGGCTCAATTGCATGTATTAGGATTACGCTTTATTCATGCTTTAAAGAGATGGTTGGGGATGCGCCTCTGCCTGGTGTTATCAAGCGCTGAGCAAACATTTTGGGCTGGCAAGATGCACAAACGAATGAAAGGCCATAATATGGTAATACTATTAGAAAAACAGAATTATTAAGAAAAGTTGCTTGACTTGAGAAAACCATACATATTTGAATACCGCTTTAGTAGCTCAACTACTACTCAACTACTCAAGTAGCCGTAGTAGTAGCTCAACTACGGAGGGGTGGTGAAATCCACATAGCCCAATTGTGCCCCCCGTGTACGGAACCATGAGGCTCTCTCATGAGTGTACAGTAGGCGGTAAAAGATGTCTCCCTGGTCAGGAACTATAAAAGCCCAGGCGAGCTGTTCTTCTGCCAAAGTTCTTCTGGCTGCCATAGTTCTCAGTCTGTTGGTGTATTTTTTTTTTGGTTCGCGCTGGTTTTTCTCTGGGGTCCTTGCATCACGCAGTGGTGGTTTGGCCACGAGGCGACGCTCACGGAAGGAGGATCACAGGGAGCTTACCCTCTCCATCTCCCTGGTCATCACTGTGCAGACAAGCCGCTCCAAGCCGCTCGCCGGCCCGTTGGAGTCCAAGCCACAAACAGGCAAAACTCGCTTGCGCACGAGGTTCTTCTGCCTCGTCTTCTCTCTCCTTCTGTCTTGTCCACCCCAGAATGAGTGAAATAAGCTCAAATGATCAAGTTCATTGTTGACACCGTGGATGTGAGGGTTATTATCCCCACGCATAAAATAAATAAATAAATAAATAAAACGGGGGATATTGTAATCGGCTCCACTCCGTCTGCTGTTAATTTGGAATAAATTGTTATAGTTATTTCATACCACATGTTCAGCATAAGCACATAAAAATATTTGCACCCAGTGGACCAATGTTCAGTTTGTCTGCTGTAAATTCAGAATAAATTATCATAGTTATTTCATAGTACATGTTCTGGCATGTATTCCAAGGTGGGTGGGAGGTTTCATAAATTCCTCAATGCAATTATCATTTTGAGTTTCCACCCATATGAATCTGTTCTCTCTCCGCGTGTAAACCTTCACAGGTTCAGCATTCGCAGTTTCGCAATTTACCGCATATGGAAACATCCGCTAACAGCCTGAAACTTTGCATGCAGACAAAGAAAACTCCAAGGAAATGCAAGAGTGAGTAGGATATCCCAAAAAATTATGGACGGATTCAGACAAAACTTGGTGGACAGGTTGGGCGTGTGATGAGGATGAATTGATTAGATTTTGTTGAAGATCTGGATCCAGATCAGGACACTATAATTTTTTCAGTGATTCTTCACAATTGAGAGACAGGGCCAAAAACGATATATAGCACCATATCTCAAAAAGTTGTGGACGGGTTATGACAAAACTTGGTGGATGAGTTGTGCAGGTGACAAGAATAAGCCGATTTTTGGTGAAGGTCCGGATCAAGCGATTAAACTAATGACTTGTTTGCTCGGTCAGGCAACCGCATTATCATACCTTTACCATTCATATTGACTATATATATATATATATTTGTCGATATGCATGTATGTATGTATGTATTTATTTTTATTTATCGGGATGTCCTTACATATTGTGTAAATACCTAAGCTGTAGAAGGAGAGATGGCAAAGGCACAATACATCACAGGGCATGATTGTGGCTGTGCAGACTTAGTTGGAACAGATACATGTGGACGACCACTTCGGCAATGTTCCTGGAGAAACAAGCAGACCTTTCCCGAAGGAAGTCTCGATAAAGGCGTAGCACTTTTAATAGTGTGTACTGTCTTATCCTCCTGTGCTGTGCAGTCGCGGCATGCTCGCTCCTCACATCATCTTCTTCCCTTCTTCTTCTTCTTCTTCTCTTTCTCTCCTGAAAATAATAAACATTAAAAATCTTTCCAGGACCAAGACAGTGGTCACAGTAAAGTGTGGAGGACATTGAATAATAACATAAAACCTATCTATAATTCCAGCAATGTGTGTGTGTGTGTGTGTGTGTGTGTGTGTGTGTGTGTGTGTGTGTGTTGTGTGTGTGTGTGTGTGTGTGTGTGTGTGACCGCTGTTTCTCGACAACCTCTGGTCCGATCTACTTGAAACTTGCCAGGTATATTGCTGGGACGCTGAGGATGTGCCTTTCAAGGTTTGATATATAATCGGACAAGTGCTTCCCAAGTTATGGCCATTTATTTACAACCAATGACAAGACACATTGTTGCGTGGGCGTGGCCGATGGGGAAGGGTAGCACAGCCGCGTTCCCCATTACGGGTTACAACGTACGGGCTTCCAGAGAGTGATGACTTCGTGTATTCTAATAATTTCTCGATTTCTTATGCGCATTTATAGATAAACACAATGGCCCAAGTTATGATCGTTTTCATATTAGACGTGTATAAATTTCGGGAACATCAGAGTGCTGGTATGCTCCGAACCGAAGTAAATTTTTTTTCTTCTTCTTCTCTTTTTTGTTTTTCCTTGCCACGACATTGCGAAAAGGTAAAATACGTTGGCGCTAATTGAATAATTGGGTATTAAAACTAAATTGCGAATAATCGTAACTGCGAATAATAGCGAACTTCCGGGTCCAGCACGCGAGAGCGAAGAAACGGCCTGTGTGGTTTATTTATTATTATTATTATTATTTTTTTTTTTTTTTTACGGGCACATACTAGTCTATCTATAATTCCAGCAATCTCTGTGTGTGTGTCTGTGTGTGTCTGTGTGTGTGTGTGTGTGTGTGTGGTGTGTGTGTGTGTGTGTGTGTGTGTGTGTGTGTGTGTGTGTGTGTGTGTGTGTGTGTGTGTGCGTGTGTTGTGTTGACCGCTGTTTCTCGACAACCTCTGGTCCGATCTAATTGAAACTTGCCAGGTATATTGCTGGGGACCTGAGGATGTGCCTTTTCAAGGTTTGATATTAATCGGACAAGTGCTTCCCAAGTTATGGCCATTTATTTACCAAACCAATGGCAAGACACGTTGTTGCGTGGGCGTGGCCGATGGGGAAGGAAGCACAGCCGCGTTCCCCATTACGGGTTACAACGTACGGGCTTCCGGAGAGTGATGACTTCGAGTATTCTAATAATTTCTCGATTTCTTATGCGACATTTATAGATAACACACAATGGCCAAGTTATGATCGTTTTCATATTAGACGGTGTATAAATTTCGGTAAGATCAGAGTGCTGGTATGTCCGAACAGGAAGTAAATTATTTTTTTGCACGTTTTTTTTCCGTGTATTCTAATAATTTCTCGATTAGTTATGCGCATTTATAGATAAACACAATGCCCCAAGCTATGATCGTTTTCATATGGACGGTGCATAAATTTGGGTAACATCAGAGTGCTGGTATGCTCCGAACCAGGAAGTAAATTTTTTTCTCTCTCTTCTCTTCTCTTTTTGTTTTTCCTTGCCACGCATTGCGAAAAGAGTAAAGATACGTTGGCGCTAATTGAATAATTGGGTATTAAAATAAATTGCGAATAATCGTAACTGTGAATATATCGAACTTCCGGGTCACGCACGTACGGGCACGTGAGAGCGAAGAAAACGGCCTGTGTGGTTTATTTTTTATTATATTATTATATTTTTTTTTTTTTTTTTTTTACGGGCACGTACTAGTATATATATATATATATTGTTGCGAATTCGCGCCCCGCGGCGTGCGATGCCACGTGAATCGAATGGCGGCCGCCTCGCCCACTGGACGGACAATTCTGTCGTGACCCTCTCGGACTAACGCCGGGAGCCAGTCACGGGTGGGGTTTAACCTCACCACAACCCAGTCCGCATTCTACCCGACGACTGAATGGGTGAATCGCCGAAGTCGATATACCTAAGACTCACACGGGTAACCTACGGAGGAGTTGTACCACGCCACAGGTCGACTTCGGACACGAACCGCTTAAGCGGCTCGTTCCGTGCTACAGGATAACCGAGCGGAGTTATCATCGACCTTGACGGTTCCAATTAATTATCGGGCGTATCACGCCCACTCGAACCCTTTACGTGAAGCAAGATGGAGACCCAACAAAGGAAAGGACGCAGCGAAACGGGAACAATTCACACAAGCACTTTAATTTACACGACACACGGACACAAAGCACACATATAACACAGAATGCACTATAGCAGTTAAAACAATAGAAACAATGCAGATTTACTACCGACTAAGACCGACACACGGCAACACTTATAACAGTTTCTACTTTACAAGACACGCGCCACAACACGCATTCACACAAAACGAAAGGAAAGACCCCCAAAGGCAAGGGAGTCAGACTGGGCCCATGGGCCTAATGCGCGTGGAACCTGGATGAGCGGCCAGGTCCACGAGACCGAAGGGTCCTACCCGCGCCCTCGTGGCGCGATGGCGGGCAAGCCGCAATGTCAGTGTAGCTGCGCTGGCTTCGTGCCCCTGGCGTGGTCGCGGAGCTCTCTCCGGCGCTCCCGCTCTGCCTTTCCCGTCGGCTTCGAGCTCCGTCTCCCGACTCGACTGCTCTGCCGACACTGCAGACTTGACTTCGTGCCGACGTACTGCACCGCTTCCACCTCTCAGCTTCTTCCTTTCGCACTGCACCGCTTCCACCTCACTTCTTCTTTCGCACTGCACACGCTTCCACCTCACTTCTCCTTCGCACTGCACACGCTTCCACCTCCTCCTTCCACTGCCCGCTTCCCTCCCCTAATCGCGCCTATATCGACCGGGGAGGGGCGTATATGTAAATTTCTGGATCACAGCGGTTCGGAGGCGGCGGCTACATTGCCCGAATGCTCGGTCATTGGATGGATGAAAAGGGGGCGTGAGCATTCCTGATCCGCTTTTCGGGGCGAAAGGAACGCATTCACAGCGGGTTCAGAGGCGGGCTACATTGCCCGATGCTCGGATTGGATGGATGAAAAGGGACGTGAAGCATTCCTGATCCGTTTTGGGGCGAAAGGAACACATTCACAGGCGCATGGCACGACGTGTGGTAGAAAGGCGGAGGTGGTGGGAGTTTGGTTGTTGCGGGCTCGTTGAGAATTGGCGGTGAAGCGATGTTTGTGGGGTGGAGTTGTGGAGGTAAAGAGGCGAAGGTGGTGGTGTTTAGTTGTGGGGGATTATTGGTCCAAATAACGATAGAGAAAAGAAAAAGGACTACTCAAAGGATCACAGCCCTGTGAACACGGAAATTCCCTCTAAACAACGGGTTTGGGGCTAACTATACATGTACTTCAGAAATACCTCACCTACGGACCTGAATGGTGGTTGCGAATTTCCACAGCCGTAACACACCCCCTCCCCTTTTTTATAGACTCGTCCGAGTCGTCAAATTCTCCGTGTGCCATCATGTGTAGTTCTCCCCTAGTACGTTTACCTACGGATCCCTGAGTGCGACTTCATTATGGTCATTCGTGTCCCAAAATAAATAATACCTGAGGGCTGAGTAACTAACTAAACAAACCCACTCACACGGACGACTTAAATAAAATTGCCGGCGCTAAGGAACATACATGCCGGGGGCGCACTCATATTTACAGTACACAACTTATCACCTTAACCTTATAATTTTACACTACTCCATGGCCACAGGATCAATGGACTCTGCAAAAAGAAAGCAGTTAGCAGGGAGCCAGGCTGCTCGCATGCAGTCTCTGGCTCAAGCAATGCAGGTGACAGGGAACGTGGCCGGCTGCTCACACGCAGTCCTAGGCCTCCCCTTTGAAAATGACCACAGTGAACCACAACGGTGCATGGGCTGCACAAACGCAGTCTCGTGCCAGCTGAAGTGGCACACGCAAGAGCACAACGGATGGATGGATGAATTGGACGCAAACACGGTGCACGGGCCGCCACTGCAGGCCCGTGTTGTACGCCGCTAACAGGGCAGTTCTCGCAGCTTGCAAACTGTTGCCTTGATCCTGGCACACATGGCAATGAACAAGGGGCGGGGGCGAAGCAAAATAGAACGGGGGCTGGTGAACAGGGCAGTGGGCATGCATGGCAAAGTTGAGCAGGCAAACACAGCTGCAGAACAAGGCACGTTGCAGGCAAACACAGCCGGCAGACGAACTGGCCGGCACAGGCCTTGCAGCAAAACACAGCCGCTGACGATCGGCCGGTACAGCCTTGCAGCAAAACAACAGCTCGATGAAGTTGGCCAGCCTTGCCTTGAAATGGAGGTTGGTGGAGGGAGTGCGGGTGTGCTGGCCACTCAGAAGGCGGGCTCGGACCTACCTACCTGTCTCCCTCCCACCTATCGCTTTGCCTGTCATCATCACCTACCCACTCCTTAATTTGTAAAAACCAATTTAGCCCAACTTTTTTTTTGTTGTTGCTTTTTATTTTCATCCCTTCCCACTATAAATCGTCCCCTAACCCCTTTACTGTCTTGTTCTGCTAACCTATCGTCTCCTAGCCCTACTCCCAACCCTACGTCCCTTCCCGAGGGAATGAGGGAGAGCTAGCGTCCTGTGTCGAGGCCCAATGAAGCCTCAGGATGGCCTCCCCAGACTTCAGCGATCTTCAACCCAAAGTGGGTCCAGCGGCCCAACAACGAGAGCGAGGGGGATGGATGGTGCGGAGGGGTACACTTCCTAATCTACCCTATCCATTTACCTTTTAACTACCCCAGGGCTTTCAACAAGCGCCTCTCGCTTAATCTATTGGTTCTATCAACCCAGATTCCCGCGCCTGTGTTGGTGTCCTCACAATTTCGGGCCTCGCCCCCAATTTTCCTCCGTGCCCTCACACGGTTTCGTGGCTGGGACGCGTGGCTCCTTGGCAGGCACTACCCTCTGCCGATTCTCCAACAATGGCACCCCGGGCACTACACTGCTCCGAGCCTACCAGCTCCCTAAACACCGGGGAGTGCCCTCCATGGCGACTCCCCTGAAACGCTCACGTGGCAGGCTGGCTTCCCGGCCCTTTCCGAGGTCACCCGTGCCGACATCACTAGCCACAGCGGCTAATGGCACCCGGGCCCCCGCATCATGCGGGCGCACCCGTGCCCGACTATACGCTAACCCGCGCCCCCAGTGGCGCCTTGGCCTACCACGGCCGACTAGCCCGCGGTGCCGGGGTACCCACTCAGCGATACTCACCTTTCGCAGCCACGCTCCCAGCCCGTCAACAGGTCTCTGCACCCCTCCAACACAGGTTTCGAGCCTACACTCACACCAACAGCAAAACGACCTCCATTTTGTCAATTTGAACTACCCCACTAACTCACTCTACACTGACCCCGGGGTCCCTTGGCAGGGACCTTTCCGGGTTAGTAAATAACCTTTCCGATGGCATGGAGCCAGTAAAGCACCTGACCGTGTGTGTTAGCGAAAAACTGCAAGTCATTTCCACAGCTGCCTTGTAATACCCTTTCCCACCACCACGGGTGATGCTATACAGTACACCCCACCTCCCAAACCCTGCGACTATTTTTTTTTTCATAATG
>CM068954.1:175706489-175726522 GCA_035128595.1 Eptatretus atami | reverse complement strand
TCGTACGGTGACCTTAGGGCGTTCCTGCGGCGGCCCATAGAATTTTCAAGGCAGATGCAAGGTGCTCAAGGTGCCCGCAGGCGACCGCAGGGGGACTGCAGGGGGCCCTAAGCGAACGTGCGCCAGACGGACGGTAACGAGTGGGTTCTTTTTTATTTTTTATTTTACGAGTTATTTTGTTTCGGCTTGTCGAATTGCTACGGCGAACGTAGAAAATGAAAAAAGTTATAACTCCGCATTATAATTCCACGGCGACCCTATGACCTGTAAATATAGGCCAAACGGCGTAAGGGCCACCCTGAGGCCACCGCAGAAACTCTGCGCCCGCCGCACGTTCTGTCAATTCAGAGGGCGTACGGCCGCCGTATCCTCGCCATAGAGCAAATGTGACTTAGGCCTAACCATTAAGCCCAACACCAGGTACTGTGGAGGTGAGGTGTCATTAAAAAACATGGCAGTTACGTGGAGTGAGGTTTTTTTAATAATGGTAGTGTGAGGTGTTTGTAATAACGTGGTGGTGATGTGTTTGAAATAACGTGGTGGTGATGTGTTTGTAATAACGTTGTGGTGATGTTGTTTATAATAACGTGGCGGTGAGGTGTTTGTAATAACGTGGTGGTGATGTATCTGTAATAACGTGGCGGTGAGGTGTTTGTAATAACGTCGTGGTGATGTGTTTTAATAACGTGGCGGTGAGGTGTTTGTAATAACGTGGTGGTGATGTGTTTGTAATAACGTGGAGGTGAGGTGTTTGTAATACGTGGTGGTGGGGTGTTTGTAATAACGTGTGGTGATGTGTTTGAAATAACGTGGCGGTGAGGTGTTTGTAATAACGTTGTGGTGATGTTGTTATAATACGTGGTGGTGAGGTGTTTGTAATAACGTGGTTGGTGATGTGTCTGTAATAACGTGGCGGTGAGGTGTTTGTAATAACGTGGTGGTGATGGTTTTTAATACGTGGCGGTGAGGTGTTTGTAATAACGTGGTGGTGATGTGTTTTTAATAACGTGGCGGTGAGGTGTGTTTGTAATAACGTGGTGGTGATGTGTTTTGTAATAAAGTGGCGGTGAGGTGTTTGTAATAACATGGTGGTGATGTGTTTGTAATAACGTGGCGGTGAGGTGTTTTGCAAATAACATGGTGGTGATGTGTTTTTAATAACGTGGCGTTGAGGTGTTTGTAATAACGTGGTGGTGATGTGTTTGTAATAACGTGGGCGGTGAGGTGGTTTGTAATAACGTGGTGGTGATGT
Organism: Eptatretus atami; assembly: GCA_035128595.1. Lineage (NCBI taxonomy): Eukaryota > Metazoa > Chordata > Myxini > Myxiniformes > Myxinidae > Eptatretus > Eptatretus atami. The sequence goes on along the minus strand of CM068954.1, from coordinate 175,725,270 downwards.
GTTGTCAAAAGTGTGGTGGGGGTGTTTGTAATAACGTGGTGGTGATGTGTTTGTAATAACGTGGCGGTGAGGTGTTTGTTAGAACGTGTGGTGATGTTGTTTTTAATAACGTGGTGGTGATGTGTTTGTAATAACGTGTGGTGGTGATGTGTTTTTAATAACGTGGTGGTGATGTGTTTGTAATAACGTGGTGGGTGAGGTGTTTTGTAATAACGTGGTGGTGGGGTGTTTGTAATAACGTGGTGGTGATATGTGTTTGAAATAACGTGGTGGGTGAGGTGTTTTGTAATAACGTTGTGGTGAATGTGTTTATAATAACGTGGTGGTGAGGTGTTTGTAATAAACGTGGTGGTGATGTGGTTCTGTAATAACGTGGGGTGAGGTGTTTGTAATAACGTGGTGGTGATGATGTGTTTTTAAATAACGTGGTAGGTGAGGTGTTTTGTAATACGTAGTGGTGATGTGTTTTTTAACGTGGTGGTGAGTGTTTTTAATAACGTGGAGGTGGGTGTTTGTAATAACGTACGTGGTGATGTATCTGTAATAACGTGGCGGTGAGGGTTTGTAATAACGTGGTGGTGATGTGTTTGTAATAAAGTGGCGGTGAGGTGTTTGTAATAACATGGTGGTGATGTGTTTGTAATAACGTGGCGGGTGAGGTGTTTGTAATAACATGGTGGTGATGTGTTTGTAATAACGTGGCGGTGAGGTGTTTGTAATACGTGGTGGTGATGTGTTTTTAATAACGTGGCGTTGAGGTGTTTGTAATAACGTGGTGGTGATGTGTTTGTAATAACGTGGGGGTGAGGTGTTTTGTAATAGCGTGGTGGTGATGTGTTGAAACTAACGTGGTGGTGAGGTGTTTGTAATAACGTGGTGGTGATGTTTTTGTAATAACGTGATGGTGATTGTGTTTTAAATAACATGGTGGTGATGTGTTTTGTAATAACGTGATGGTGATGTGTTTTTAATAACGTGATGGTGAGGTGTTTGTAATAACGTGGTGGTGATGTTTTTGTAATAACGTGATGGTGATGTGTTTTTAATACACGTGATGGTGGGTGTTTGTAATAACGTGGTGGTGATGTTTTTTGTAATAACGTGATGGTGATGTGTTTTTAATAACTGGTGGTGATGTGTTTTGTAATAACGTGATGGTGATGTGTTTTTAATAACGTGATGGTGAGTGTTTAATAACATGGTGTGATGTGTTTGTAATAACGTGGCGGTGAGGTTTTTGTAATAACGTGGTGGTGATGTGTTTTTAATAACGTGGCGTTGAGGTGTTTGTAATAACGTGGTGGTGATGTGTTTGTAATAACGTGGGGGTGAGGTGTTTGTAATAACGTGGTGGTGATGTGTTTGAATAACGTGGTGGTGAGGTGTTTTGTAATAACGTGGTGGTGATGTTTTTGTAATAACGTGATGGTGATGTGTTTTTAATAACATGGTGAGATGTGTTTTGTAATAACGTGATGGTGATGTGTTTTTTAATAACGTGGTGGTGATGTGTTTGTAATAAACGTGGTGGTGATGTGTTTTTAATAACGTGGTGTGATGTGTTTTGTAATAACGTGGTGGTGATGTGTTTGAAATAACGTGATGGTGATGGTGTTTGTAATAACCGGATGGTAGTGTTTGTTAAAACGTGGTGTGAGGTGTTTGTAATAACGTGATGGTGATGTGTTTGTAATAACGTGGTGGTGATGTGTTTGAAATAACGTGATGGTGAGGTGTTTTTAATAACGTGGTGGTGATGTGTTTGTAATAAACGTGTGGTGATGTGTTTGAAATAACGTGATGGTGAGGTGTTTTGTAATAACGTGATGGTGAGGTGTTGTAATAACGTGATGGTGATGTGTTTGTAATAACGTGATGGTGAGGTGTTTGTAATAACGTGATGGTGATTGTTTGTAATAACGTGGTGGTGATGTGTTTGTAATAACGTGGTGGTGATGTGTTTGTAATAACGTGATGGTGATGTGTTTGTAATAACGTGGTGGTGATGTGTTTTTAATAACGTGGTGGTGATGTGTTTTTGTAATAACGTGGTGGTGATGTGTTTTTAATAACGTGGTGGTGATGTGTTTGTAATAACGTGGTGGTGAGGTGTTTGTAATAACATGGCGGTGATGTGTTTGTAATAACGTGATGGTGATGTGTTTTTAATAACGTGGTGGTGATGTGTTTGTAATAAACGTGATGGTGATGTGTTTTGTAATAACGTGGTGGTGATGTGTTTGTAATAACGTGATGGTGATGTGTTTTGTAATAACGTGGTGTGATGTGTTTGTAATAACATGGCGGTGATGTGTTTGTAATAACATGGCGTGATGTGTTGTAATAACGTGGTGGTGATGTTGTTTTTATTAACATGGCGGTGATGTGTTTGTAATAACGTGGTGGTGATGTGTTTGTAATAACATGGCGGTGATGTGTTTGTATAACGTGGTGGTGATGTGTTTTGTAATAACATGGCGGTGATGTGTTTGTAATAACGTGGTGGTGATGTTGTTTGTAATAACATGGCGGTGATGTGTTTTGTAATAACGTGGTGGTGATGTGTTTGTAATAACACAATAACATGGCGGTGATGTGTTTTTAATAACGTGGTGGTGATGTGTTTTTATTAACATGGCGGTGTTTGTCCCACTGTCGCGATGTGTGGTGAAGCGAGCGTAGCGAGTAGATCCACGCTCGTATTGAATATGTAGGTATACATTATGTGTGCACAAAACAATGTTCTGATGCTCAAAACGACCTCCTAATCGATAATAAAAGTTAACAGTAATGTGGTTGTTCCTCGGGATCTTTCGTGTGAGCACTTGCGAAGGTGTAAAGGTGATCTGAAAGGCGGTGTGTGTATCAATAGTGTGTACCCACTGGTCGCATTCCCTGATCCAAGTACGTGTGAAATTTCCAATGAAAGACGTGTGTGTGTGTGTGTGTGTGTGTGTGTGTGTGTGTGTGTGTGTGTGTGTGTGTGTGTTGTGTGTGTGTGTTTTTCAAGTCGTCATTATTAATAACAGCCTTTCACTCGGCTAACCGTGTTTTCAACCTGATTGAACACATACCTTGCTCGACGTTTACGTGGTCGTTTGCAAAAATAAAACAAGTCATGATTGCCGAGTACAATAGTGGTTGTGCTAACAAGTGATAAAAACTGATTTTTTTTCTTTCTTATCTTTATCGGGCAACCAAAATTTGACTTTGCCAACAAAAAGTTTGAAATGGTTGCCCTGCGGGAGCAAGGCAACCATTTCAAAATTGTCACTGCAGGGTAAGCCCCCCCCCAAAAATCTCTGTATTTTGAACCACTGTCATATGTGAACACCGCATCAATTATCGACGAAATTGTCTTATCCAAGTTGACTGCGAAGGACAGCACGACCAGTAGGCATATTTACATACGGTAACACGCTTGTTGCTCAGGATCGCAATAAGATTGTTGGTGTTGAGCCAGACTGTTCGAACGTGGGCCACAGTTTCTTTCACCGGCAGCAAAGCTTCGCGTACCAGCTTCAGGCCAGCAATGACCTCCCGACTTTTTTCATCAAGCTGTAAAACAGAAAACAGACGAGCACATCAAACCAAGCAAGTAGTGAAGAAAAAGCAAACACATTTTTTCAAATAAAGGCCTCCCTCGACAGATGATGTAATTAAAGGGAACGTTATTGAAAATAAAAAATTATAAAAGGAAGATAAAGACACACACACACACACTTTGTTCCTCTTTAGTAGAGGGAAACATTCCATGTGATTACAGACATTATGCAAAAATATTTTTAAAAGGTTCACACTTTAAAACCACTAAAATGAAATGACAAATCCAGCTCACACTCTAAAACCAATAAAATAGAATTAAAACTACTTATTAACTAAGATTCATGAATTAACCAAGACAACTCCAGCAGATAAGCCTCACAAACCACTTTCACCAAAATTAAGTGTACAGTTTTTTTTAAAAAAAAACAAGCTCAATATGCGGCTGAGATGTAACTGACATGGCTTAAAAATAATCACAATATCATCAACTAAAACGATGACATTTTGCATGGTTCCACTTCCTCGACATAAATGGCAAGTTTTGCCTCGGAGATTCAATAATTATGGAAAAGACGTTCATTTTTACACAGAAGAGATGTTAAAACCAAACAAAAGCACATACAACATGTAAAAACCGGGTCCAGCCTCGGGCACTCAACAAATGCATGGAAAAGACTTTCCAAGGCATCGCCAAAGGGGCAATATCAGGACACAATCGGTGCAATCAAGCATTAGAGGGTAAAATATGATGATCCGATCACCGATGCAACAGATCTAACGCCAATGACTAAACCAGAATCAGCAGCCAACTTGCACTTATGAATACAGGGGTCTCTGAGATGTTTGACTCCAGTAAACACAGGATCAATAAAATGTATGCCCGGTGTTGGCTTAATGGCGAGATTGGTGAGCTTGGGATCCTAGGGTCCTGAGTTCAAATCCTGCTTGGCTGTTGAATTAATACCAGGTGGGGTTGACTCAGCCTGTCATCCTTCCGAGGTCGGCAAAATGAGTGCCAGCTTGCTGGTATCCTGTGTCGGAGTGGCGACCCATCCAGGATTGTACCCAATAGCCAAGGAGACTGCTTAGGCAGCACCAACGCTCTACAGAGAGTATGGTCCTAATGGATGGAATAAAATGTTGTGTTAAAGAACAGTCACCATTGACCCCTTCAAAATTAGGATTTACAAAAAAAATTTTTGGGTTTTTGGGAAGAAGGGATGTATATATATATATATATATATATATATATGTATATACAGGGGGCTGCAAAAGTAGGTATAGCAGTAATGAAAAACAAAACGTGTGCACAAAACGTATTTTATTGATTATACAAGCATAATAAAAATAACATACCAATAATAAACATATCAATAATAAACATATTAATCCCTCAAATGTTGAAACTGTTTGCCCCCGGCATTAAATGAATCCCAGCACCACTATTATAATACTGGTAATACTGGTATAATCCTTACTGTATACCTACTTTTTCAGCCCCCTGTATATATATATATATCTCTCTCTCTCTCTCTCTTCTTCTCTTCTCTCTCCTCTCTCTCTCTCTCTCTCTCTCTATCGTCTCTCTCTCTCTCAATCCTCTCGTCTTTCTCTCTCTCTCTCTCTCTCTCTCTCTCGCTATATATATATCAATGAGAAATCGTTCTTGGTCTCAGCCAAGTTTTCTGGTCCGCCTGAGTTGGGAGTGAGCACAGACTTTCCACGGAACATCTGCATACAACAGTTTCCATCGCGAGAGAAGGCGTAGTCACCTTACTCGTGACATTAATCAGCCCCTTCCCTCCTTCGACAACAAGCAGACAACAAGGAGTTGTCCGACTGTCCGGGCCAGGAAATTTCGTTTGGCGGACAAGTGAAAGCCTCAATAAGCCAGCCCAAAGGACGGGCCAATTATCCCACCAAAGAAGTTTCATAAACTTGGCACATCTTAACCTCAAACATCGTTGTTTTTTCTTATGGAAAGTCACTGTGATCAGCGGTGACTAAGAGGATCCTTTGAGACCCGACCACACCCGCACACCAAAGAAAACTTCAAAGAAACAATGCTATCCCCCCACATTCTCACACTATGAGAAGTGCTGCTTTCGTTTGTCACACCACCAAGTTCACAAGACATGCGTCAGGATAACGTATTTTGATCAGGAAAATACATACGTCTTTCAGCCAAACAATAAATAACAATAAAACCACTGTATAGCAATAAAACGATATAGTACTGTATAGCATGATATTTCAAAAATGTAATGGGGCCGAGATGATCTCATGGATCAGGTATTACGTGGCGGAGGTAAGCACTCTACCGAGTACCCTTCTACTAATTATCGATTTTCTTTTCCTTTTAATACCTCCATCACCGAAGTTGGACATAGGTTATGTTTTCACCCCTATTTGTCTTTGTTTGTCTGTTTGTTTGTTTGTTTGTTTGTCTGTGAGCACAATATCTCAAAAAGTTTTGGACGGATTCGGATGAAACTTGGCGGACAGGTTGGGTGTGTGATAAGGATGAATTGATGAGATTTTGGTGAAGATCCGGATCCAGATAGGAGAATCTTTTAATTTTACAAATGATTCTTCACCATTGAGAGAAAGGGCCAAAATGATATATAGCATGATATTTCAAAACGTTGTGGATGAGTTATGACAAAACTACGTGGATGAGTTGGGTAGGTGACAAGAACAAGGAGATTCGATTTTCTTTACACTTTATTGACTTTTCGACTCTCTGCTCTTTTTCGTATTCTTCGCAGATTTTCACCGCACACATGGACACCCACACCAGGCCCGGCACACCTTCGCCATACCGCCCGGTCACAGCAGAGCTGCCCGCCTCACTGGCCGTAATCCCTGCTCGAGCTCCAGAAGATGCGTCGGACCAGGTGTGGGTGCCCATAGGTGAGGTGAAAAATCATCAGGTGCCCCAGACAATCGGGGAGCGAAAGAAGCATTCGCTCGGAAAATGAACATCCATTGTGCGACCGCCGGCACGGTTCCCTATCTACTTCAATCATCCTACTGATACGGTAAACTGACACTTGGTGCGAGAATCCAACCACAGGTGAGTATTGTAGACAGCGTCTGTGGTATTTTTAGATATGTGTCGACCTTTCGGAGTTATCCAAGCTGACGTCCATCACAGTACAATTATACTATTCAATGCTGCTTTACCTTTCCTTAATTTCTCAAAAGCTGACCGAACTTCTTCCCCAGATAATTACCTCTTCCACTCCTTCTACTTTGATGAGCTCCACCTCCTTATGCCATTCATTCTCCTCTTTCAACAACTTTTGGAAGTAGACTTTCCATTATTTTTCACCTTCGTCTTTTCTAACTACAACTCTTCCATCCTTTCTCTTGAAACAACCTATTCATAGAACATCCTTTTTATCCTTCAGATCTTGTTTCTTCCCTCCGGTTCGATTCATTCTACCCTAACAAGGGATAACCAGCCATTCAAACAGCACCACCGTCTCTCCGAACGCGTAGATCATTCTTGACTTTGACAAAGCTCCAGCTGGAGGCACAGTGCAAAGTTGAGTGAGGTTCTTCTCCATTTTGAAGTTAAATTCCCCCACCCAAACAAACAAGACAATCGAAGTCGATTCGAGGAAGAGATGTTTGCAGCTGCACAAAGAAGCTAACTCTATCTGCGTTATCACTGGGCTAATAAACATTTCAAACTGCGCTTATAGCCATTATGAGTGAAAGTAACTGAGATAAAATCCCCTTTAACGATCTCTTGAAAAGTTACATCAGATGGACAGGAAGAACATCACAAGTAAGCAGCAATCCCAGCCCTATGGCAGGCCAAACTACTGCCCTTTCATTATTCTTTGCCTCTCACTCGTATAGAAAACACGGCTACGTTGAAACGCGACCCTTACGGAGTAAGAGGAGGAAGAGCCCCGGCACGGGTTGTACGTTGCAGCGGCTATACAAGCCAACAGTGAAGAGAGTAAAAGAAGAATAGGGGAGGAATCGTAATAAAAGTGTCGCAACGAGTGCCAAGAGAGGAGAGGACGTGGTCAGTACCGTGCTCAACTCTCCGGTCAGCCGAGCTTGAGTATGCCACAGTTCGAGCTGTTCCAGACACAGCATACGTCAGTTCCATCCGCAGAAAAAGCGATGGGGCCCTCGCTTACAAGCCTATCGGCACCCCCATGTGCACCTCACAGGCACCTCATGGAAAGCTCCCCTCCACATTCACCACCATTTCTGTCTTGTCCTCTTGGCTGTGCTGTGTGCGCACGTCAACTTTCAAATTAGACGAAGATAATAGGCGTACAGTCCATCTTCAGCTAGGTGAAGCACGTACCTATCAGGTTTTTCTCTTTCTCGTCATTGCTCGATTTATTGTGGTCCCCATCCCTGTTATTGTTATTCCTCAAGTCGGTTTTGTTTAAAAGTACCGTCGCTGTGGATTTTGAGCCACAAAATCACCCTCTGGGCTCAATTATGTTCAAAAGTTCAAAACCAAATTATGCTCAAAATTGAACGCTGGCACCGAGTTTGGGAACGCAAGCCAAATTAATTAGTCATTAATCAGTCTTTAACTGCATCATACCGTGGAGTCACCGTACATGAGCAGGACACCTCCACTGACGCATTCTGGGAGTTCTTATCCGACATACTCGGGTCGACCCTTTAGGGACAAGAAGTCCATTTCACCATTTCCCATCACAATGCTAGCAACTGGAAGAGGCACCCCATCTAAGTGGAAGCCATGATGCTCACTCGCCGGCACCATCTTTCTCCAACAACTCGTCGCCGCATGTTGAGCCACATTAGAATGCTTATGCTTCCTTCGATAATTAGTAATGGCAATAAAGCCCTCGTCATCTGCCTGAGGTTCCTTGACTTCGGCCCTCGAAGTCGATGGCTGATTATCTGGGCACCACCAGGCTCTGCCTATCTCGATGTGCCACCAGCAACCACCAACTTCGGACAAGCATGTTCTTTAAGATGCCCATGGGTGCCGCAAGTGAAACAGGTCCTAACTTATGTTGCAATATACATATGTCAACTGTGACCATTAACTACCATCATTACCACTGTGTTAGAGGCATGCCAGAACAGAGGGGGGCCAGGTGGGCCAGTTGGCATGGGCCTACGATTTTGAGGGGCCTAATGTTAAACAAGTAAAGGAACAAAAAAATTACACACTTACATTGATTCTTGTTTTATTGGTTAATATCAAAATATTACTATCAATATTATTGTCTTATATACATTTTAAATAAAATTCCTTGCCATTACCTATTTTTATAAATCGTTCTAGTTCTTTTATTCTGTTCTGTTACTTGTAAGTACATCATGTACACTAAATGTACATGTATATACCCATACATAAATCATACGTATAAAGCACTGATTACAAAAATACAAAATGGGGGCCTACATTTCCCATTTGGCCTGGGCCTATTCCCAGCATTGCACGGGCCTGGTTAAAGGACTGAGCATGGTTCGTTAAGACAATGTAGCAATGATGCCAGAAATAATGTGATGAAGTCAAGTATTCAATGGTAACTGAAGTAGATTCATTGAGATCCATGACACAACTGCGCCAAATTGACTCAAGGCAGAGACAATCTGCTCACATTTTATGAAAGGGCAGCACATTAGACAAAATAATTTGAATGGCTGGTATGTCAAGAGGACTGACACCAACACAAATGTCAGATGACAAAGACAAACCATTTTGAACAGCCTGAGCAACATCGTGCTCCTCCAAAAGACAAATCACAAGCTGATTCATCTTGCAGGCCGCAAACACATTTTCAAAGCCGATGAGCTCTCCCAAACCCATCACAACACACTCAAGTGTTTCATGAACCAGCTGACATTTGAATTGAGGTGATTTTGGCAGAAATTTGGAATTTGTTCAGGGTGCCGGCTATAACTCGCAAACTCCCTTCCACAGCTAATGCAGGCAGACAAGACACCCAGTTTAACGTCCATTCATAGTGTACTCACTGATGCAATGCCCTGCCCATAAAACAACAATCAGACAGTTTTATTTTCTGTCGAGAATCAAAATCCAGAACAGACTGGAGTGTAATCGCACTATGTGTATATATATATATATATATATATATATATATATATATATATATATATATGTATATATGTCAGACAGGTTGCCGCAGAGGTAGCACCCATGAATAAATATTTCATTTTACCCATTAGTGGCTGTGAACCTCAACAGCAGCCTGTCAGACATGTTGTATGAATCCAATTCAGTTTTTTTTTTTTTATATAATGTTTTTGTTAATTAACTTTTGCTAATTTAATTTAAAATCAGTCCATTAACTGATCAATCGTCCTTCAAATGCGATAGCAGTGCACTCACATGACGACGATGCCAATTGCTGGGCATTCCACTGATCGGCAGTTGGGCTGTCACGCTAAAATTGCTGCCATCTGGCTGTGGGAAAGACAGAAGTTGTGGGCGAGGTGGTGTGGTTGTATGCAGAAAAAATAATAATAATAATAATAATAATAATAAATCCAACATCGAGTATGGAAAGATGACGAGAGTGAGGCCAAAATGAAATACTATTTTTGGGCAAAATCATGAAGTTAATCGATGAAATAGATAATGACTTGTAATAGATAAACATTCATGAAACACACACACACACACATACACACACAAACAATAATAAATGTCAGTGTGTGCCCGTTCATCAGTCCGTCAGGCTGACTGTCTCCTCCGTAACACCAAAACCATGAAACCTAGCGGCCCCAAACATTGCATGCCTAGCAAGGGAGCTCCCAGGTGGTGCATGAATGACAATTGGGTGTTTGGGTTAATTTAAACACACCTTTTGAAGATAATTTAGAACATCTCTCTCCATCTCTCTCTCTCTCTCTCTCCGAACCCCTATCCCTCCCTCTCTCTCTCTCCCACCCCTACAGGCCTTTGCCAGGAAGAAAGTGTGGGTTTTAAACGCTGCCACCCGGTTTTATATAGAATCTGGCAGTCAAGAAGAAAATATTGCTGTTTTGGCACGTTTTATCGCCCTTTCCTTCCCCTCGTACAGCCTTCCATTCCTTCCCTTCATGCTGCTTTCCTTCACCTCCCCTCATGCTGCCTTCCTTTCCCTCCCTCATGCTGCCTTCCTTCCTCTCCCATTATGCTGCCTTCCTCCCCTCCCCTCACGCCGCCTTCCTCCCCTTCCCCTCATGCCGCCTTCCCTTTCCCTCACGCAGCCTTCCAGTCCCCTCCCTCCCACTGCCTTCCCTTCCCTCCCATCATGCTGCCTTCCCTCTCTCCCATATTGCTGCCTTCTTCCCCCTCCCCTCACTTCCTTCCTTCCCCTCACGCAGCCTTCCATTCCCTGCCCCTCCCCTTCTCTCCCCTCATGCTGCCTTCCCTTCTCCTCCCACCTCCAAGCTGCCTACCCCTCCTCTCCCCTCATGCCGACTTCCCTTCCCCTCTCTCCCCTCATGCCGACTTCCCTTCCCTCACACCACCTTAACTTCCCTCACACTGCCTTCCCCATCCCCTCAGCCTTCCTCCTCCCAAACCCCCTCCCCTCTCCATCGCCCTCATGGACATCCCCCTGCGGCATGGTCCGTGTACTGCTTCAACACACCCAATTTTGTCACACGGTAAAACTGCATAATCCGCAAAGAACAACTGTCTACCTGCCACCCAGACGATTGTTCCCGCTAATACAAACCATTTAACCAGAAGGCAAGTGATGTGATCGGCAGGTAAATCGAAACATGTGGAGTGTGACGAGCACTCCCCTGACCTGCATTGGACATAATCCTATACCAATTATTTATTTTCATATTCCACTCGGTTTTATATCGAACCTGGTGGTTGAGAAGAAAATATTGCTGTTTGGGCACATTTCATTGCCCTTCACTTCCTCTCCCCTCAGCATGAATGTATATTTATCAGTATGCCTTCCTGATGAGGGCAAACAAGCCTGAAATCCAGATAGGCGGCTCCGTTTGATGTTTAACTGATGTTGACCATGTAATCTTTGTCTGTTTGACAGAGTCGCCAAGCCAAGGCCTTTTTGTTGGAGGTGACGTTTTTGTGTAGGACAATGTCCAATGGCAATCGGGGGAGTGCTCGTCGCACTGCACATGTTTCGATATATGTATATATACATATATATATGCCCAAATTAAGTATGTTACCATAAGCCATAAGGTTGTCAAAAAGCAAGCTTGCAAGTGAAAACTGGGGAAGAGAGTAGAAAAATATTCTGTATCAGGGAATTCAGTGTCCGCAGAAGGAATTAATTCCAAGTGTCTGCAGGAAGAATATTCACCATTCAATTCAAATGACTCCTCATAAGGAGGAGGGAGAAAAGCAGGCTTGAGTAAGGATTGAGGGGAAAAAAAGATACGCCAAATTAATGAAGGAATGTACACATGTGCATACACAATGTTCAGCTTCATATGTGGACAGGCCAACCGCCAGTCAGAAGATCGTTTAAATCAGTGACCGAGCTGCAAACGGCTACTATTGGTGTGGCATCAGCCAAACATAATAATAGTTATGGATGACCTCCCAAGCCGTCAGGTACAAGGTTGCCGAGGCAGTTTCATTGACTAGGGGGGCACAATCCTCAACCTTCATTGGCTTGGGGGCACAATCATGCCTGGTGTTGGCTTAATGGTTAGGGTGGTGGGCTTGGGATCCGAGGATCGTGAGTTCAAATCCCCCTTGGCTGTTGAGTTAACACCAGGTGGGGTTGACTCTGCCTGTCATCCTTCTGAGGTTGGCAAAATGAGTGCCAGCTTGCTGGTATCCTGTGTCGGAGTGGTGACCCGTCCAGGATTGTGTCCAATAGCCAAGGAGACTGCTTTAGCAGCACCAACACTCTGCACAGAGTATGGTCCCGATGGATGGATGGATGGATGGATGGATGGATGGGGGCACGATCCTTAAATCAAATTTTATAATAATGATATTTACTATTACTGATGTTGAGAGGTGGGAGTGGGAGCTGTGAGGACCATTAGAATAATTTTTTTTTTGGAGTTTCCGGGGTCACAAAATAAATTATACGAGATTTTTGCATCTATTGTGAAAAGGAGACCGAGTCCTCCCAATGCTTGGAGTATCCAGCTCAAATTTGGTAAGGGATCACAATTCATGAACTAAGCTGTGAAGGGGTGTGTGTCATGTGAGTGAGTGGGTGTGTGTGTGTGTAACTGCTGAAGATATGCACGCGCTTGCCACAAACATACACGTACGTCCTTTTATACATCTTGCCCCCCTCCCCACCCCCATCCTGAATTTGGCATAGATAGGGTTAGGCGACAGTAAAGGAAGGGGGCATAAGTAAGCTGTATATGGGTGGATATGTCAAACATTGGATCATTTTGCATACATAATAAATAGATGGCTGATTTCAAAGCAAAACAGAAAAAAATCCACTTTGATGCTGAAAACATGCATATCCATTTAAAGGCAGACCTTTCAAGTATGTTTTATATAAACATAGCCGTATACCATAATAAGGAAATTCCATCACCACAAAATCCTACTTACGACATCAATAAAAGCAGGCTCCACATTGGCTAAACAAAGAGTATAAAGACTTGGCACATTTGATGCAACCTTCAGCACAAGGGTGAAATCAGAGCCATGATGAACTACTGGGGCCAACTGGCCCACACTTTCACTTCCATCATTCAGGTTTAGGAAGTTAGCACTCGAATTACTATAGTTCGATGTACAATTGGTTGCAGGTTTGGAAGTAAAAAAACAAACAAACAAACAAAAAACATTTGTTGACTACTAAGGTGCCTGCAACAGAGCTATCCAAGTCATGCGTTTACTTAAGCGTGGTGACACAAACCGTCTGGTCGATAGCAAACTGGGCATCCCGTAAGTACTTCCTCATGTTGCTGTCGTCATGGACAAATGAGCAGCTATCGGCGTACAGCAAGGACACTTGGACCTCCATGATGAGTAGCAACGGCAAGGCCAGCCTGTCTGCATCACATACGCACATCTACTCAGCACATGTTGGCATAATAACTGAACAAAGAAGCAGTCACACGCACACACACACACACACACACACACACACAGTCACACACATACAGTACACCTAATCTCCACCAGCATGTATGTATATATGTATACCAACTGAAGCACTGGTATACATACCTGTCATAGTCAGCACTCATTACACAAGTGTGGAATCATCACAGGTGACCTACTTACTCTATCGCCAGAGAGCTCACACAGTGATAGCACACTTCTTGCCGCCAAACGATATGATCTGGGTTTGATTTGTTACAGAATACATTTCAACTATAACCTGAACTATCTGATCTACTAGTGTCTTATAGCTGTCTGACAAGCATGACATTGCAACATAATGCAAGGACATCGCCAGCCTTTTCAAAAGGGAGGGTGCTTCGGGTACATTGGTAAGCAGAGATGGAATGCAATTCCAACAATTAAGAAATAGGATAAAAATCTCGAGGGGCATTCTTCGACGTTGCCAGATATGCCACCACCCACATTATTACATCATGATACATACTTGTACCAAGTTTGATTGAAATCCCTGAACCCAGATTGGAAACATTAAATAATTCTGGCTGCCAGACCATGCATCTGATCGGGTTGACATTTAAAGCATGTATTCCCCATGACTAGTAGATCATAACTGTGACGTTTCACATCGATTGATGGGGGTGGTTCAAGAGAAATAGTATTTTAAAGGTTTTCGTATGACCTATTAGTATTGATTATTCGTGAACACCCTGGTATCCCCAAGGCTTGGAGAACATGTGGGTGAAGTTTCCCATCGATCTGTCAAGCCGTTCTGGAGAACACGATTTTTAAAGGTTTACTCTTCAAAAAAAACATCATAGCTGCCAAACCACGCGACCTACGATGTCATAGGTGGAGAACATTTTGTTCCTCATGGATAGGCGATCATACCTGTAAAGTTTCGCCTCAAACCGTTTAACTGTTTCGGAGTAGAAGATTTTTCGAAGGTTTTTATGTTTTTAAAAAAATGGCTGCCAAACCACGTGACTGATGATGTCATCAATCATCAATGTGCGCCGTCCCATCAGAGTAATAATGTATGTGAACGAGGTCTAGTGAACTTAGCCTTTGTCTCGACACACGAGCTTCAGCAAGGTGATGCTGGGAATAAGTATCAGTATCACGGTGTTGGATTGTCTCAGCAAAGGTGTTTGGGTGTTGGTCTGGAGGAACTGCCTCCCCTTTCACCTTCCATCGACTTCCTGCTGCCCCATTAAGTCACTCAAACTCTTGGGCCTCACTATCAGCCATTATTTTTCTTGGTCCAAACACACTTCGAAGTTTGCCTCCAAAGCCAGTTGCTGACCGCATCCTCCATCGTACAAAGTCCTTTCTTGGCAGACCTGAACTCTTAACCACCTCCAAGGCCTTCCAGCCACAGGTTGAAATACTGTTCTTCCCATTGGGCTGGCACCCCCTGCCTCGCACCTTGCTCGGCTTGATGCTGTGGAAACCAAGGCCTTCAAGATCATGGGAATTTCCCATGATGAAGCTGAGTCTATGGGCCTATCACTTTCATATCACAAACAGGTCGGTAGTTTCTCTGGTCTTCTACCACCTCCTCTCTTGTCTTGGCCCCCACTGCTCTTCCCCCCCCCCCCCCCCCACCAGGTTTCTCCAGGATGAATAAGGTCTGCCAACAACCCCTTTTTGCTGAAACTACCAAACTACAGAATCACTGCTCACATTCACTCATTCGTTCCTCTTTTCTCCAACTGTGGAATCAACTTCTACATGCTCCTCAATCTCGTTCTTCCTTCAGATTTACAAGACCGCTTGCTTTTCCCCACCATCTCAGACCATCCTCCCACAAAAAACCACAATCTTTTCTACCTCATTGATTCTACCCCAGACCACCTTTCTAACTTTCCTGTTTCACCTTCCGAGTGTATTTCTGTATTCATCTTATCCACCCCGTGCCCTCCCCCGGTCCTCATTCTTCCTCACACCCTCTTCTTTGAAGTCTCAGTCTCTCTCTCTCTCTCTCTCTCTCTCTCTCTCTCTTCTCTCTCTTTCTCTCTCTCTTCTCTCTCTCTCTCTCTCTCTTTTGTGTTTCCTCCTCTCCATCCACTGTTCAGTTTGTTCTGTTGCATCCTACATACACTACATACATACATACATACATTGGGAGCATGCGTGTCACAGGCACGTCGCTGCATCCACTTTCCACCGGTACTCCAGGGGCCGTCTGGCCATCCCCCAGGCAGATACCTGGCCCATCCACATCTCTTAGGGACAGGACATTGAGGCAACCACCTGAAGGGACCGCCTCAGGTTAAACCAAGGAGACCGCCATCTGTTGGATGACACTTCAGCACCACCCCGACACACACGAGTGTGTTTTGCAGAGTGAAGTGTTTTGTGGTGGCCAGAGTACAAATCCTGCCAGCAAACTCCTAGGAAAGGTAACCAACTGCAGGAGGATGTCTGCAGACACTTGGCACCAGATATGGATGGCCATTGACTCACCAGGAGCTCCTTAGCTCTTTGGCAGATAAAAAAAAAAGAATAAAGTTATAAATTATGCATCCTGATCCGAAATATGCTCTACAACTCCTCCACAAGCCTCGACTCTATATTAAATTTTAAAAACCACCTCTTCAGCTCATCTACTAAATCAGCTCCACACATTAGGGATAGTTCCGCATAGCTTTGTCCGCCCACACGTAGCTTGTTGCCAAAATGAGATCATCTCTGCACCAAGCTCAGTAATAACTCAGCTAAACTTTCCATTTGTCTGAAGTCTGCAAACTATGAAACATTACATAAAACTTACCATCCTCTTTGCTGAGAGTAACTAACTTTCACCTAGACTGTGTAAAGTTACATGTTTACATATGCAAATGAATCCCACTTGAAATTGCTGCACACTTGTGGTTGAATCAGATCACCGGCAATTGTCCACGGCACAGGGACCAGAGTCAGCCTGTCCATACTTAGTCTGCAATATGATTAATAATGGCCAGCATTGCACTTCATAAAGGGCACCAATGGGGCCCTCAATCTTGTCCTGTAGCTGCCCCCATTTGGTGAGACTAAGAAAGGGACTAAAACACAAACACACACACACACATGAGAAGGCAGTCAGTCCCAGCTTATCATACCTGAGTGGCACATTAATCCCATCATACATTGCTTGCAAATTCCATTTAACCCATCAGTGGGTCTACAATATGTCAACAGTGCCAGCTGGAAAGCCTGTTCTTGCTTGAAAGACATATTTGAGCTTCACGTGATTGCAGATCGGAGATCCAGTTCATCATGATCTCAAAATTGCAGGATGCTCAACAATGCTGCGCCTCCTGCTGGCACTGCCTAGTGAGTGACACTTTTGCTCATATTAAAAAAAATAAAAATAGATATCAAGACTTCATGGAAGACCGGGTGATGCAAGCACAATAGCCCAGTTGGTAACATCATCAGCACCGATCTCGCTGGTCACCGATCCGTTCCTTCGTGAGTCGATTACAACTAAAACCGTGGTGGGTAAGGAGCTCCGGCATCTCGGAGCACGCCGTCCTCCACCTGGGGTAGGTGAAGCCGGTTGTCCTGCCTGCATTGAAGTTGCGATTTGAAAGAAAAAAAAATCAGACAGAATGATCTGTGGGACACGTTTTATGGAATGCCCATTTGGCCATTTTTTGTAAAAACCAAAAAAAAAACCCAGAATGTTGACCAAAGCTAGTCGTGCATTGTTGAAGTTAGCAGACATGCCAAACAGAGCGGTTCATAAGTAACTTGAGCGAGGCATTTACAAACGACACGATTGCACAAGGGTAAAGAAGAATATGGCGAGTATGATTTCTATGGGTTAATAATTTAAAGCGGGAGATATGTGGGTGCCGTACGTGTGCACCTGAGTCCCACAATCCCATTTTGTTTTAGTTTCGAAGAAAAACTCGGAACCACTCACTGCCTGTGATCATTCGAGCGCAGGCACAGTGATCGTGCCCTTGGCGCGGCCACATCGGGCGCGGTGTTGTCCAATGACGTCCGCGCTTACTCCGCACTGCGAATGGACTCTGCACCAAGTTTCCGCTTGTCGATCACGACCAAACACCGTGCACACGTTACATTTGAACTTTTGTTGTAAAGTGCAAAAGTTTATACACATATCTATATATATATATATATATATATAATATTTCGCTCTTTCAATCACAATGGGACACGATATAGTGAGTGGAGCAAACTCCATGCACATGGCAGTGAAATGCAAATGGTTAAAGCAATAACTTGATTTGCAAACTGCAGAGATTTCGATATGAATGTGGTCAAGCCAGGGTCTTCGAGCATTGTTGGGGAAACATCGGAAAAGGGTCTACACGCACTTACAGCGTCTGTCCATGCTGTGTCCGCCGCTCGTTCAACGCAGGGTCACCATGTCACGAGTGCCTGTCCTCTTCTCTCTCTCTCTCTCTCTCTCTCCTCTCTCTCTCTCTCTCTCTCTCTCTCTCTCTCTCCCCTCTCTCTCTCTCTGTCTCTGTGCGTCACACCGCCCGAACTGCAGCCGGAGAGTTGAGGAGATGGGCGAAGAGGAGGGGGGCGAGGCGACAAGCCAGAATGGGCGGGGATGACATGTTAATATAGTGGGCGAGGATATGACTGATGATGGTTATGAAGCACTCCTATCATCAGTACATTTTTCATTTCAAGGATTATATAGTCCAAACAACCTTGATATAAAGATGCCATTTCGCCTGTCATGCCTGTGCCCGTAAGTCTATACACACTCCATGAAATGTATTCACTCAATTCATCTTCTAAATATTCACTAAAGTTCCACTCACCCCTTTTCTTACCTCCACCATTATCAGGACTGGCAGAATAGCCTCGCCTGTCGTGGTATGCCCACTCATCTCGAAGCTGTGATGTCTACGTTTGAATCCTGACCCAGCTCTCAATGGGATCCTTTCACCTCCTCTCCTTATCAAGACTGGAGTGCCCAAAGGCAATGTTCTGGGCCCACACCTATTCCTAATCTTCATCAATGATCTCTCTGACTCTCTGGAAAATCCACATTTTCTATTTGCTGATGATTCCACCCTCTGCCGTGACATCCCTCATCCTTCAGACAGGCAGGCTGCAGCCTCTTCCCTCTCTGAAAACCTTGATAGAATCACAAGCTGGTCAAACACTTGGAATATGTTTTTTTTAATCCTGATAAATCTCTCAATA
>CM068954.1:175673660-175706479 GCA_035128595.1 Eptatretus atami | reverse complement strand
TCTTTGAAAAGACCATCTGGTGAACCCCACTCTCCCACCCACCCTCATATCTCTTGAGGAAGTTCAGTAATTTAAACTTCTGGGTCCCACCATCAGCCATGATCTTTCTAAGGCAAACTACATTTCTAAGTTGTCCTCCAAAGCAAGTCATCCACTGGGTGCAAGTCCTCTGACGAGCAAACCCTTTCCTTGGCACACCCGGACTCTTGTCTACCTAACAAGGCCTTCATCCGCAGCTTGATGGAGCGCTGCTCTCCTCTCTGGGCTGGCACCACTGCATCATGTCTTGTTCAGCTTGAAACCATGGAAGCCAAGGCTTTCAAGATCATTAGAATCTCCTGTGATGACGCTAACTCTCTGGCCCCATCACTTTCATAATCACAAACAGGTCGGTGGTCTCTCTGTTTTTTACTGCCTGCTTTCTGGTCTTGCACCCTCTGCCTTTTCCATGATCTAACCCCTCCCTCGCCAGGTTTCTGCAGGTCACACAAGATCGAGAATCACAGCTCACACCCACTCATTCGTTCCTCTTTTTCCCCACCTGTGGAACCAACTTCTTCACTCTTCAATCTCATCCTTCCCTCCAGGGCTTCAAGGCAGTTGTACACCACCATATCAGATCATCCCTCATCCACAACGATGATCCTTTCTTCACCCATTGACCCTCCCCAAGCCGACCTTTTCCAAGTTTCCAGTATTTCATTCCACTTCTGTGATTGAGGCTTTTAGGCTGTGTCCATCTTGTTCACCCCATGTCCTCCCCTTGTACCCATTTCCTCCCACATCCTTCATTTGTCCAAGTCTCCCACAATTTTGTCCCCCAACCTCTCTCTCTCTCTCTCTCTCTCTCTCTCTCTCTCTCTCTCTCTCTCTCTCTCTCTCTCTCTCTCTCTCTCTCTCTCTCTCTCTCTCTCTCTCTCTCACCTGTTCTTTTCATTCTGTTACGTCATGATCCATTCTGTGCTTCAGCACCTCCACAAGCCCCGACACTGCACACAAAAAAAGCTAAAAAAACTGTCATCCTTGTGTTTTGAGGGCAAGGTCATTCATCAACATGTGCGCCGACTCTCGGATGGACGTTAAACTGGACGTTAAAGATCACACGGTGTCCTTCATGAAGAGAAGGCGACATCTCACCGGCACCCTGGCCAGATTCCAAATTCTTGTACTAACACGGAGGGGGCACAATCAATGTCACAGCTATGCCCCCTGAAAATTATGCGACTCGCAACCATGTACTGCATACGGACGAAGATCCACACTTATACCTGTTGATTAACCTGCACATTTCATTTGCTTCCTTGCTATACGCTCATCATTTTAAAAGGACAGAGCACAGACAAACAACCATAGGTTGGCAACCACTGCTAATAGCTTCATGGGCCTAAGGTTGATGGGCCTAATAGCCTCAAGGAAATCGTATTATTACCCTCAATACCCCCCTTCTGATCTCTAAGCAGGGAATTTAGGTGGGATACGATACAGATCGGAAACTTGACTTCAACATTCATCACCCATGGTGTAACCAAAGGTTGTTCATGACATTAGAAAACAGACTCTTAGGGGATGTAAGGGGGTTGCCCCCCCCCCCCCAAAAATATGTATTTGCTTTATTTTCTGAAACTACACAAAAAATTTCGATGAAACTTGACCACAACCTTCATCACCCGTGATGTATCAAAGTTTGTTCATGCCATTAAAAAAATTCGAGGTCTGAGGGGGTCTAGGGGGGTTGCCCCCCAAAATAGGTATTTGCTTTCTTCTCAGAAACTACACACACAATTCCGATGAAACTTGATGAAGTGTAATCCCGTAGGATTTTTGTGCTAAAATTGATTTATTTTTTCATTTTCAGTTTGATTTGGAGTGTCGATGTTGAAAAATGATGAGGTTCGAATTTTCCTCTCCCTAGATCTCATTCTGAAGCCCCCCCTGTCTTCTGGGAGCCCACCCCCCTCCAATCCAGGACTGAACTCATGTCTATCTCCACTGATTACGAAACAATTTTAGGAATGTTGGTTTATTTTGAGGAACTTTTGGAACATGCTAATGTTTTTTTTGTCTGCTTCAGATGAATCATTCTAATCATCACATCAGGCAGTGTGTGTGTGCATCATCTGCTATGAGGGTGCTACCGCAAGCAAGAGACTGAAGACTAACCCAAATATGATTGAAGATCGAATTGTTTGCTGTAATGAACGATTATCTTTGGGTCAGCTTGATATGAAACAACCGTGACTATTTTGGTAGCTTGAGTGAAGCGGAGTTCAAATCTGTGTGTTATCATACTGAACGTCGGAAACCCATCGTCAACAAGAGCATGATTGAAAGGCTCATAGGTAACCAAACCCGGCCTGATTCCCCTGCATGTCCCTCTCAAGGGCCTGGGCGACCTTCTAGTGCAACTGATTCTTCCCGCCCAAAAAGGACAAAAACCACACCAAAGGCACAGGTGTGGTTGTTCTCGTCCTGCAGCTTTTGTCCTAATGATGCTTCGGAACCTCTTCATCGCGTTTTTGTCGGACAACATGGGTGAAAATTCCTGGAGATAAAACGCAAGACTCAAGATGACTGTATAAGAAATTGTGTATCTGAGTTAGAGAGTGCCGGGGATGCTTCTGCTCTTGAAAAGTACTATCATAGGAAATGCTTGCGTTATGCACAGCGCACATTTGCTCCATTAGATTACAGTAATGCCCAGCTCATTCGCTCTGTATATGATGAACAGCTGCTCCTATCCATTCAAAACACCCTCTCTGACGATGATGTTACCCTAAACATGGCTGAGGTGAATGATGCATCCTTGTGCAATTTCTGAGAATGGCCTACGCGGTGTAGGTTATGGTCAGGTCAGGTATGGGAGCATGTGCCAGAACAGCACCGTCGCTGCGTCCACTTTTCGCCCGTACTCCAGGGGCCTCCGTCTGGCCATCCCCCAGGCAGATGCCAGGCCCATCCCCATCTCTTGAGATGATGGTCAACCTGCTGCACCACGAGGCACGTGGTCGGCCCACTGGCTCCTCACTCATGAGACTCCCTCGCTGAGAGAATCTGGTGAGCAGGATCAGCATCAGGAAAACGGCCACATGTCCATACAGCCGCAACTGACGCTCACGGACTATGCAGGTAACAATCTCATCCGAGTCTCTCTCAGCAACCGCTCGTTGGACACAAAATCCGACCAGCGATAGCCAAGGAGTCTCCGAAGAGACCTGGTACCAAAGAATTAAGTCTCCCGTCTCAGATCCTTGTCAGAGTCCACAGTCTCGCATCCATAGAGCAAGACTGGAAGTACCACAGGACCTGAAGACTCGACTTTCGTCCTCCCGCACAGGTACCGGCAGCCGCCCAACCCCCATGATCCAGTGAATCCATGACTCCCCAGGCCCGACCCAGACGTCTATTGACCTCTGACTCACAGCCAGCAGAGACATGGAATAATCACTGCCAAGGTAAGTGAATCTCTCCACGACCTCAACATCCTCACCACAAAACAGACACAGACAGGACAGCAGCATCCAAGATGTCACCGAGAAGCTGGATCTTAGTTTGACCCAAGAAACCCGTATCCCAGCGTGCTCCGACTCCTCATTCAGCACCTCGAGGGCCCCAAAAGGATATCTAAAGTCTCCGCAAAGATGACTGCATCATCTGCAAAATCAAGGTCGAGATCTTGACATTCCAAAACGATGCACCGCAGCTTGATCTCTCCGACATCCTCCCTAAAATCCAGTCCATACAAGTGCTGAAAAGTGTGGGGGCCAGTACACACCCCTGACGAACTCCAGTAACAACTGGAAATAAGTCAGAGATGGTACCACCACCCACTTCACAGCACTCTCATCAGTAACCAGAGTAGAGTTCAGACATCAGATCGGATCAGTTTTGTGGCACCCCACGAGACCAAGAATCCTCCAGAGGACATCCGCGATTCACTGAATAGGAACGCTTTACAGAGATCAACATAGGCTGCAAGCAGCCCCTGCCGAAACTCTCGTCTGCGTTCGTGGGACCGAAGAGCAAGGGATCGGTCAATCGTGACTCTTTTGGTTGTAAAGCCTGACTGCTCTGGACCGCTTGGTGGCTCAAGCAGAGTGATGTGTGCGAACCCTATCACAAAATTATCCGAGCAAAGACCCTTGCCCAAGCACTGAGAGCAGGTCACCCTCGGTAGTTGTTGCAGTCTTGGCGATCACCCTTCCCTTTCAGAGAGGAACAACAAGGCCCCCTCTCCAATCGGTTGGGATGATTGCCTGTGTTCCAGCTAGAGCACAAACTGCATGCAACGACACGGAGTGCAGCATTTCCACCAGCTTGAGAAGTTCAGATGGATGCCACAGACCCTGGAGCTTGCTGCCCGTTTCAACTGGTTCACCGCAGGCCCGTGTTTCCACAAGCGAAGGTGGACACAAGTTGATGCTCGAGGTCCCAGCAACGGGAACTGGAACACCCTTGACGTTCCAACTCGCACGTGGGGATCAGCCTGGTACAACCGCTCAAAGTAACCGGCCCAGCGGGGCCTTCACTTCAGACTCCTCTGTCAAGAGCCTACCACTCTCTTGCTCTAACTGCAGTGCTCCGAGGGATTGGCTTGGATGTGACGCAATGCACGAATTCCCTACCTTAAGCGGCGACGAGAATCACCTGTCCACAGGTGATGCTCTACCCTCACAGATTCCTCGACATAGGCCTCCTTGTCCACCTCAGTGCACGTACAGTTTACGCTCAGCTCCTGAAACAGCTCAGCTCTGCCATTCAGCCTTGGCCCTGCGACTCTGGTCAATGGTATCCAGTGTCCTTGAGAGACAAAATTCTTCTTTGCCCTGCGGTGTGGTTCCCAAGACATCCCCGGCAACATCATGTCGTGGTCTTTGCAAGGACTCCACAACTCTTTCAGGGACTCCCCAAAGCACCCAGACCCCCAAGGTGTCCACTCAGCCTGTTTCGCAACCTCAGCTACTCTCTCATCCTGAGCTGTGCCCAACTGCCAGCGTAGGCTGGATTGGTACCATTTCTCCAGGATTTAAGGTGCAGCTTGTAGAGTTGCTACAAAAGCTGTGTCAGATATTGGGAATGAGCCTCCGGTGAACCTGCAAGTTCTGGATCATCCATCCAGCGACCGTCAATGACGGGCATGCGTCATCTCTTCTTGCCACACGCCGAGCGTTGGAACATACACAGAGTCCAGCGATGAGCTTGTGGGCGCTTGAACACATGAAACCAGCACCCTAGTCCATGACCTTCTTGCAAAGTCAAGGAACTTTAGTGCTATTCTGGATTCATGTTCTACCAATGGCGACCGAAACACACTATACCTCCTAGTCAGTTCCAGTCGATGCTGAATCCCAAGACTAGATGTGTATCTCGTCTGGCATTGATCAACAAGACTCGGCACGTGCGGCTAGAATGCATCCTGTCACGGTGAGATCACTCGCTCAGTCGGGAGCATTAACAGAGACACAGGGAAAATGAGCACCTAGGAGTGCGAATCCTTAATCTCATAATCACGCTCGTTGACCGCGATTGTTACCTCAATTATCATTGGGCTGTAGGCTGTATTGGCACGCTACAGAACTCTTGGTATCGTCATCAGAGCGGACCAGCTACCAATAGTGAGTGTAACCACCCACCATTATCTCGCCGCACTCCGGATTCTCCGGAACCCCTCAGAGAGCAGGTGCACATCCGATGTCAAAACCTTGAGCCTCCAGATGCTAACAGAGACAGTTCATCCTCTCTTAGGGATAGGACAATTGCCACGGCACCCAGCCGAAGGACCGACCTCAGCGTTTAACCCAAGGAGGACCGCCGTATCTGTGTGGCGACTACTCGCGTACCACTCCGGACACACTCTCCCGAATCTGACCCAGGATAGTTACCCGTGGTTTCCTCCTATCATACAAAGATTGGGATGGTCCGGGAGAGGCTTTGCCCCAAATCCCGTCTCGGTCGAGCTGCCCCTGCGAAGGGAAGCTGCACAGGCAGTAATCCCACGAGTGGGTTTTCAGATTTGTTTGCGTTATCTTGTGTTTTGCGCGACATGAAGGGCTTTTTACGCGTGCCGGAGTGACAATTCCTCACCACAACCTCCTAATAAAATATAAGCTAACCAACTGCAGGGACGTACCGCCAGACACAGTGGGCATAGATATGGATGGCCGTTGGCTCACAAGGAGCTCCTCCGCCCTTTGACAGGTTTGTTTTTAATCCTGCTGGGTGTCCATATCCAACACGCCTCCTCCACCCAGAAACCTGGTGGGGGAGACGGTTTAGTGCCGACAGACACCCGACCATGGAACACGTTAGTACAGTTACAGGTCCTGTAGCATAGCGTACCAGCATTGCGTAACTGACTTGAACCAGAGACCTGAACCAGACCTGACTTGACATAGGTTATGGCTTCCAGTCACAATTTGGCTCGGCGGCCGTAGGTCTAAAAAAATCTACGGCAACTAGCAATTATAGGGCCAGCCGCAGTATTTCCACGGTCACACAATGTAGCAGTCACATATGTTTTTATTTTCGGGAGCCGCACCGGGTATTTAGAAATGTGGAGACGAAAACGTGGGTGGTGCCGTACCGTCTTTGATTTTGATGTCGCACGGTGACCTTAGGCATCCCTGCGGTGGCCATAGAATTTTCAAGCAGATGCAAGTAGCCTCAAGGTGCCCGCAAGGCGACCGCAGGGGGCCCTAAGGCGAACGTGGAAATAGTGCGGCCGCCGTAATTTTTTGGGGGTTGGCAAATTCATTTTTCATGATAAGAGCCTACGGAAAACGCACAGATAACGCAAGCCCACCGTACGCCCTACGTACGGTCGACGTGGAACACATCTACGTCATGGCTACAGCTTGTCGAAATTGCTACGGCCAACCTAGAAATGAAAAAAGTATTATAACTCCACGCTTTAATTCACGGAGACCCCTACGGCCTGCAAAAAGATAGCCATACGGCGTAGGGCCACCCTGAGGCCACCTCAGAAAATCTGCGGCCGCCGCACGTTTCTGTCAATTCGGTGGGGGGGGCGGGTACGGCCGCCGTATCCTAGCCGTAGGGAAAATGTGACTCATGCTTTAATGAGACAGAAAACTACCGCAAGCATCTGAAAAAACTGATGTCTGAAAGGCTTCCTAATGTCCGGTTCGTCAAATCATGACGCAAAAATGAGCCTGACAACCTTGTCCGCCCAACAGCAGTTAGCCTTGCTATGGAACTTCGGTCTGCGATGCTGGATAATGACGATACAATTGACCACTTGAAGAGCATGGCCAACATTCTACGAGAAGAGATGATGGAGTACCGAAACTGGTCATTCGATGGTAGCTTTGAAGACTGAGAATCCTCCGCTACTCCAGTTCTTCCTTACTCATCTTCTCTTTGGCCGTGATGTTCTCAAAGTTGCTGGAATTTGCAATTAAGAAGTAGACAAAGTTGTTGATGTCGCTTGCCAGTCCGAATCCAAAATACTTGAACTGATCGTCAGGTTAAGCATCAACCAAAGAAGGAAGATGGGTTTCAGCAGACTGTCCAGACACCTCTCTCAATTAGTCTGCCTCATGTCTCTCAAAGAGATTCTATCTTCCTCAAAGGCCAAAAGTAGACTGACAACCATGTTCATCCAGGGTTTCCTTGAAAACTTTGCCGACAACAGGGCCTTCAAGATAAAGGGCTACGACTTTGAAGAAGGACATTCACATGAAGAGGCTGATATGCTTATTCCTCACCAAGTTCTGCCATCTGTAGCCGAGAACGCTGAGCAGGAGATATGTGTTTGGTCACCAGACACTGACGTTCTCACGCTTCGTCTTGACCTAGTCTCTCATGCTCGACTTGGAGCTCTAATTCGCCTACACAAAGCTTGAAGAAGATGACCCAGCAATCAACTGCTTCAGGGTGCTTGGTGAAGGTTCTATTCTGAGTATCCTGGTCAATGGCGAATTGCCACCACAAGTCAAGGGTTTGGAGCAGTTCATCTAGAGCAGTGTACTGCTCAGCAGGTCCCACAACCCTACCAGCTCTAAGATGGGAAATGTTTCCTTCCAAGAACTTGGAGGGAGAGTTGTTACCTCCTACTCAGGCTGCCTTAGTACCACATATCACACGTGCAAATTACATTGCTATGCTGTCTGGCTGTCCGGCTCTTCCTCCCATTGAAGAAAATGGTTTGAATGTTAAGGAAGGTGATTATGTTCCAGTGAGGTGTCTCGCCCTGCCTGCCCCCTTGAACTGTGATTGAACCTACGAAATGGGCATATAAATCAGGGTGTAAAAGAAGGTGCAGCTGCTTCAAGAACAGACTTCCCTGTACTTCTCTCTGCAAATGCAATAGCAGTGATTGTGGAAACGTAATTAAGGATTAAGGATGATACCCACGAGGATGATGACGAGGATGATGATGAATAAATCAGCAAACAGTTTAATGTGATGATGATTGATGTGGATGAGGACAAGGATGATAAATAATTAGGTTCTTGGTTTGGATTTTTATTTTTAATGTTGTTTTAATGTCATATCTAGTGTTGGACAAAAATCGCTGCATCATCTCATCAGACGGTTCAGTTTAGGTCGGGTTCCTTGACGATACACTATGTCGAGCACTCAGGATGTGTCATTTATTGACTCATCCTCATTTAAAAAATAATTTTTAAAAATCCCCCAAATAACTCATAATGTCGGACATGTTGATTTCTTATTTACCCAACATAAGCGCAGGTTTATTACAGGGCAGGGGTCCATTGACGGAACACCCATCCCCCCCCCCCCCCCCCCCCCCCCGACCTTGCCCATGACAGGGGATCAATGAATGTATACGTCACTTTAAAAGTGTCAAAAATGGATTCAGCATCATCAAAAATCCCTAAAACGACTAAAATTATGAAAGTCGGCTCATTTTAAGCGAAGCTAGAACCGGGGGGTCATCGGGCAGAAAGGTCCCTCTAGAAGGGGACCCAGGGCCAGGAAAATTTGAACCCCATAATTTCCCTATATTTTGACCCCAATTCAATACAGAAAAGCCAAAAAATCAATTTTAGCATGAAAATTCTCCGGGAGATACTTTTAAGAAGACTCATAACCACACCAATTATGGAAAGCATCTCGTTGCTTCGGCCAGCAATTTGGAACTCCATCCAGGCCTAAACTTTTAAAGTTTGGCATTTCTTTTCTTCATCCGTCATCACGAGGGGAATTTCATTGAGGTGTTGCTTTTTCTTTTCCAACTTTTGGATCCAATCCACCTCCTACTTATGTTCTTTTGGGTCTTCATGGATTCCTTTCCAAAAGTATTCAAGTCTATCCTGTTTGTGGGGACTTGTTACATCTTGCTTTTGTTTCCTTAGTTCACGGTAGAATCTCTTTGGATTGTTTTCAAACAACTGTTTTTGTTTGGTTTTCTCCTTTGTTAACTTCGTCAGTTTCTTTTTATGGTTTTTTTTGTATCTTATTTGCTCTCATTTCTATTTGAGTGTTTTCAGCACCTTTGCCTCGAGGTTGTCCGCGATATATATATAAATATATATATATATATATATAATATTTTTTTTCAATTCTCCAGCTTGGGTTCTATTTCCAAAATAAACTGCTGCATTTATCCATTTCCTTTCTCAGTTATTCTCTTCGGTTTCATGGTGACATGGTTTTTGTCTGCAGGGCTGGTTTGTTTTTCTCGCGCGCATGCTTGCCCATCACTTGTTCTCGAATGAGCAATGCTGCTGCAAGCTCACGGTGTTGATTTCCTTCAATCCAGCTAACCTGAGTTCCAATCAGCTACTATTTTCTGAGTGCTGTGTTGGTTTCCTCACCACAATTTTTGTCTTTTTGTTATTTCTATTTTGTAGAGTTGTGGTCTTTCTCCGAGTCGTATCAGTCTCATCTCCTCTATTTTGTTGCAAGCTCTTCCTCCAGTTCACACTCTCTTCATCTTCCTTTCTTTCTCCTTTCCTCATTCTGCATCTCCATTCTCTCCCTGCCCATCATTATCTGCCCCTCCCTGCACTTCTCTCCTCTTCTTTATTCTGCATTTCCTCCTCTTTTCATGATCATCACCACCACCCCTTCCGTTCTATACCCCCCCCCCCCCCACCGCAAGTGCAAGTGCCTCCTGGTTCATGTTAATGGGTCAGGTCCGTTCCTCTCTGTGCAGTGGGTACGTATCCACTCCTTCTCCTTCCATCACTTGTTGTCCGAGATACTGGATCTCTGATGCCACCTTGTGTCCAAGCCCAGTGGTGTGTGTGTGTGTGTATCTCCTTATGCGGGTTTTTAATAAGGTGGAACGGTGTCCTCCCAGTTCTCAAGTATCCACCTCCATGTGCGCGTGTGTGTGTGTGTATCCCTGTCTGCCTCATCGTCGCCACTGGTCGTCATTCACACTGCGGGCCCCAAGACTGAACGGAGCCTTCCCTGGTCTCGAAGCACCCATCTCCACCCAGCAAGGAACCACAACTCATGGACCAAGCAATTTCCTTTTGAGTGCTTCTCCTCACTCCCCCCCCCCCCACCACCCCCAGTCCTCCGTGCAACCTCCCATGTGAACCTGGGGGTTTGCCCGATCCCACACGGGGACATCTCCACTAGCCCGAACATAATGCGCTGCTTCAAACATTCACTATCTTCCACACACAGTCCCACCCATCCTCGGTGGAGGTAGTCGACACTGCGCACCATGGCAAGGAGTCAGCAAAAGGGAGTCTTCCTCAGCGGGGAGAGTCGACAAAGCGCACTACTCTCACTGCGACACGCGCCAAACGCACATCAATTAGTGAGACACCGAACGCCACGAACATGGTCCTCACCAGGCGTAGTGGTGTGCGCCTGCAATCTGGCTACACAGAGGTTTGGTTTGGGGATTGCTTAAGGAGGGGAGCTCTGCACTGTGTCATGCTACATGGTATCAGATCAGGCCAGATCAGATCTGTGACTTGCTACAGGTATCATGTAAAACCTGCACTTACCTGTTCATGGTCGAGTGTCGGCGACTAAACCAGCTCCCCCTATCAAGTTCTCCTGACCAGTGAGGAAGATGTATAGATATGGACACCCAGCAGGACTAAAAACAACAACCTGTCAAAGGGTGGAGGAGCTCCTTGCTTGGCAACGGCCATCCATATCTGGTGCCAACTGTGTCTGCGGATGTTCTCCTGCAGTTGGTTACCTTCCCGAGAAGGTTGGTGGCTGGATTTGCACTCCTGCCACCAGAAAAACACTTCACTCCACAAAACACACTGTAGTGCATGTTGGCGTGGTGCTGAGGTGTTGTCCACCAGACGGCAGTCTCCTCAGGTTAACCTGAAGTGGTCCCTTTGGGTGGGTGCCAGAAATGTCTTACCCCTAAGAGATGGGAAATTGGGGTAGGACATCCTACCAAATGTAGGATAGGACATCCTATCTAATGTCCTGCCCAAAATTTTTCCTTGGGAGGAGGAAGTCAGCAAAAGGGGGTCACCAAAGCTCGGTGTCTAGTCCTCGGCTGGAAGGAGTCGACAGAGCCCATGAAGCCGCAGGCCCCATCGCAAACACACGTCGAACGGCGTGACACCGGGCGCCACATACTCGGTCCTCTGTCCCACCAAATCTCCCACCCTTGTGGCGGTTTTCACTCCCATCCAAGTTGTTGTATTTGGTGCGGTCTTCGGTCCCATCCATCCCCGACGAGGGGGGAGGCGGAAGAGTGTGGCACTTCCTCCTCACTGTCATCCAATTTATAGTCAGGAACACAACAATCATGGTTAACCATTCTGAAATTACCACTCTTTCGTCTAAATGCTGAAAATTATGTTTAAAAGTCTATTTTAATTACATATTTTGTGCTAGTAACGTGTGTGTGTGTGTGTGTGTGTGTGTGTGCTTTGTTTTGTTATTTAACTCAGGGATTGGGGACTTAGAGTCACAGGGGTAACTAGAAGTGCACTCAGTAGAGCCCATACCTCCACCATGTAATGCCTGATCCACAAGAACATATCAGGCCCAATACATTTTTGAAACTTGTATGTTATACAGTACTACATCGTTTTTTGCCCTCTCAATGGTGAAGAATCACTTTAAAATTAAATAATTCTCGAATCCAGATCTGGATTCGGACCTTCACCAAAATCGAATCAATTCGTCCTTGTCACACACCCAACCTGTCCACCAAATTTCATCCGAATCCGTCTACAGCCTTTTGAGATATCCTGCACATAGACAAACAGACAAACAGACAGAAAGGGGTGAAAACATAACCTCCTTCACCTTTGGTGGCGGAGATAACAAGAGTGAGAATTGCTTTGCAATACACGTCCCCCACTGATATATATGTTCTCAATCCAAAAAGGGTATAACTCTGTGAGAAATTGATGAAACCGTCTAAAACTCGAACTTGTTCTGAACTTAATATGGAATAGGCAAAGCCTAGAAGCGAACGTAGAATTCTTCTTACATTCGCTTCTTAAAGATATCAAATTAAACAGTCTTTTGCTATGAAAAATAAATATTACCTTAACATTACCTTCACAACAACAACTACACCGCCTAGAACAGGATCTCATCTGAAAAAATAAATATTACCTCAACATTACCCTCACAACGACAAAACTACACCGCTAGAACAGGATCTCATCTGAAAAAATAAATATACTCTAACATTACCTTCACAACGACAACTACACCGCCTAGAACAGGATCTCATCTGAAAAATAAATATTACCTCAACATTACCTTCACAACGACAACTACACCGCCTAGAAAGGATCTCATCTAAAAAAATATATATTACTTTAACATACCTTCACAACGACAACTACACCGCCTAGAATAGGATCTCATCTAAAAAAATAATATTACTTCACATTATACTCAACATTACCTTCACAACAACAACTACACCGCCTAGAACAGGATCTCATCTGAAAAAAAAAATTTCCTCAACATATACCTCAACATTATCTTCACAAACAACTACACCGCCTAGAACAGGATCTCATCTACAAAAAAAAATATTACCTCAACATTACCTTCACAACAACTACACCGCCTAGAACAGGATCTCATCTGAAAAAAAAAATTTCCTCAACATTACCTTCACAATGACAACTACACCGCCTAGAACAGGATCTCATCTAAAAAAATAAATATTACCTCAACATTACCTTCACAACGACAACTACACCGCCTAGAACAGGATCTCATCTAAAAAATAAAATATTACCTCAACATTATATCTCAACATTACCTTAGCAACAACTACACCGCTAGAACAGGATCTCATCTAAAAAAAAATATATTACCTCAACATTATACTCAACATTACCTTCACAACAACAACTACACCGCCTAGAACAGGATCTCATCTGAAAAAAAAAAATTCCCTCAACATTACCTTACAACGCCAACTACACCGCCTTGAACAGGATCTCATCTAAAAAAATTAATATTACCTCAACATTACCTTCACAACAACAACTACACCGCCTAGAACAGGATCTCATCTGAAGAAAAAAAAAATTACCTCAACATTACCTCACAACAACAACCACACGCCTAGAACAGGATCTCATCTAAAAAATAATATTACCTCAACATTACCTTCACAACGCCAACTACACCGCCTAGAACAGATCTCATCTAAAAAAATTAATATTACCTCAACATTACCTTCACAACAACAACCACACCGCCTAGAACAGGATCTCATCTAAAAAAAATTAATATTACCTCAACATACCTTCACAACAAAACACACCGCGCTAGAACAGGATCTCATCTAAAAAAATAATATTACCTCAACATTACCTTCACAACAACAACTACCCGCTAGAACAAGATTCATCTAAAAAAATAAATACTAGAAGCGAACGTAGAATTCTTCTTACATTTGCTTCTGACTTTACCTACAACTTGTTCACAACAGTATACGCAATTTCCGTTACTTCGGCCTGGATCGGGATCAGCGATCAAATAATGTAAATCACGATTAAAAATTATTTTTTGATGATGCGGGAGATATTGGTTCACGAAAAAAATATTTCACGAAAAAAAAAATGACCACTATTATCGTATTGTTGTGTGTCTGTCTGTCTGTCTGTCTGTCTGTCTGTCTGTCTGTCTGTCTGTCTGTCTGTCTGTCTCTGTCTGTCCCGAGCATAGCTCGTGGGTTTTGATCCGATCCTGATAAAATTCGGGGAGGGTTATATCATATCTAGTTGTGTTTTCCTGAGAATGGGCGTGGTGCGTCCATTATGGGCGGAGCCACGCCCAAAAAAACACGTATTTTTAGGGGGTAGCCGATTTCAATTTGCATCTTCTCCTAGGGGTTTTGTCGAATCTGACAGGGGTTTCGGTATTTGGTTAGCCCA
This sequence comes from Eptatretus atami, assembly GCA_035128595.1. Lineage (NCBI taxonomy): Eukaryota > Metazoa > Chordata > Myxini > Myxiniformes > Myxinidae > Eptatretus > Eptatretus atami. The sequence continues at coordinate 175,692,149 of CM068954.1, read as the reverse complement.
AATGGCACCTGCATAGCCCCACCGGAGCTGATTTTCATTTTTTTTCCAAGGTCAAGGTCACAAGGTCACGAACTTAGAAAATTGCGATTTGACAAAAAATCCATCTTCTCCGAGGGGTTTGTCGAATCTGGCAGGGGTTTCGGTATTTGTTAGCCCAATGGCACCTGCATACCCCACGGACTCGATTTTTCATTTTCGTCCAAGGTCAAGGTCAAAGGTCAAGGTCACGAACTTACAAAAATTCGAATTTTGACATAAAAATCATATACGACCGCCCAAACTTTGAGAGCAAGGATGACAATTTTTTATGCATAATCTTGAGGTCATTCCCCACCTAAAGTCTTGAAACCATTTTGCTCTATCTCGAACACCTTGCCCGTGGCGCCCCCTTCAAGTTTGTTTTACGCTGATTTCATCAAATATGGATAATCACGATGAGTGCGAAATGCCATATTGCCTATATGAAGTTATATTGTTCCTGGAATGTTCCAGAGAAGTTTGCACCAAAGGTCATAATCCTTGACCTTTGACCTTTAAAGTTCACAAAGGTCAAATTTTCAAAGTGTGGGAATCGAACCGGGTTTCGACCTTCTTCGACGAACTAACTCCATTAAGCTATAGCACGTATCCTGTTTCCTTATTTTAATGTCCACAACATTGTTTGTGACCTTTAAAGGTTATGCAAAGGTCAAATTTTTAAGTTGTTGAACGAAACCGCATTTTCGACATTTTGCAGCTAATAACCTGTCACCCGTACCACATCATGTTGATCATTTTTATAACTTGGTCAAACATTATCACATTGTCTCATCCTTGACTTCTGAAACAATCTACATCGTCAAATACCGCTCGTGAACCATGTCGTCTTCAGACTTGTCTTTATTAAAATCAGTGGAGGAAATATACAACATGTTCTGATATTGGGTCTTTCATGTCTCCGACGATGCCTTTATCTCCAGGCATGCATCATTCCCCATGACAAAAACCGGAAGCAAAAAAAAACTGGAAGCAAAGGGTCATAGCCAACGACATGGATTCCAAAATGCCAGGGTATTGTGTTGTTGTTGTTTCCTATTCTCTCATGTGCACGCGTTAAGTATGAAGCTCACTACGTTCGCTATCATAATAAAGCCATGTACCAAGTTTCAGTTGAATATGTTACAGGTTTGGGGAAAAAAAGTCTGAAAAACCACAGGTGAGATGGATGGACAGACGGACAGACAGACAACGGAGAGCAAACAAACCTCTCGGTAAAACTGGCATGGACCTATACACGGTGACTTACCAGTACGGTGCACTGCAAAGTACACAGAAAAAAATGCACATTTAGAAATAGTTGTTCCAATTCAATAATAAAAAGTACACAAGTCTGAAGACGACGATGGTTCACGAGCGGTATTTGACGATGTAGATTGTTTCAGAATCAAGGATGAGACAATGTGAAATGTTTGACCAAGTTATAAAAATGATCAACATGATGTGGTACGAGTGACAGGTTATTAGCTGCAAAATGTCGAAAACCCGGTTTCGTTCAACAACTTTAAAAATTTGACCTTTGCATAACCTTTAAAGGTCCAAAACAATGTTGTGGACATTAAAATAAGGAAACAGGATACGTCTATAGCTTAATGGAGTTAGTTCGTCGAAGAAGGTCGAAAACCCGGTTCGATCCCACAACTTTGAAAATTTGACTTTGTGAACTTTAAAGGTCAAAGGTCAAGGATTATGACCTTTGGTGCAAACTTCCTCTGGAACATTCCAGGAACAATATAAAAGTCATAATAGCTATATGGCATTTCACACTCCTCGGATTATCCATACTTTGATGAAATCAGCGTAAAAACAAACTTGAAGGGGCGCCACGGGCAAGGTGTTTGAGATAGAGCAAAATGGTTCAAGACTTTAGGTGGGGAATGACCTCAAGATTATGCATAAAAAATATTGTCAATCCGAGCTCTCAAAGTTTGGCGCGTCGTGTGATTTTTATGTCAAAATTTGAAATTTTCCAAGTTCATGACCTTGTGACCTTGACCTTGGGACAAATGAAAAATCGAGCTCCGTGGGCTATGCAGGTGCCATTGGCTAACCAAATACCGAAACCCCTGTCAGATTCGACAAACCCCTCGGAGAAGATGGATTTTTATGTCAAAATCGCAATTTTCTAAGTCGTGACCTTGTGACCTTGACCTTGGGACGAAAATGAAAAATCGAGCTCCGTGGGGCTATGCAGGTGCCATTGGGCTAACCAAATACCGAAACCCCTGTCAGATTCGACAACCCCCTCGAGGAAATGATGGTATTGTCAAAATCGCAATTTTCTAAGTTCGTGACCTTGTGACCTTGACCTTGGACGAAAATGAAAAATCGAGCTCCGTGGTGCTATTGGGCTAACCAAATACCAAAACCCTTGCCAGATTCGACAAACCCCTCGGAGAAGATGTAACTTGAAATCGGCTACCCCCTAAAAACACAGTTTTTTGGGCGTGGCTCCGCCCATAATAGGCGCACCACGCCCATTCTCAGGAAAACACAACTAGATCATAATATAAACCTCCCACCAAAATTTCAACAGGATCGGATCAAAACCCACGGAGCTATGCTCGGACAGACGACAGACAGGCAGCATACAGACGACATACAGACAGACACACAGACACACAGACAGACAGACAGACAGGCAGACATACAGACAACATACAGACATACAGACAGACATACAGACAGACATAAAGACAGACAGACAGACAGACACACAACAATAACGAATATAGTGGTCACTAATATTTTTCGTGAAAAAAATTTTTCGTGAACCAATTATATTTTTCGTGAAAATATTTTTTCGCGAACCAATATTTAAGATAGTTATTACAATAAAAAGTTTATAACTAGTAAATACAACAGGTGCAATACATCATGCATGGACTATCTGATAATGTGAGAATGTTGGTTTAACATTATAATGTACTGGAGACATTTATGGAACTAGACGACCCATGAACCCGTTGGGTTCCCGTTGTGACAGCAGCGGTTGATAAAAAAAATCATTTCAATAAATAATTAAATAAATAAAAAGATAGCTCCAGCGAACTATACCGCTGAGGTTGTTTGCAATGATCAAATTCTCCCGAAGAGGACTTGACTAGATCGAATTGATTTTTTTAATATATTTTTCGTTGCCCGATTTGAACGAAACTTGATACTGCCACCTCAGGAGAATGGTGAGTAAGGTGGCCTAAAAAATTTGCACTATTGTGTTCTGTTTTGGCTTATTTCGGTAACATACATACATACATACATACATATATACAAGATAGGATTTAGTAATTTAATAATAATAATAGATAATAATACACAGCAAGTGAACAACAAACAAGAAGAAAACGTCGTGCAGAGCACGATACTTGCAAAATCCATAAACAAATTTAATCTCAACAATAATTGGTGTTGAATTCAATGACCAAATATGCAACTCCTCTTCAAATTTCAAGTCAATCGGATAAAAATTGGCAATTTTAGAAATTCGGCTTTGTTGACATTTTGGTCGATCCATCCATCCATCCATTGGGACCACACTCTGTGCAGAGCGTTGGTGCTGCATAAGCAGTCTCCTTGGCTATTGGGCACAATCCTGGACAGTCGCACTCCGACACAGGATACCAGCAGCTGGCACTCATTTTGCCGACCTCGGAAGGATACAAGCAGAGTCAACCCCACCTGGTATTAATTCAACAGCCAACAGGACTCGAACTCAGGACCCTAGCATACTAAGCCAGCCACCCTAACCACTAAGCCAACACCAAGCTGTTTTGGTCTATCCATCCATTCATTGGGACCACACTCTGTGCAGAGTGTAGGTGCTGCGAAGCAGTCTCCTTGGCTATTGGACACAATCCTGGACGGGTCTCCACTCCGACACAGGATACCAGCAAGCTGGCACTCATTTTGCCGACTCGGAAGGATGACGGCAGAGTCAGCCCTACCTGGTATTAATTCAACAGCCAATGTGGATTTGAACTCAGGATCCTAGGATCCCAAGCCCACCACCCTAACCATTAAGGTTTTGGTCTATGTTGACCCCAAAAATAATGGTGTTGAATTCGGTGACGCTTTGAAAATAAATCCTCTTCAAATTTCAAGTCAGAGATGAAAATTGAGGGTTTTAGAAATACCGCCTAAGTTGTTGGCCTTTGGCCTATGTTGACCTTTTGACCTCAAAAACAATAGGCTTCTTGCTTATGACAAACTGTACCATGTGGTGAAGTTTCGTGAAGATCAGTTGAGAATTGTGACCTGTAGGCCATAAAAAGACAGACAGACAGACAGAATAACAAAATCGACTAACTGCCAGGCAGGCAGTTTGACTGCCAGGCAGGCAGTTTGACTGCCAGGCAGGCAGGACACAGTAAAAGTATTATGTCACTCCTCTCTGCACATGTGCAATCGGGATGAATTCAAATCCAAGATACGGTAAAACGAAAGACTTGCCATCCTATGTATGTTCTGATTCATGTTAAAAAATATAACATTCAATTTAAACAGGTTGTTCCTCGGTTTATAAACTGACGATCATAAACTGATAACATGGACAGATGGATCGACGGACGGACCTGAAACCCGCTTTTCGCTTTGCTTGCGTGGGGTTATAAAGAACTAGAGCGAGCGAAGTGGATGGCATGCCATGACAAATCCACATACTCCCCACTTAACTCAAAGTTGAAAGATGGCAAAAGGATCCACCAGGAATGATCCAAAATAGAATTTTGAGTTAAAACAATTTTTGTCCGTTTTGACCTCTGTGACCTCAAGTGTCCACCTAATGGGGGCAGGACCGGATTTAGACATGTGGTGGCCTCTGGACAGCCTTCAGTAGTAGCCCACCCTACCTTAGAATACTAAAAAGGTGACAAGACATATTTACAGTCATCCATAAAGTATATTTTTCAAGAACAAAGAATCTGAACTTCTATATAAAATAGAGAATGAGATAAGATGAATATCTTATATCTGTTCCACTAACATACAACTACCATTCAGGCACTCACAAATACATTTTTCCTTACAATTTTTTTTTTCATGAAATATGTGGAGGCCCCCTGGTTGTGGAGGCCCCTGGGCTTGCCCATGCCCATGCCTAAATCCGGCCCTGAATGGAGGCATGAACCAGGGGTCAAATGAAAAAAAAAATCTTTGCAAATTTCATGCGTTCCCGTCCTTCACGAAAAGTATGTGAGCTATCGCCGGCACCCTGAGCAAATTACAAATTCCCACTCTGACCAGCAGAGGACATTTTATCAGCGGCACAGCCATGTCCTCAGCCATGCAATGATGCTGTTACCCCACAGCCATACGAATGACGAAGATGAAACGTTATGAATGACGAGGAGATGCTGCTCATGGGTTCGAGTTCAAGTTCTCTCTTTCCTGATTAGTTTGAAGATTATTAATTCCTTTCTGTGGGAAAAGGTTGTTTTGTGGACGAGTAATTTCGTTTGTTCGGTGAATGAGTGTCCGCTTGAATTCACGGTTGCAGGTTCGAATTCCATCCTTTTATCTATTATTATCTAAGGATTAGAAAATACTTCACTTGATTGAGAAATTTGTGTGCAGATTATAAATTGGATCGGGGTTGGTGAGTGGGTTAAACACTTTTTTGTCTAATCAACGGGTTTGCAGGTACGAATCCTTCCTGACCTTTTTACCCATCACTGAAACATTATATAACTCGATGGTATTCATTGAATATTTTACCCCGTGCAGTCTTGGGAAGGACTTTGTGTGAGCCAACTCTTCTGGCAGCAAATTTGTAACTAAAAAAAAAAATTCAAATCAAATGGAAGACCAAATAAAATAAGTACTGCAATAATCAGAAAGGAACCTGAACAAGAAAAAATATCACGGCAAAGCGGGCGTAACCCCTCAGTCCTTGACGCAAACCAATTTCAAGATGGTGGCCATATTGAAAATCGCAGCATGTCCATTTTGGAAAGGAACTTCCTCTACTCAACCCCAACACACCCAGCAAAAATGGATTTAATCGGACAGGCGTTCTCCTCGAAATTGACGGAAACAATTTCAAGATGGCTGCCGTGGCGGCCACAGTGAAAATCGCAGCACGCCCATTTGGAAAGGAACCTTCCTCTACTCCACCCATTATACCTCGCCAGAATACAATCAATGTGTGAAGCCGTTCTCAAGTTATTTTCCGGAAACCAAATTCAAGATGGCTGCTCTAGCCGCCATTTTGGATATCGGATTGTGCTGAATATCGAAAGGAACCTTCCTCTAAACACCCCCATTATATCACACAAAAATGAAATCAATAAGTCAAGCCGTTCTCAAGTTATTGTCCGGAAACAAAATTCAAGATGGCTGCCAAGCCGCCATATTGGATATCGCATCGCACTGATTATCGAAAGAAACCTTCCTCTATCCAGCCCCAACACACACTGAAACTAGACGGGGAGCACTCGGTAGAGTGCAAAAGCTCTGCCGCCAATACTGCTAGGTCACTCAAGTGAACCTGATATCCTATTCATTCAATTTGATGTCAACAGTGCTCACAGAGTTATAGTTTGCAACTTTCCTTTTACTTTTAACTTTTACATACTCAATTCATTCGTCAATAACTAGATTCCTTGAGACAGAAATTGATTTTACGTGGGTATATCCACCTGAAGTTCCAAATAAGCCGCAATTATAATTTTGGCATGTTTTTTGTTGGAAATCACTTATAACATGTAGAAATGCAAAAAAAAAAAAATCCGAAATTTTGTTGAAAAAAAAGTTGCAAAATTTTCTAAGTTTTTTTTCTTTTTTTTTCTCTAACATTTTTTTTTTTTTTTGGTTGGAAATCACTTAAAACATGTAGAAATGCAAAAAAAAAATCAAATATTTTTTCAAAATGGCCAAAAGGGATCACACTCTACTGAACCACGATTGAATAAACTAAACTAGATCGACACGCATGAAGAAATGCCCAAAAAAAAAATCGAAATTTTTTTGAAAAAAAAAGTTGCAATTTTCTGTTTTTTTTCTCTAACAATTTTTTTTTTGGGGGGGGGGGGTGGAATCACTTAAACTGGTGAATGCAAAACAAAATTCAATATTTTTCAAATGGCCGCTAGCGGCCATATTGGACTTTGGACCAAGTCCAAAATCTAATGGCATGATCCTTGGACCAACCTAATCCCCACCAAGTTTCGTCGAAATCCGTCGAGGAGTTTTTCCGTAATACTGTTCACAAACAAACAAGCAAACAGACAGGGGTGAAAACAGTAACCTCCGTCCATCTTCGATGGCGGAGGTTAAAAATGGATTTAATCGGACAAGGCGTTCTCCTCGAAATCGACGGAAACCAATCTCAAGATGGCTGCTATGGAGGCCACATTGAAAATCGCAGCGCGCCCATTTTCGAAAGGAACCTTCCTCTACTCAACCCCAACACACCCAGCAAAAATGGATTTAATCGAACAAGGCGCTCTCTGAAATTCGACGGAAACCAAAAGTTGACAGACACCCGGATGCCCGGACAACGCCTATGACGACAATACCCCTTAGCCAATTCGGGCTGAGGGGTAAAAAGTCATCAGGAGGTACCTGGATAGGATTCGGGTTTCAATTGCTACTCCGATACACTCAAACCCATGCAGGTGCAGCCAAGTGAACCTTCGTCAAAAGAAAAAAAAAATCAAAAAGAACACAGATTCAAAGAATTAAATAATTCTGCCTGCCCGGCCATGCGTCCGATCAGGTTGAAATTTAAAACACATTCCCCATCACCACTAGATCATAATTTTGAATTTTCACGTTGATTGATGCAGCAGTTCAAGAGAGAGAATTAAAAAAAAATTATTTCCCTTCAATCCAATGTGGCTGCCAAACCATGTGACCTATCAATAATTATCTATGAACACCCTGATATCACCAGGGCTTGGGAAACATGTGTGAAGTTTCCCCTCCATCTGTCCAGCCGTTCTGGAGAAGAAGCTTTTAAGAGGTTTTTGGGTAAATCCAATATGGATGCCATCCTTGTGACCTCTGACGTCATAATTATCATTAAAACATTCTACGTTAGTCGTCGCACCTATGATAAAAGTTTTGTGTCAATCCAACAAGTGGTTGCAGAGAAAAGCATGTACAAGACCGATTGCTCAACCCTGCTTTTCGCTTCACGAGCGCGGGCTAATTAAATTTGAATAAGATGGGCACACAACAAAGTCATAACTAAACTGACACCACTCACTTGCTTTGCTGATGGGGAGGGTGACTTTGACACCCTGCCAAGACGAAAAACATCTGGCAAAGGGTGGATGAACTCCCTTCGGAGCCAACGGCCATCTAGTACGGAGATCTAGTACCATCTCCTAAAAAAAAAACACCCAATGGTGGTAGGAAAATTTATTTTTCCGCCTGACCTAGTTACCCCTTCCTGCACAGTGGTCCTGTGAAGGGGTTTCCTTGTTTCAGGACTAGGTGAATGTTTTGACAGTTTTTCCTCTTCTTCTTTTTCTCTGTAGCCCTTCACATTTAATGGCTCTCAGCCTTGTTTCGGGTGGCTTCAAATAAATAAATAAATAAATAAATAAATATATAAATAACATAACTGTCAAGTTATTTGGGTTGAAAGGTTGAAAGTTTGTGGTTGAACTGTTTGGGGTTCAAAGATAACATGGATTACGAACGATCCCAGATGTTTATTACAGCCACACAGTACATAACAATGGTATCGCCATTTTCACTCCAACTGGATATGTCGTTTAACTTTCATGTCAGATGAAGATCAATTTGCATTGCAGCTGGAGAACGTACATGACATCTCCACCCTTCCATAAAGAGAAAAAAAAACTAGAACAGCGCATATCTCCACCAGGATGAGCAGTTTACATTTTGCATCCCACTGATGGGCCGGATCCTGATCCGGATCTTCACCAAAATCGAATCAATTCTTCCTTGTCAAACGCCCAACATGTCCACCAAGTTTTGTCCGAACCCGTTCATAACTTTTTGAGATATCCTGCTCACAGACGGATACACAGAGAGACAGACAAACAAGGGTGAAAACACATAAACATGCGTCCACCTTCGGTGGTGGAGGTAATAAACAGCAAAACAACAACAACAAAAAACAACAGCCTGTGAGGCTTACTCCCCTAAATATATGTGAGAAAACTTCATGTTTCAAAACGAGTCAGAGGTTTAATCATTCTGCCAGAGCAGGTAGTAAGTAGTACACCTGGTTGGACTAGACACATTGTTTGGTAGTAGGTACTTGTATGATCTCAGTTCCTCACAAGGTGACACAAGAGTATCAAATATCAAATCTCTTGGCAGCTTGGCAGTTCCCAATCAGATTGGCAGCGAGCTTACTTCATGGCCTTAACAGTCGGAAGCTCATTCTGAAGCAATGGCTCGGAAACCTGTGACTTTTGGTACATCCGGCATGTTTGGCAACTACTGACAATGCAATCAATATCCCACGTTAGGCCAGTATGCGGTCTTTAGTGACAAGTTTGTTCTTCTCATGACCGAAGTGACCAGAGTTGAGCTTTTGAAGAATTTTGTGTTGTAAACATTTTGTGGATAGCAACTCGCTCTCCCTTGAGAATGAAACCGTTTTCAACCGACAGTACATCGCAACAGCTCCAGAACGTTCTAAGGGGCTCTGGTGTGTGTCCTTCATGTGCTCAGGCCAACCGATGATGATTACGTCACAAAGTCAACTAAGATCTTGGTTATGGAGCATTTCTTGCTGTCGAAGTCAAACCTTTTCCAACGAAAAATGGACTAGGTCCACACATAGATCTAGCTCATTGCACAGGTGTTCGGATCAGGTTGGCAAGAGAGTCCATGCTCGATGGTGGAGTTATATCCCTGTTTATCAACATCCGATGAAGACATAGAGGTGCCGTGGCAAGCAGCTTCTCCACAATCATTAGCAATGGTTTGTGATCTGTTATCACATGGAAATTGCGACCATACAGGAAGGTATGAAATCATTCCACACCAAAATAGTGTTGCTCGGAATCGGAGAGGGTCTTGCTCACAACAAGTCAGGTCAGGTATGGGGAGCATGCGCCGGAGCAGCGTGTCACTGCCTCCACTTTCCGCCGGTACTCCAGGAGCTTCCGTCTGGCCATCCCCCGGGCAGATGTCTGGTCCATCCCCCATCTCCTTGAGATGGTGATCAACTTGCTGCAATCAAATTTAAAGTCAATAGGTTGGAAGTTGTGGGTTCCGATGTGTAAATAAAGGTGGAAAAAGTGTGATTTAATACGGTTTAATTCCAGGCGGGTGGGCAACAAAAGCTGAAAATTTTGAAAGGGGGTGTAAACTTTCTATAGGCACTATACGTAATTCCAGTGCCTTCAGAAAATATTCACACCCCTACTTGACTTTATTTCTTTGTTTTTGTGTTGCAGCCTGAATTTAAAATGGATTAAATTGAGATCTTTTTTGTCAGTCATCTACACATAATAAATATCCCCATCCCACTTACCCATTGAATTAATACCTGGTGGGGTTGACTCATCCTTCAAAGGTTGCCAAAATGAGTACCAGCTTGCTGGGATGATTGAGCCATTCGAGTATCCTGCGTCGGAGTGGCGACCCGTCTAGGATTGTGCCCGATAGCCCAGGAGACTGCTTTGGCAGCGCCGATGCTCTTTACAGAGTATAATCCCAATGGATGGATGGATGGATGGATGAAAATTGACAATTTTAGAAATATCGGCCCTATCTTGACCTTTTGGCCTATGTTGACCTCAAAAATAGCTGGTGGTTGAATTCAGTCAGCTGAAATGAAAATCCTGTTCAAATTTCAAGTCAAATCGGATGAAAATTGACAATTTTAGAAATATCGGCCCTATCTTAACCTTTTGGCCTATGTTGACCTCAAAAATAGCTGGTGGTTGAATTTAGTGTCCTGATGTGCAAATCCTGTTCAAATTCCCAGTCAATCGGATGGAAAGTTACAATTTTAGAAATTCAGCCTGTGTTGACCTCAAAAAATAATTGGTGGTTGAATTCATTGACTTGATATGGAAATCCTCTTCAAATTTCTAGTCAATTGGATGAAAATTGAGGATTTTAGAAACTTGGCCTATGTTGACCTTTGGCCTATGTTGACCTCAAAAAAATGACCGCTATATTATGTAAAATAGTCATGTAAGATGTGGCAAAGTTGTAATTTTCTCCGCTGTAATGGTCTTCGATGTCCGCTTCTAACAAAATGGAGACATGTACAACATAATATGACGTACATATGCTACCGATTGCTTAACCCTGCTTTTCGCTTCGTGAGCGCAGGGTAATGAGTGCGTACAATTGTAGACGACTTATTTGACGCAGAAATAAATTGATCTACTGATGCAATCCATAATATATCCATAAATGATAAATACGCTGCCCTCCGGTGGAAAGCAAGCAGAATTGCATGATTTTTCTGAGATTTGTGGATGATGCAGGTGATTCGTTGAATATGAGCAAAAACAAGCGAAACAGCACAAACTAGAGGGGGAGCACTCGGTAGAGTGCAAAACCTCCACCGCCAATACTGCTGGGTCGCTTAAGTGAACCTGATATCCTATTCTTGTGGTCAAAACGGATCAGAACTCTACTGAACCACGATTGAATAAACTAAACTAGATCGACGCGCATGTAGAAATGCCAAAAAAATAAAATCGAATTTTTTTGAAAAAAGTTGCAAAATTTCTGTTTTTTTTTTCTGTAACAAATTTTGAGGGGGGGGGTTGGAAATCACTTAAAACATATAGAAATGCAAATTTTTTTCAAATAATCGAATTTTTTTTGAAAAAAAGTTGCAAAATTTGTTTGTTTTTTTCTCTAACAATTTTTTTTGGGGTTGGAAATCACTTAAAACATGTATAAATGCAAAAAAAATTCAAATATTTTTCAAATAAAATCGAATTTTTTTGAAAAAAAGTTGCAAAATTTGTTTTTTTTTTCTCTAACAATTTTTTGGGGGTTGAAAAATCACTTAAAATATGTAGAAATGCAAAAAAAAAAATTCAAATATTTTTTCAAAAAAATCAAATTTTTTTGAAAAAAAGTTGCAAAATTTGTTTTTTTTTCCTCTAACAAATTTTTTTTGGGGTTGAAATCACTAAAATATGTAGAAATGCAAAAAAAAAATTCAAATATTTTTCAATAAAATCGAATTTTTTTTGAAAAAAGTTGCAAAATTTTCTAAGTTTTTTTTTTGGACCAAGTCAAAAATCTAATGGCATGATCGTTGGACCATACCTAATCCCCCACCAAGTTTCGTCGAAATCCGTCCAGGAGTTTTTCCGTAATACTGTTCACAAAACAAACAAACAAACAGACAGGGGTGAAAACAGTAACCTCCGTCCATCTTCGATGGCAGAGGTTAACTATGGCACGTAGGTGGAATTTGTTTTGAAAGCCATTAATTAGATGTATTAGCCGATGTATATTCCATGGTTTAGCTCGTTTCAATGCATAGCCTTTGAGATATGAACGCCAACACATTTTGGGCGGATGGACAGACGGACGGACAGACTGACAGACAGACACCAACGTGAATTTCGATGGTTTTCGTTAAAAACTCAAGAATGCAGAAATGGACGTTGCTGAAATTTGGAACGTATTACATGGACGTACAAAGGATTTACTTTCTGAAACTTGCAGCTGATTTCGTCCAGTCGGACGGATAAGAAGAAGTGAAATTCGTCACCGGTAACATTGTTGAAAAGTGTATTTTGAATAGTGACCATGAGAACCAGGAAGATTATGGATGCTACCGAAATTTATAAATATTAACTCTGAGGACTGCGGAGAGTTGCAGAAAGTAAGGTTCAAAGTAAAACTTGTTCTTGAATAAACTGTACTTTGAACATAAGAGATTACTGTTTACTTTAGCATGCCAAATGTGCACACTCATGTCAAGAATTTTGCATTTTGATGCTGGACGTAAACCATGATTTATCAAACTTAGAGAAATCATACGATATGTTGGAACAACCACAGTGATCAACAATACTTTTCACAATCAATATTCATTAATACTCGAATATTTATCTTTCATGAAGACACTTAACTAATCTAAATACAACAGGAGAAAAATTGTTCTGCTTTCCACTTGCAATTCGCAACCACAAACTTACCATTCTCTTGTCGATCAAGTCTCGTATGGGGTAACTTCCTGTTTCCCCAAGTACCATGCAGTTAGTAGTCCTTTTATTGATGTGTAATATTATTTGTTTCAGAAATTTTTGATGGTAAATTTAAATATGGGTGGTATTGTAACAACCCCAAACCTCACAACCATGTAATAAAATAGGTACCACTATTCATTTGAAAAGCTCAAACTGAACATCAGGAGGAAGATTCAATCTCCGTGCTTTCTGTAAAAAGGAAAACTGTGATCTTTTTACTTGAGATATTTGTTTCGAAGTTAAAAAAATACAGCCTAGGTATACATAATCGCTCACAACTTCTATTTTGTCATTGCCGAACATAAAATTCCACAACTGTCCTGGCAACTTGAGAGTTGTGCCAAAACACCAACTCAGCAGTACAGCATCCTCGGTCGGACGTAACCGCAGTTCAATACCTAGCAAGATGACAGGAAGACTCTCCGTCCATCTTGTATTTACATGGGCTTTCAGAAAGGCTTTCAACTCTCGATGGAATCATTCCACGAGCCCATTAGGTGACTGGTGATAGGCTGTGTTTCGGGTTATCCTACTGCCAAGTACATCAGACAGAGGTTGGAAAAGTGCTGATTCAAACTGATGACCTCGGTCTGTGGTTATTGCTGAGGGTGCACCAAACACAGCTACCAAATGTGAGATGAATGCTTGTGCTACCGTCTCTGTTGTCTGGTTAGGCATAGGTATTGCGACCGGCCAATGAGTAAAACAATGCATGTGAGCAGGAATGTATTACTGTCTGATGGAGGTAGAGGTACAACGAGATCAATGTGAACGTGGTTGAATGTGGCATCTGGTTAAGAAAACATGCCAAGAGGAGATCTGATGTGTCAATGTATTTTGGATCTCTGACATGCCATGCAGGTTCTGCACCAATCTCCAATATCATGATTAACTCCCTGCCAGACAAAACACCGAGTCACGAAATGTTGAGTGGCTCTGATGCGAGGGTGAGACAAATTGTGTGGAGTGTCAAAAAACTGCACGTAGATACTCGCTCGGGATGTAAAGGCGAGGATCACCTGCGGAAACCTCACAGACAATCCTACCCTCAAGAAGTGGGGAGTGGTACCTCTATTAACTGGAGTGACATTGGGTTGGTTGCAAGCCTTTGTAGCTCCTCATCAAGCTGTTGTGCTTCAGCTATGGTAGTGAAATCAATGATGTTAGATGCATCCAGAGCATTTCCATCAACTCGGAAGAGTGCATCTGCTGGAGAGTTATTTTTCCACTGAAGTGCCTCAAGTCTGTCGTGAACTGGGAGATGAAATCAAGATGTCGTACTTCTCTTGGAGAGTGACAATTGGGTCCTGACTTGAGAGCCTAGATCAATGGCTTGGGTTCCGTATAAATAGAGACTGTCCTTCCTTTTAGCATATGTGAAAGTGTTTGACACTGAGGAAGGCTGCCAGAAGTTCTCTCCCAAATGTGCTACACCAGGTCTCTGCAGGTTGAACACGCTTTGAGAAAAAGGAGAGCGGTTGCCAGACGCCGTCTTCATTCTGCTGCAAAACTCCTCCTATTCTCACGTCCGATGCATTGACTAAGAGGTAAAGTGGTGCTTCAGCCTTGAGAAAGAAGTGTGGCCTCAGCCAACCTCACCTTCACCTCTTCGAAGGCAGGCAATTATTTTTCAACGAGGCTGATCGGCTGATTTGTGGCTCACCTGGAACGTAGTGCCAGTGATCCAGGGAGCTTATGGGATGGCACGTCGTCCATCCGTCCGTCCATCCGTCCGAAAATACTTTCAACTTCTTCTCTGAAACGACACATACAACTTCAATTAAACTACATCATAACGTTCATCACCATGTATGTACCAAAGTTTGTTCATGGCATTAAAATAAATCTGGCCCTATGGGGGTCTACGGTGGGTTGCCCCCCAAAATAGGTATCTGCTTTCTTTCCCGAAACGACGCACACAATTCCGATGAAACTTGACCACAACCTTCAACACCCATGATGTAGAGCGTCAAGGTAAGCATAGACTAAAGGGAGACCACGGTTGACATCATCGGTCAACCTCTGAAACGTCTGCACAGAATTACGCAAGCCAAAAGGCATGCGAACAAACTCGTAGAGCCCAAAAGGTGTTGTGATGGCTGTTTTGTGTATATCAGTCGGCTCTACTGGTATCTGATGATATGCTCTGATGAGGTCTATCTTGGAGAAAACACGTGCACCTTCGAAGGAGAATGAAAAATCCTGCAAAGGTGGAAGTAGATAGCGATCAGGAATGGTGCGTTCATTGAGTTCACATTGGTGACCACATGGCCGCCAGTCACCCGGTGACTGCTTCTGTATCGTGCTGAAATTGAAGGTCCACGAGTTACGATGCGGTGAGTGGTCGAGTGCTCGATCTCCCAAACCCCGTATATTGGACGCACAATCTCTGGGTATTCAAGAAGGAGGGTGTCATAACGTGAAGGAGATATAGCTTTCATGAATATGGGGCGGAAGGAGGATGTATGATTGATGATTCCCCGCACAGTAAGGCTGGTCGTGGTGTCAACGAGCTTGTGATGTTTGACATCCACTTGCAGGCCAAACTGGCGTAGAAAATCAGCCCCGATGATACATGTGGGCAACTCAGCAAACATGAATAATACCCATCAAAATACTCGTTGCAGTCCAAGATCCAGCATTAAAGATCTCTTCCCGTATATGGTGATGGGCGAGTGCTTCACCGTCTGCTGCTGGATTGACGTAGGCTAGCCTTTGCTTTTGCGACAAAATGGTAAAACACTCAATTCAGCACCAGTATCCATTTAAAACCTGAAACATGGTGCCTCGTCGGTTACGTAGAAGAGGCGACTACATGTGACACTGCCAGGCTGAGTTGTTGCCGCGAGTTGCTGGCATTGGAAGTTCCATGCTCTGAAGGGCAGGACTGGTACGAGCATGGGCTGATGCATTTGTGAGCCTTTTTTGCCAAGCTTCCAACGGTATCAGCACATCTATTCGGCATGTTGGTAGACCCTTGAGGTGGGATTGTGTCCTCTTGATCGACTTCTAGATGGACCATGCCCATGACTGGTACTCCTCTCTCTTTCCACCTACAGTTGTGTCGTGAGAGCTTGTACCTGTCTGGTCAAGTTCTGAACCTGGGCGTCCAAGGTGCGGACTTGGTCTAGTTGAGGTGCAAGTTGCTGTTGGAGTTTTCAAACAGATCCTTTGTGTGTAATGACCATACAGCTGCAGATGACACTCATGAAACTATGCAAGTAACAAATCTCATTTGAGTGTCTCACAGCAACTGCTCATTGGACACAAAGTCTGTCCAGCAATAGCCAAGGAGTCTCTGAAGAGACCTGGTACTGAAGGAAATAAGTCTCTGTCTCAGATCCCTGGTCAGGCTCCAAGTCTCACATCCGTAGAGCAAGACTGGAAGCATCAAGGACCTGAAGACTTAGACTTTCATCCTCCTGCACAGGTACCGACAGCACCACACCCCATGATCCAGTGAATCCATGACTCCCCAGGCCTGATCTAGATGTCTTATTGACCTCTGGCTCACAGCCAGCAGAGACATGGATATCACTGCCAAGGTAAGTGAATCTCTCCGTGACCTAAAATCCTCACCACAAGCAGGTACAGACAAGATAGCAGCATCCAAGGTGTCATTGAAAATCTGGATCGTAGTTTTGACCCAGGAAACCCGTAATCCCAGTGGCTCTGACTGCTCATTCAGCACCTCGAGGGCCCCCAAAAGGATATCCAGTCTCCGCAAAGATGACTGCATCATCTGAGAAATCAAGATAAGAGTTCTTGACATTCCCAAATCATGCACCGCAACTTCATCTCTCCAACATCCTTCACAGAATCCAATTCATACAAGCGCTGAAATGTATGAGGACTTGCACGCACCCCTGATGAACTCCAGTAACAACTGGAAATATGTCGAAGATGATATCACCACACCTCACAGCAGTCTCTGTACCAGAGCATCGTTCAGAAATCAGATCGATCAGTTTTGGTGGCATCCCACTAAGACCAAGAATCCTCCAGAGGGCATCTCAATTCACCGTATCGAACGCTTTGCAGAGATCAACGTAGGTTGCGAGCAGCCACTGCCGAAACTCTTGTGTGCGTTTGATGAGGACTCGAAGAGCAAGGATACAATCAATCATTGACCTCTTTGGTGTGAAGCCCGACTGCTCTGGGCGCTGGTGCTCAAGCACCCTTTCAAGAATTATCCGAGCAAAGACCTTGCCCGGCCGTGAGAGCTGCGTCACTCCACGGTAGTTGTTGCACTCCTGGTGATCACTCTTCCCTTTCCAGAGAGGGACAACAAGGCCATTCCTCCAGTCAGTTGGGATGACGCCTGTGTTCCACACAGAGCACAGAACTGCATGCAATGACATGAATACAGCATTTCCACCAGCCTTGAGAAGTTCAACATGGATGCTACAGATCCCAGGATCTTTCCCCCTTTTCAACCGGTTCACCGCAGCCTGTGTTTCCACAAACGAAGGTGGTTCACAGTTGATTGGACGGTCAGCAATAGGGATAGTAACACCCCTGACATCTAACTCGACAACTGGTGGATCAGCCTGGTACAGCCGCTCAAAGTAACCAGCCCAGCGGGCCTTCACTTCGGACTCCTCTGTCAAGAGTCCACCGCCCTCCGCTCTAACTGCAGTACATCGGCTTGGAGGAACGGAATGCACGAATTCCTCTATAAGCAGGACGAGGATCACTTGACCACAGGTGATGCTCTACGCCTTCACAAATTCCTCACACATAGGCCTCCTTGTCTGTCCGCAAGGCCTCAGCGCACGTTCAGTTTTATGGCTCAACTCTCTGAAGAGCTCAGTTCTGCCGTCAACATCGAGGATGGTGGTCTTGGAGGCTCCTCCACAACTCTTCAGGATTCCCAAAACACTCAGACATCCAAATCCCCACTCAGCCTGTTCGCAAACTCCTCAGCTACCCTCTCATCCCTGTGCTTGTCAACATCCAGCCGAGGCTGGGTTCGTGCCATTTCAGCCATTTGATGTCAAATGAAGAAGGTAGCGGGACGTTCGGACCGACCGAGTCAATTCGCACCCTCGTCTATTGAACACTGGGTTATTATTAATTTTCTCTTTCAGGTGAACGAAAAAAATCGGTGTGAAGATGGTTAAATAATAGTTTTGGACAATGAGGGTACAAATCCCGTTTTTTGTAACTCACATTTATGGTTAAAAACCGTTTTCTCTCAAGTTTGAAACTCACAGTGGTAAATGTTGTTTGTTTAAAGTGGATTAAATGTTTAATATTTATTATTACTATTCATTTATTTATTTATTTGATTATT
>CM068954.1:175624700-175672437 GCA_035128595.1 Eptatretus atami | reverse complement strand
AAAAGAGAGAGATTTCCACTAACTACACTACTTCAGGCCACTCACAAATACAATTTTTTCCTTACAATTTTTTTTTTTCATGAAATATGTGGAGCCCCCTGGTTGTGGAGGCCCATGGGCTTGCCATGCCATGCTAAATCAGGCCCCTGAATGGAGCATGAAACCAGGGGTCAAATGAAAAAAAAATCTTGCATAATTTCATGCGTTTTCCCGTCCTTCACGAAAAGTATGTGACTATCGCCGGCACCCTGAGGCAAATTACAAAATTCCCACTCTGACCAGCAGAGGAATTTTATCAGCGGCACAGCCATGTCCTTCAGCCATGGCAAATGATGCTGTTACCCACCACAGCCAATACGAATGACGAAAGATGAAACGTTATGAATGACGAGGAGATGCTGCTCATTGGGTTGAGTTCAGTCTCTCTTCCTGATTAGTTTGAAGATTATTAATTCCTTCTGTGGGAAAAGGTTGTTTTTGGACGAGTAATTTCGTTTGTTCGGTGAATGAGTGGTCCGCTGAATTCACGGTTGCAGGTTCGAATTCCATCCTTTTTATCTATTATTATCTAAGGATTAGGAAAATACTTCCCTTGATGAGAAATTTGTGTGCAGATTATAAATTGGATCGGGTTGGTGAGGTGGGTTTAAACACTTTTTGTCTAATCAACGGGTTTGCAGGTACGAATCTTCCCTACCTTTTTACCCACACTGAAACATATATACTCGATGGTATTCATTGAATATTTTACCGTGGCAGTCTTGGGAAGGACTTTGTGTGAGCCAACTCTTCTGGCAAGCAAATTTGTAACTAAAAAAAAAATTCAAATCAAATGGAAGACCAAATAAATAAGTACTTGCAATAAATCAGAAGGTACCTGAACAAGAAAAAATACACCGCAAAAGAGGGCGTAACCCTCAGTCCTTGACGCAGAACCAATTTCAAGATGGTGGCGCATATTGAAAATCGCAGCATGTCCCATTTTGGAAAGGAACTTCCTCTACTCAACCCACACACCCAGCAAAAATGGATTTAATTCGACAGGGTTCTCCTTCGAAATTGACGGAACAATTTCAAGATGGCTGCCGTGGCGGACACACATGAAAATCGCAGCACGCCCATTTTGGAAAGAACCTTCCTCTACTCCACCCCATTATACCTCGCCAGAATACAATCAATGTGTGAAGCCGTTCTCAAGTTATTTTTCCGGAAACCAAATTCAAGATGGCTGCTCTAGCCGCCATATTGGATATCGGAATTGGTGCTGAATATCCGAAAGGAACGCTTCCTCTAAACACCCCCATTTATATCACAACAAAAATGAAATCATAAGTCAAGCCGTTCTCAAAGTTTGTCCGAAACCAAATTCAAGATGGCTGCCCTAGCCGCCATATTGGATTATCGCATCGCACTGATTAATCGAAAGAACCTTCCTCTAATCCAGCCCCAACACAAACTGAAACTTAGACGGGGAGCACTCGGTAGAGGGCAAAAGCTTCTGCCGCCCAATACTGCTAAGGTCAACTCAAGTGAACCTGAATATCCTATGTCATTGCAATTTGATGTCAACAGTGCTCACAGAGTTATAGTTTGCAACTTCCCTTTTACTTTTAAACTTTACATACTCAATTCATTCATCATAACTAGATTCCTTGAGACAGAAATTGATTTTACGTGGGTATATCCACCTTTGAAGTTCCGAAATCAGCCTGCAATTATAATTTTGGCATGTTTTTTGTTGGAAATCACTTAATAACATGTAGAAAATGCAAAAAAAAAAAAAATCCGAAATTTTGTTGAAAAAAAAGTTTGGCAAAAAATTTCTAAGTTTTTTTTTCTTTTTTTCTCCTAAGCAATTTTTTTTTTTTTTGGTTGGAAATCAGCTTAAAACATGTAGAATGCAAAAAAAAAATCAAATATTTTTTTCAAAAATGGCCAAAACGGATCACACTCTCTGAACGCAACGATTGAATAAACTAAACTAGATGCGACACGCATGAGAAATGCCCAAAAAAAAAAAATCGAAATTTTTTTTGAAAAAAAAAGTTGCAAATTTCTGTTTTTTTTTCTCTAACCAATTTTTTTTTTGTGGGGGGGGGGGGGGGGGGTTGGAAATCACTTAAAACATGGTGAAATGCAAAAACAAAATTCAATATTTTTTCAAATGGCGCGCCATAGCGGCCATATTGGACTTTGGACCAAAAGTCCAAAATCTAATGGCATGATCCTTGGACCAGACCTAAATCCCCCCCACAAGTTCGTCGAAATCCGTCGAGGATTTTTTCGTATACTGGTTCACCAAACAACAAACAACAGACAGGGGTGAAAAACAGTAACCTCCGTCCATTCGATGGCGGAGGTTAAAAAATGGATTCAATCCGGACAAAGGCGTTTCCCTCGAAATCGCGGAAAACAATCTCAAGAGGCTTGCTATGGAGGCCACTTGAAATCGCAGCGCCGCCCCATTTTCGAAGGAACCTTCCTACTCAACCCCAACACACCCAGCAAATGGATTTAATCGGACAAGGCGCTCTCCATCGAAATTGACGGAAACCAGTTGCACAGACCCGGTATGCCGGACAACGCCTATGACGACAAATACCCCTTAGCGGCAATTTCGGGCTGAGGGGTAAAAAAGCAAAGATTAATCATCAAGGAGGAACCTGGATAGGAATTCGGGTTTCAATTGCTACTTCCGATACATCAAACCATGCAGGTGCAAGCCAAGTGAATCCTTCGTCAAAAAGAAAAAAAAATCAAAAAGAACATAGATTCAAAAGAAATAAATAATTCTGCCTGCCCGGCCATGCGTCCGATCAGGTTGAAATTTAAAACAACATTCCCCATCACCATTAGATCAATAATTTTGAATTTTCAACGTTGATTGATGCAGCAGTTCAAAGAGAGAGAATTAAAAAAAAAATTATTTCCCTTCAATTCCAATGTGGCTGCCAAACCATGTGACCTCATCAATAATTATCTATGAACACCTGATATCACCAGGGCTTGGGAAAACATTGTGAAGTTTCCCTCCATTCTGTCCAGCCGTTCTGGAGAAGAAGCTTTTAGAGGTTTGGTAAATCCAATAATGGATGCCATCCTTGTGACTCTGACGTCATAATTATTCATTAAAACATTCCTACGTTAGTCGTCGGCACGCTATGATAAAAGTTTTGTGTCAATCCAACAAGTGGTTGCAGAGAAAAGCTGTACAGACCGATTGCTCAACCCTGCTTTTCGCTTCACGGCGCGGGCTAATTTAATTTGAATAAGATGGGCAACAAACAAAGTAATAACTAAACTGACACACTCACTTGCTTTGCTGTGGGGAGGGTGATTTGAACCTGCCAAGTACGAAAAAACATCTGGCAAAGGGTGGATGAACTCCCTTCGGACCAACCGGCCATTCTAGTACGGATCTAGTACCATCTCCTAAAAAAAAACACCAATGGTGGTAGGAAATTTAATTTTCGCGCTGACCCTAAGTTAACCCTTCCTGCAACAGTGGTCCTGTGAAGGGGTTCCTTGTTTTCAGGACTAGGTGAATGTTTTGAAAGTTTTTTCCTCTTCTTCTTTTTCTCTCTGTAGCCCTTCACATTTAATGGCTCTCAGCCTTGGGGGGTTTCGGGGGGTGCTTCAAATAAATAAATAAATAATAAATAAATATATATAAATAACATAACTGGTCAGTTATTTGGGTTGAAAGGTTAAGTTTGTGGTTGAACTGTTTGGGGTCAAAGATAACATGGATTAACGAACGATCCTCAGAATGTTTATTACAGCCACACAGTACATAACAAATGGTATCGCCATTTTAACTCCACTGATATTCGTTTACTTCATGTCAGATGAAATCAATTTGCATTGGCAGCTGGAGCAACGTACATGACATCTCCACCCTTCCATAAAGAAGAAAAAAAAACCTAGAACAGGCGCATATCTCCACCAGGATGAGCAGTTTACATTTTTGCATCCCACTGATGGGGCCGGATCTGTCGGATCTCAACCAAAATCGAATCAATTCTTCCTTGTCAAACGCCCACTGTCCACTAAGTTTTGTCGAAACCGTTCATGAACTTTTGAGATATCCTGCTCACAGACGGATACACAGAGAACAGACAAACAAGGGTGAAAACCATAAACATGCGTCCCACCTTCGGTGGTGGAGGTAATAAACAGCAAAACAACAACAACGAAAAAACAACAGCCTGTGAGGCTTTACTCCCGCTAAATATATGTGAGAAAACTTCATGTTTCAAAACGAGTCAGAGGTTTAATCATTCTTGCCAAGAGCAGGTAGTAAAGTAGTACACCTGGTTTGGACTAGACACATTGTTTGGTAGTAAGGTACTTTTTTGTATGAATCTCTCAGTTTCTCACAAGGTGACACAAGAGTATCAAATATCAAATCTCTGGCAGCTTGTGGCAAGTTCCCAATCAAGATTGGCAAGCGAGCTTACTCATGGCCTTAACAGTCGAAAGCTCATTCTGAAGCAATGGCTCGGAAACCCTGTGACTTTTGTACATCCGGCAATGTTTGGCAACTACTGACAATGCAATCATATCCACGTTAGGTCCAGTACGGTCTTTAGTGACAATTTTGTTCTTCTCATGACGAAGTGACCAGAGTTGAAGCTTTAGAAGAATTTTGGTGTTGTAAACATTTTGTGGAATAGCAACTCGCTCTCCCTTGAGAAATGAAAACGTTTTTCAACCGACAGTTCATCGCACAGCTCCAGAACGTTCTATAGGGCTTGGTGTGTGTCCTTCAGTCTCAGGCCAACGCGATGATGATACGTCACAAAGTCAATAAGAATCTTGGTTATGGAGCTTTCTTGCTGTCGAAGTCAACTTTTCAACGAAAAATGGACTAGGTTCCCAACACATAGATCTAAGCTCATTGCAGCAGGTGTTCGGATCAGGTTGGCTAAGAGAGTCCATGCTCGATGGTGGAGGTATATCCTGTTTTATCAACAATCCGATGAAGAATAGAGGTGCCCGTGGCAAGCAGCTTCTCCACAATCATTGCATGGTTTGTGATCTGTTACAACATGGAAATTGCGACATACAGAAGGTATGAAATCATTAAACACACCAAATAGTGTGCTCGGAATCGGAGAGGGTCTTGCTCACAACAAGTCAGGTCAGGTATGGGGAGCATGGGCAGGAGTGCAGCGTGTCATGCCTCCACTTTCCCGCCGGTACTCCAGAGCTTCGTCTGGTCCATGCCCCCGGGCAAGTCTGGTCCAATGCCCCCATCTCCTTGAGATGGTGATCAACTTGCTGCAATCAAAAATTAAAGTCAATAGTTGGAAAGTTGTGGTTCCGATGTGTAAATAAAGGTGGAAAAAGTGTGATTAATACGGTTTAATCCAGGCGGGTGGCAACAAAAGCTGAAAATTTTGAAAGGGGGTGTGAACTTTCTATAGGCACTATAACGTAAATTCCAGTGCCTCAGAAATATTCACACCCCTACTTGACTTTAATTTCTTTGTTTTTTGTGTTGCAGACCTGAGATTTAAAATGGATTAAATTGAGATCTTTTTTGTCAGTCATTCTACACATAATAAATATCCCCATCCCAACTTACCCATTGAATTAATACCTGGTGGGGTTGAACTCATCTTCAAAGTTGCCAAAATGAGTACCAGCTTTGCTGGGATGATTGAGGCCATTCGATATCCTGAGTCGGAGTGGCGACCCGTCTAGGTTTGCCCGATAGCCAGGAGACTGCCTTTGGCAGCGCGATGCTCTTTAACAGAGTATAATCCCAATGGAGATGATGGATGGATGAAAATTTGACAATTTTAAGAAATATTCGGCCTATCTTGACCTTTTGGCTATGTTGACCTCAAAATAGCTGTGGTTTGAATTCAGTCAGCTGAAATGAAAATCCTGTTCAAATTTCAGTCAAATCGGATGAAAATTGACAATTTTAGAAATATCGGCCCTATCTTAACCTTTTGGCCTATGTTGAACCTCAAAAATACGGGGTGGTGTTGAATTTAGTGTCCGATGTGCAAATCGTTCAAATTCGCCAGTCAATCGGATGGAAAGTTACATTTTAGAAATTCAGCCTGTGGTTGACCTCAAAAAATAATTGGTGGTTTGGAATTCATTGACTTGATATGGAAATCCTCTTCAATTTCTAAGTCAATTGGATGAAATTGAGGATTTTAGAAACTTGGCCTATGTTGACCTTTGGCCCTATGTTGACCTCTAAAAAAATGACCGCTATATTAATGTAAAATAGTCATGTAAGATGTGGCAAAGTTGTAATTTTCTCCGCTGTATGGTCTTTTTCGATGTCCGCCTTCTAACAAAATGGAGACATGTACAACATAATATGACGTACATATGCTACCGATTTGCTTAACCCTGCTTTTCGCTTCGTGAGCGCAGGTAAATGAGTGCGTACAATTGTAGACGACTTATTTGACGCAAGAAAATAAATTGATCTACTGATGCAATCATAATATATCCATAAATGATAAATACCGCTGCCTCCGGTGGAAAAGCAAGCAGAATTGCATGATTTTTCTGAGATTTGTGGATGATCAGGTGATTCGTTGAATATGAGCAAAAACAAAGCGAAACAAGCACAAACTAGAGGGGGAGCACTCGTAGAGTGCAAACCTCCACCGCCAATACTGCTGGTCGCTTAAGTGAACTGATATCCTATTTCAATTGTAGTCAAAACGGATCAGACCTGCTACTGAACCACGATGAATAAACTAAAACTAGATCGAACGCGCATGTAGAAATGCCCAAAAAAATAAAATCGAATTTTTTTGAAAAAAAGTTGCAAAATTTTCTGTTTTTTTTTTCTGTAATAAACAAATTTGAGGGGGGGGGGGTTGGAATGCCACTTAAAAGCAAATAGAAATGCACAAATTTTTTTTCAAAATATCGAATTTTTTTTGAAAAAAAGTTGCAAAAATTTGTTTTGTTTTTTCCTCTAACAATTTTTTTTTGGGGTTGGAAATCTTAAAAACATGTTATAAATGAAAAAAAATCAATATTTTTCAAAATAAAATCGAATTTTTTTGAAAAAAAGTTGCAAAATTTGTTTTTTTTTTCTCTAAACAATTTTTTGGGGGGTTGAAAAAATCACTTAAAATATGTAGAAATGCAAAAAAAAAATTCAAAATATTTTTTCAAATAAAATCAAATTTTTTTGAAAAAAGTGCAAAATTTGTTTTTTTTTCCTCTAACAAATTTTTTTTTTGGGGTTGAAAATCACTAAAATATGTAGAAATGCAAAAAAAAAATTCCAAAATATTTTTTCAAATAAAATCGAATTTTTTTTGAAAAAAAAGTTGCAAAATTTTCTAAAAGTTTTTTTTTTTTTGGACCAAGTCAAAAAATCTAAGGCAATGATCGTTTGGACCATACCTAATCCCCCACCAAGTTTCGTCGAAATCCGTCCAGGAGTTTTTCCGTAATACTGTTCAAAACAAACAAACAAAACGACAGGGGTGAAACAGTACGCTCCGTCCATCTTCGATGGCATGAGGTTAACTATGGCACGTAGGTGGAATTTGTTTTGAAAAAGCCCATTAATTTAGATGTATTAGCCATGTTATATTCCATGGTTTTTAGCTCGTTTCAATGCATAGCCTTTTGAGATATGACACGCAACACATTTTGGGCGGATGAACAGAACGGACGGACAGACTGACAGACAGACACCAACGTGGAATTTCGATGGTTTTCGTTAAAAATCAAGAATGCAGAAATGGACGTTGCTGAAATTTTGAAAGCGTAATTAATGGACGTACAAAGGGATTTAGCTTTCTGAAACTTGTCAGCTGCATTTCGTCAGTCGGACGGATAAGAAAGAAAGTGAAATTCGTCACCGGTAACATTGTTGAAAGTGTATTTTTTGAAAATAGTGACCATGAGCACCAGGAAGATTATGGATGCTACGAAATTTATAAATATTAACTTGAGGACTGCGGAGAGTTGCAGAAAGTAAGGTTCAAAGTAAACTTTTTCTTTGAATAAAACTGGTATTTGAACATAAGAGATTAACTGTGTTTTACTTTAGCATGCCAAATGTGGCACACTCAATGTCAAGAATTTTGCATTTTGTGCTGGACGTAAACCATGATTTTTATTCAACTTAGAGAAATCATACGATAGTTGGAACACCACAGTGATCAACAATACTTTTCACGAAATCCAATATTCATTTAATATCTCCGAATATTTTAATCTTCATGAAGAACACTTAATCTAATCTAAATACAACGGAGAAAAAATTGTTCTGCTTTCCACTTTGCAATTCGCAACCACATACTTACCATTCTCTTGTCGATCAAGTCTCGTATGGGGAACTTCCTGTTTCCCCAAGTACCATGCAGTTAGTAGTCCTTTTATTGATGTTAATATTATTTGTTTTCAGAAATTTTTGATGGTAAACTTCAAATATGGGTGGTATGTAACAACCCCAAACCTCACAAACCATGGTAAATAAAATAGACCACTATTCATTTGAAAAGCTCAAAACTGAACATCAGGAGGAAGATTCAATCTCCGTGGCTTTTCTGTAAAAAGGAAAACTGTGATCTTTTTACTTGAGATATTTTGTTCGAAGTTAAAAAATACAGCTAGGTATACATATCGCTCACAACTTATTTTTTGGTCATGCCGAACATAAAAATTCCCACAACTGTCCTGGCAACTTGAGAGTTGTGCCAAAACACCACTCAGCAGTACAGCATCCTCGGTCGGAACGTAACCGGCAGTTCAAATACCTAGCAAAGATGACAGGAAAGATCAATCGTCCATCTTGTATTTACATGGGCCTTTCAGAAAGGCTTTCAACTCTCGATGGAATCATTCCACGAGCCCATTAGGTGACTGGTGATGAGGCTGTGTTTTCGGTTGATCCTACGCCAAGTACATCAGACAGAGGTTGGAAAGTGCTAGATTCAAACTGATGCCTCGGTTCTGTGGTATGGCTGAGGGTGCACCAAAACACAGCTACCAAATGGTGGAGATGAATGCTGTGTAACCGTCTTGTTGTCTGGTTAGGCCATAGGTTATTGCGACGGCCAATGAGGTAAAACAAGCATGTGAGCAGGAATGTATTCTGTCTGATGGAGGTAAAGAGGTACAACGAGATCATGTGAACGTGGTTGAATGTGGCATCTGTTTGAAAAGAAACATGCCTAAGAGAGATCTGTGTGTCAATGGTAATTTTGGATCTCTGACAAATGCCAATGCAGGTTCTTGCACCAAATCTCAATATCATGAATTAACTCCTGCCAGAACAAAACACGAGTCACGAATGTTGAGTGGCTCTGAATGGCGAAGGGTGAGACAAATTGGTGGTGGAGGTGTCAAAAAACTGCACGTAGTATCGCTCGGATGTAAAGGCGAGGATCACCTGCGGAAACCTCACAGACAATCCTACCCTCAAGAAGTGGGGAGTGGACTCTAATTAACTGGCAGTGACATTGGGTTGGTTGCAAGCCTTTGTAGCTCCTCATCAAGCTGTTGTGCTTCACTATGGTAGTAAATCAATGATCGTTAGATGCATCCAGAGCATTTCCATCAAACTCGGAAGAGTGCAATCTGCTGGAGAGTTATTTTTCCAAAGCTGAAGTGCCTCAAGTCTGTCGTGAACTGGAGATGAATCAAGATGTCGTACTTCTCTTGGAGAGTGACAATTGGGTCCTGACTTGAGAGCCTAGATCAATGGCTTGGGTTCGTATAAATAGAGACTGTTTCCTTCCTTTTAGCATATGTGAAAGTGTTTGACAACTGAGGACGGCCTGCCAGAAGTTCTCTCCCAAATGTGCTACACCAGGTCTCCTGCAGGTTGACACGCTTGAGAAAAAGGAGAGCGGTTTTGCCAGACGCCGTCTTCTTCTGCTGCAAAACTCCTCCTATTCTCATCGTCGATGCATTGACTAAGAGTAAAGTGGTGCTTCAGCCTTGAGAAAAGAGTGTGGCCTCAGCCAAACCCTCACTTCCACACCTCTTCGAAGGCCAGGCAATTATTTTTCAACGAGGCTGAATCGGCTGATTTGTGGGCTCACTGGAACGTAGTGGCAGTGATCCAGGAGGCTTATGGTATGGCACGTCGTCCCCGTCCGTCCATTCCGTCCGAAAATACTTTCAAACTTCTCTCTGAACGACACATACAATTCAATTAAAACTACATCATAGAACGTTCATCACCATGTATGTACCAAAAGTTTGTTCATGGCATTAATAAAATGCTGGCCCTATGGGGTCTACGGTGGGTTGCCCCCCAAATAGGTAATTCTGTTTCCTTTCCGAAACGACGCACAAATTCCGTGAAACTTGACCACAACCTTCAAACACCCATGATGTAGAGCGTCAAGGTAAGCATAGACTAAAGGGAGACACGGTTGACATCATCGGTCAACCTCTGAAAACGTCTGCACAGAATTACGCAAGCCATAAAGGCATGCGACAAAACTCGTAGAGCCCAAAAGGTGTTTGTGATGGCTATGTTTTTTGATATATCAGTCGGCTTCTACTGGTATCTGATGATATGCTCTGATGAGGTCTATCTTGGAGAAAACACGTGCACCTTCGAAGGAGGAATGAAAAATCCTTGCAAAGGTGGAAGTAGATAGCGATCAGAATGGTGCGTTCATTGAGTTCAACATTGGTGACACAATGGCCGCCAGTCACCCGGTGAACTGCTCTGTAATCGTGCTAATTGAAGGTCCTACGAGTTAGCGATGCAGGTGAGGGTCGAGTGCTCGATCTCCCAAACCCCGTATATTGGACGCACCAAATCCTTTTCTGGGTATTTCAAGAAGGAAGGGTGCATAACGTGGAAGGAATATAGCTTTCATGAATATGGGCGGAAGGAGGATGTAATGATTGATGAATTCCCCGCACAGTACAGGCTGGTCGTGGTTCAACGAGCTTGTGATGTTTTGACATTCCACTTGCAGGCCAAATGGCGTAGAAATCAGCCCCGATGATACAATGGGGCAACTCTTCAGCAACAGAATAATACCCATCAAAATACTCGTTGCCAGTCCAAGATCCAGCATTAAAAAGATCTCTTCCGCTATATGGGTGATGGCGAGTGCTTCACCGTCTTGCTGCTGGATATGACGTAGCTGCCTTGCTTTTGCCGACAAAATGGTACAAACACTCAATTCAGGCAACCAGTATCCATTTTTAAAACTGAAACACTGGTGCTCGTCGGTTACGGTTAGAAGAAGGCGACTACATGTGACACTGCAGGCTGAGTTGTTGCCGCGAGTTGGCTGGCATTGGAAGTTCCATGCCTCTTGAAGGGCAGTGACTGGTACGAGCATGGGCTGATGCATTTGTGAGCCTTTTTTTGCCAAGCTTCAACGGTATCAGCACAAATCTATTCGGCATGTTGGTAGACCCTTGAGGTGGATTGTGTCCTCTTATCGACTTCTAGATGGACCATGCCCATGACTGTACTCCTCTTCTCTTTTCACCTACAGTTGTGTCGTGAGAGCTTGTACCTGTCTGGTCAAGTTGTGGAACCTTGGGCCGTCCAAGGTGCGGACTTGGTCTAGTGAGGTGCAAGTTGCTGTTGGAGTTTTCAAACAGATCCTTTGTGTGTATATGACCATACAGCTGCAAGATGACACTCATGAAACTATGCAGTAACAAATCTCATTTGAGTGTCTCACAGCGAACTGCTCATTGGACACCAAAGTCTGTCCAGCAATAGCCAAGGAGTCTCTGAAGAGGCCTGGTACTGAAGGAAATAAGTCTCTGTCTCAGATCCCTGGTCAGGCTCCAAGTCTCACATCCGTAGAGCAAGACTGGAATGCATTCAAGGACCTGAAGACTTAGACTTTCATCCTCCGCACAGGTACCGACAGCACCACACCCCATGATCCAGTGAATCCCTGACTCCCAGCCTGATCTAGATGTCTATTGACCTCTGGCTCACAGCCAGCAGAGACATGGATATCACTGCCAAGGTAAGTGAATCTCTCCGTGACTCAAAATCCTCACCACAAGCAGGTACAGACAAGATAGCAGGCATCCAAGGTTGTCATTGAAAATCTGGATCGTAGTTTTGACCCAGGAAACCCGTAATCCCAGTGCTACTGACTGCTCATTCAGCACCTCGAGGGCCCCAAAAGGATATCCAGTCTGCCGCAAAGATGACTGCATCATCTGAGAAATCAAGATAAGAGTTTCTTGACATTCCCAAATCATGCACCGCAACTTCATCTCTCCAAACATCCTTCACAGAATCCAATTCATACAAGCGCTGAAATGTATGAGAGACTTGCATCGCACCCCTGATGAACTCCAGTAACAACTGGAAATATGTCGAAGATGATATCACCACACCTCACAGCAGTCTCTGTACCAGAGCATCGTTCAGAAATCAGATCGGATTCAGTTTTGGTGGCATCCACTAAGACCAAGAATCCTCCAGAGGGCATCTCAATTCACCGTATCGAACGCTTTGCAGAGATCAACGTAGGTTGCGAAGCAGCCACTGCCGAAAACTCTTGTGTGCGTTTTGATGAGGACTCGAAGAGCAAGGATACAATCAATACATTGACCTCTTTGGTGTGTAAGCCGACTGCTCTGGGCGCTGGTGTCAAAGCACCCTTTCAAGAATTATCCGAGCAAAGGACCTGCCCGGCCGTGAGAGCTGCGTCACTTCCACGGTAGTTGTTGCATCTCCTGGTGATCACTCTTCCCTTTCCAGAGAGGGACAACAAGGCCATTCCTCCAGTCAGTTGGGATGACGCCTTGTGTTCCACACAGAGCACAGAATGCATGCAATGACATGAATACAAGCATTTCCACCAGCCTGAGAAGTTCAACATGGAATGCTACAGATCCCGGATCTTTCCCCTTTTCAACCGGTTCACCGGAGCCTGTGTTTCCACAAACGAAGGTGGTTCACAGTTGGATTTGGAACGGTCAGCAATAGGGATAGTAACACCCCTGAACATTAATCGACAACTGGTGGATCACCTGGTACAGCGCTCAAAGTAACCAGCCCAGCGGGCCTTCACTTCGGACTCCTCTGTCAAGAGTCCACCGCCTCCGCTCTAACGCAGTACATCGGCTTGGAGGAACGAATGCACGAATTCCTCTATAAGCAGGACGAGGATCACTTGACACAGGTGATGCTCTACGCCTTCACAAATTCCTCACAATAGGCCTCCTTGTCTGTCCGAAGGCCTCAGCGCACGTTCAGTTTTATGGCTCAACTCTCTGAAGAGCTCAGTTCTGCGTCAACATCGAGGATGGTGGTCTTGGAGGCTCCTCCACAACTCTTCAGGATCCCAAAACACTCAGACATCCAAATCCCACTCAGCCTGTTCGCAACTCCTCTCAGCTACCCTCTCATCCCTGTGCTTGTCAACATCCAGCCGAGGCTGGGTTTCGTGCCATTTCAGCCATTTGTGTCAATTGAAGAAGGTAGTCGGAGCGTTCGGAACCGACGAAGTCAATTCGCACCCTCGTCTATTGACACTGGTTATTATTAATTTCTCTTTCAGGTGAACGAAAAAAATCGGTGTGAAGATGGTTAATAATAGTTTTGGACAATGAGGTACAAATCCCGTTTTTTGTAAACTCACATTTATGGTTAAAAACCGTTTTCTCTCTCAAGTTTGAACTCACAGTGGTAAATTTGTTTGTTTAAAGTGGATTAAATGTTTAATATTTATTTTATATTCATTTATATTTATTTATTTGATTATTCATTATTAACTATTCATTTATTTATTTAATTTAATAATTCATTATTACTATTCATTAATTTATTTATTTAATATTCATTATTACTAATTCATTTTATTTATTTAAATATTCATTATTACTATTTAATTTTATTTATTTATTTAATATTCATTATTACTATTCATTTAATATATTTATTTCAATATTCATTATTACTATTCATTTATTTATTTATTTCATATACATTATTACTATCCATTTATTTATTTATTTCATATTCATTATTACTATTCATTTATTTATTTATTTCATTTTCATTACGGTATTACTATTCATTTATTTATTTATTTCATATTCATTATTTACTATTCATTCATTTATTTATTTAATATCCATTATTACTATTCATTAATTAATTTATTTAATTATTCATTATTACTATTCATTTATTTATTTATTTAATTTTCATTATTACTATTCATTTATTTATTTATTTAATTTTCATTTATTACTATTCATTTATTTATTTATTTAATATTCATTATTACTATTTATTTATTTATTTATTTAATATTATTATTACTATTCATTTATTTATTTATTTAATATTCATTATTACTATTCATTTTTTATTTTATTTAATATTCATTATTACTATTCATTTATTTATTTATTTACTTTTCATTATTACTATTCATTATTTATTAATTAATTTCATTATTACTATTCATTTATTTATTTATTTAATATTCATTTATTACTATTTATTTTTTATTTTATTTAATATTCATTATTACTATTCATTTATTTATTTATTTCATATTCATTATTATTATTCATTTATTTCTTTATTTTATATTCATTAATTATTACTATTCATTTATTTATTTATTTAATATTCATTATTACTAATCATTTATTTTTATTTAAATATTCATTATTAGTATTCATTTATTTATTTATTTAATATTCATTATTACTATTCATTTATTTATTTAATTAATTATTCATTATTACTATTCATTTATTTATTATTTAATATTCATTATTACTATTCATTTATTTTATTTATTTATTTAATTCATTATTACTATTTATTTATTTATTTTTTGAGCACGGACTTTTGATGGCCCAGGCTCTCGATCAGTGCCGAAATGCCTGACTTTTCAGTCAGCCCTGATGCGTTCAGCCACCAAGTT
This sequence comes from Eptatretus atami, assembly GCA_035128595.1. Classification (NCBI taxonomy): domain Eukaryota; kingdom Metazoa; phylum Chordata; class Myxini; order Myxiniformes; family Myxinidae; genus Eptatretus; species Eptatretus atami. The sequence continues at coordinate 175,657,543 of CM068954.1, read as the reverse complement.
CCTTGTGGAGCGACTGCCAAGTGGCTTAAGCACTCAAGCAAGCATTCGATATGACACTGTTGATAAGGAACGGCTGGCTTGGCAAGCGATAGTAGCTTATTAATAATGGAACACACCCGGGGGGGGGGGGGTCTTGTTATGTGCCTGGTGTTGGCCTAATGGTTAGGGTGGTGGGCTTGGGATCCAAGGATCCTGAGTTCAAATCCCACTCGGCTGTTGAATTAATACCAGGTGGGGTTGACTCTGCTTGTTCATCCTTCCGAGGTCGACACAAATGAGTGCCAGCTTGCTGTATCCTGTGTCGGAGTGGCGACCCGTCGGATTGTACCCAATAGCCAAGGAGACTGCTTATGCAGCACCAACGCTCTGCCACAGAGTGTGTCCTGATGGATGGATGATGGATGGATGGATGGATAGACCAATCTTAATCAAAGCTCAGATCAATCGGATGAAAACTGATTATTTTTCAGATCGAAATTGAAGATTTTTAGAAGTTTGACCTTGAGTTGACCTTTGACCTTTGACCTTTTGACCTCAAAAATAGTTGGTTTCCCAATACTTAGTGATGAACTATACAAAAATCTGTTCAAATTCCAAGTCAATCTGACCTGAAGATTACCTTTGACCTTTGACCTCAAAATCAATAGTCTTCAAAGATGAGACTACCTGTACAACTTGGTAAAGTTTCATGACGATCCATTTGGAATTGTGACCTGGAGGCGACCAGGTTTTGATTCCTACCAACCCGAGTTATTCCACGGTAATTTTCTGGATCATTAATCGATCCTTTACTGGTTGTTGTTTTTTTAATACAACGGTATTATTTACATACCGATGGACGCTCTGCGTCCCGGGAGTCACTGGGAACTATTTCCAAATAACCTGACTGTGAGTTGGATAACAGTAAGTGGGCGATGTTTGAAAAACTCTTTATCACGTCAGATCAATGCCGCAAGACAAAAGGAAACAATCGTTTATAACGTGGTTACGTCATATCAAACTCCCCCCACCTACGCGTTGACGTACACGTCCGACGTGCGTGCGTAGTAACGTTCCTGGGAAAAGGGCTGAACCTATTTCAATTCTGCGCATGCGTACTAGCGCTCTTTTTTCACGAGACACGATTCTGGCAGCTCGTTTGTGACTGTGCTCTCCCGCTCGTCGATCACGAAGCTCCATTATCCAGGCGGCGCCGAAACTCATTCGTATTCTTATTCTTTTCTCAGAGTGCCGCTTTCTCTCCAACGATCGCAGCAATGGTCAAGGTGAGCAACAAGGCGCGAATACTATCGACGCCATGCGGCTGGCCTGGGCCTTGGGCCTATCCTGTAGGCCAATCTCACACACATGTTAATGGCGCATTGATCCTGTTTTTTTTTTTTCGTCTCTTTCTGAAGGGATTTTTTTTTTCTCGATTGGATCATTTTTAAGTTTGATTTTGTTGTGTCCTTTTTTTATTATTATTTATTATTTTATTTTTTTTGTGGTTCTTTTGAACATTTTTTTTTCTTCGTGCGCGCGCACGCGCTCTCCGAGCTTTGTTGTATTTGCATGGCTTGCGCGTATGATGTGGCTGCGCTTCTCGGGAGACCCACGTGTTCGGCGCGCGCGCGAGACCCACGTGTTCGGCGCGCGCGCGAGACCCACGTGCTTTTTATCCCGCATCGAATTGAGCGAACCCAAAACACCTCTCGGTCGTGACTTTTGTGGAGTTGAGGAATTGCTTATTTATTTGTTTATTTGCCCCCCTTGTTCCGCTTGCCGATTTCCGATGATCCGGTTGTAGAATAGTTTTATTTATTTATTTTTGGGGGTGGGGGGGAATTTATTAACTTCAGATGATCACCTTACTGTGTGGGTACGTTTTAGGCAGGTAAGAAGAACGCAACTCCCAAGAAGATCGCAACCCCCAAGGTGAGACTCGTTTCCCACGTGTTTTCTTCATTCAGGGAGGGGGGGGGGCAGTAAGCTTACTTTTTTTTTTGGCTAAAACCTGTTTTTAACGAGAAATTGTCACTAAACTCGGTTCACTAGTGTGGAATGTATTTTCTCGATTAAGTACGTGATTTAAAAGCTGAACCGACGACACGTGCACCGAGAACCCTCCAGGAAGGTCACAAGGAATGGTTGCTGTGTACCACGTGGCATTGCCCTCATGGACTTCATTACATCTGCGGAATCCTCTCCTGTTATTGGTCATGCCCATTAACAGAATGCTTCGAGATGATGTTAAATGGGTGTGAGAAGTCGCTGATGATTAATTTTAATTTTAATTTCGTTGTGTATGGGAACCATGATTAATTTCATCACTTTTCATCCATCCTAATAGGATCGAATGTTCAATAGTCTGGTCCTCTTGTCCTGTCCTGGGGGTGGTTCTCGTTCAGCCTGGGTTCGATTCTCAACCCAACTGTAAAAATTATCTCGCTGGCAGAGTGGCAGACACCATCATGTGCCACACCCTTCGGGTGGACGGTCAACCTGGTCTTCTCTCTGCTACCATCAGCTGGTGGATGTTTAACGATTCCAGCTTTTCGTAAAGAGTAAACGTCCATAAAGGCCTTGTGCAACTTTTTATAACTTTTGATGGAAATGGTACATGAAGGCATAATGAATAAATTGATATTCTCAATAAATTCCAAATTTTTAGGTGCCAACATAACCGCCATCTTTCGTTAATGCATCGTTCAATGCAATTTTCCAACTTTTAAAAACCGTTCTCCAGTTGCTGCCGAGTTATTTCATGAATTGCATTTGTGGTCGTCATGCTTGGTTCATCCAAGGAATGTGGTTTTGATGAGTAAACAGTTTTACATGGTTACATAAAATGTAGTTCAGGTGCGACAGGTCTTGTGAACGAGGTGGCCAAGCAGTTGGTCCACGTCTACCGATCCACTTGTCTGGGAAGACGTCATTTAAGAACCGTCGCACATTTGAAACGTACCAGCAGGGAGCGTAGTCTTGTACAAAGTGGGATGTGAAAGATTTGATCATCGTAGATTGGGAACAAATAAATTGTACAACATTGCAAAGTCACGTTCACCACTAACTGTTGCAACTTCCAACTAGAAGTAGAGCGTGTACCTCTGCCGCGTAATGCCTGATCCGAGAGAACATATCTGGTCCAATACATTTTTGAAATATGCAATACAGTACTATGTCGTTTTTTTCACCCCATCTCTCGATGGTGAAGTATCACTTGAAAAATTAAATAATATTCGGATCTTCACCGAAATCAAATCAGTTCGTCCTTGTCACACACCCAACCTATCCACAAATTTCATCCGGATCCGTCCACAACTTTTTGAGATCCTTTACACAAACAGACAGAAAGGCGGTGAAAACATAACCCCTTCACTTCAGTGGCTGAGGTCAAAGAGGCCAATGATGCGTGACCCCCTAGAGGAATACCACACATTGATTTTGGCAAGTCTCTTTAATGTTGCCAGACTTCCTGAGGTTTTTTTTTTTTCCCCCTCCTCCCATAAACTTACCATCGATGTAGACGTTGCCTAGTCAGAAAATGTCAACTCGTCAACCCAGGTTATTGTGGTTTTAATAACACCATGCACATTAACTAGATTGATGACTCTGCTTTCATATGCCATTTATAGTTTGTTTCTATCAGGTGGACTTCAAAAGTGATAAAAGTTAAAAGTTGCACAAGGACCTATATGCGACAGTGTTTTTTTTTTTTAATGCAGAGCGACAGTGTGAAGGGTAACCAGCTTGAGAAAGACCAGAAGATCAGATGTGGTAAAAGATTGCAAGTGCACTGACCCTGACTGCATCGTTCCATGTCACATTGAGCAACTCAAACATTGACCCATTCTGATTTCATTGATATTTTGTACACCTGGAGAGGTAAAACAAACAAAGCTCGTTTTAAGGTTTCAGGGTCTGAAAATACAAGTCAGCGTTTTTTGGTGTCTGAAATAATTTATGTAGAAAAAAAAAAACTTCTTGGTTTCTGAAATAAACTATTTGTTTGACCCTTCCAAATATACAGTTCTTTTTTTTTTTTTGAAATCTGAGAGGGTCATGAGAGCAAGATAGAAAGCATCAGCGCCAGTCCACAGAGGGAACCATCTTGCACGATGCTTGGCCAGGCAGAGAATTCTGAGGCCGTTGTCTCTGGAGATACGATCTGCCCAAGACTAGTGAGCTGATTGCGAGGTCCAAGAGCTCCAGAAACTTCCTCCCAGCGACTGAACACAGAAGTTGGTTGAGGTTTTGCCACCCAGTACTTGTAGAGAGAGAAGTGAGAGTGCGGGCCTTTCCTGCATTCAGGCCTATTCCAGGAAGATGACTTGTTTTCCCTGAGATCACCAGTGAAGCCGCTATCACACCTTGACGTTTTAGCCAGCGTATGCCGACGTATGAAAAATTTGGCGAATACGCTGGCACACGTCGAATACGTTAAGGGTAAGTTTTGTATACGTTAAGAGTACGCTGAAGCATGCTGGCATATGTCGTAGTGTGCCGAGCTCGGCGTTCTACGACGTATGCCAGCATGCTTCAGCATGCTCTTAACGTATACAAAACTTACCCATTTATAACGTATTCGACGTGTGCCAGCGTATTCGCCAAATTTTTCATACGTCGCCTTACGCTGGCTAAAACGTCAAGGTGTGACAGCGGCTTAAGTTATCGAAACGTTCTGTGTACGTTACTAATACGTTATGCATACGTCCAACTCGTTATGAATACACTATTATACGCCCAAAACTGAAAAAAAACACCAATAGTTCAGCGTACGCCAGCGTTTTAGATAAATTTTGATACGTTGCCATACGCTGGCTAAATCGTCAAGGTGTGACAGGGCTTGAAGGATGATGCCATGTTCTGTCTGGCAGAGGGGTCTCGGGAGCCATCTTGCACAAAGTGAAAAATGATGATGGATTTTTGAGTGATAGGCTACCGATGTACACCAACAACAGGTGTGGTCCCAGAAAGCTTCCTTGTACAATGTCTGCATGTATTTATGCATGAATTTACAATTTTTGCCAATGCAAGTGGTTTACTGACCCCTGCTGGAGAGGTGGTGAGATTACGAGCCAGTACAAAATATATTTGTGCCACCATCCCAATTCTCCCCAGGCCACTTCCGGGAGGGTATTGAGAGTGTGTTGTATAAACATTTTGGAACAGGTTTATGAAGTTGTGAACAATCTGTTTACTTTTTCCATTTTTGTACACTCCACAGATGATTGCTAAATCGTCACCTGGGAACATGCTTAAAACTGTTGCTGACAAGAGTGTGGCAAATGGTACGTGAGCATCCTGCGGCTGCACTCGGCTGTTTTCAGGCGGGCTATAGATTTCACTCATTGGTTTGCAATACTATGTACTACTTCCTGGTCATGGTACTGACTTTTAAAAGGGATTGTGTTGTAATCTGCTGTCTGTCTGTCATGCTTCTTCCTCTGAGCTGGTTAGGCAGAAATTCACCAAATTTGGTAGTTGTGATCACCATATGGCACAAAGGTGCAAGTGCAGTCATTTTTGGACCTATCCCCCTGGGGTGGGGTCAAAAACTGAAAATGAGCACATTTAAAAAAAAAAATGAAACGATGCAATCAAGTTTGTGGGACACATGAAATATGGCATCTCTTCTTTTTTTTAATTATTATTTTTTCTTTTTTTGTGTTTGAACCCTGGTCCATGCCGCAGTGGGTGGGGACTGGCATCACTGGTCAAAGTGGGGAAAACGTGTTTAACCCAACATTTGATATTGGGTCATTCCTGGTGGAACTTTTTGCCATCTTTCAATTTTGCGTTAGATGGGAAGCATGGGGAATTGCGATGGCGTGCCATCGACCTCGCTTTTCTTTTTTTCCTCTTTCCTCCTCCCACCAAAAACCAACTGCCTATTCTGGAATTTGAACTGCATAAATACATTTTGATATCTCTGCAAACAGGAAATTCAGTTTTTCATGAAGTAGTTTTCTTAATATAAATAGTTGGTGCCACCACCACAAATGGGCCTTTATGCAGATGTTTTTTGACTTCCCAATGCACCACCAATGTAACTTTTTTTTTCAACTGCTTACTGAGTTTTCCTTGTTCTACACGCAACTGAGATTGTTTTATTACTTTTCTGTCCAAGTGCTGGTGTTAAAACCCAGCCTCTGCAAATTCTTGCTATACCATTTGATTTCACCATAACTCAATTATTTTCAATGTTATTTGTGTAGATATTGTGGACAATCAGTGGCATGAACAATACATGAGAGTTCACTGATATTTTCCTGAAATTATATTTTGAATTTGAGGTTCTCGTACTCTTTCTTTTTATTATTATTATTATATATATATAATTTTTTTTATATGAGGGCCTTGAATGGTGAAAGGCAGCAAGTTTACAGATTCCAAAAGTGATTTATTTCCAACTGTAGTGTGGGGGTTGTGATTGAGATGTGAAGGGTGAGGGGTGGAGGGGTGGTGTTTGGACATACACAAACGGAGTAACAGTGATGTGGAGAAAAACAGAATTGAAAAGAATCAATGTATGATATAGTGATTGATGGTCAGCACATTTGAAAGATGGAAATGAGGATGAAACCACGGACTTGGGGAGGCTATTCCACAATCACGATAAGGGGTGGGTGGAATGAATGACCCTAGATGGGCAAACCAGCCTGGCCTTTGGGTGAGTGGGTGAGGGTTTTTGACGAATGTGTGTAACCTGTGTTGACTTTGGGAAGGCAGAGAGGTAGGAGAAGCAAGGCCTTTTGTAATCTTTTTTTTATTAAACAAAAAAAAACAAAAAACATCCTATCAACTTGTCACTTGTGGATGACAATTCCTGGCAGGGTTGAATGGTTGCCAAAATGTTCAAATGTATAGATAATGTTTTTGCCTTTGTGGGATGGGTAACATTGGCATAATCTCGCTGAACATAAATTTGTGAAATCAGGATGTGTTAACAGTTGCTGTTGATTTTGTACGTTTCAGACTCTCCTGCTAAAATTACTCCAGCAAAAAGGGTTCCAGCTCGGACCCCTGTAAGGGGAGGGACCAGAGGCCAAGGTCGTGCTGCATCAACAAAGGTGCATCCAAGTAAGGATGATGATGATGACGAAGAAGAAGATGAGGATGCTGGTGAGATTGTAACTTACTTGTGCCCTGTTTTACTTTGGGGAACGTATATCCCAGAAATTTGTATAATTATTTTTGTAATCCCCTCTTCCTCCCACCCTTCATTTATTCTGCAGATGAGTCTGAAGAGGAAGCTACAGGTGTGCAGAAAACCCCGAAGGGAAATAAAAGTCAAGGCATTGCACAGAAAATGGACGACGATGATGACGACGACGACGATGATGATGACGATGACGATGACGACGAAGATGAAGATGAAGTTGAAGGTTGGTATTTTGATATCTTGTCAGCAATGCTCAGATGTATGAACAAGACTTTGAAAGCTGTCAAACATGCCCAAACAACAATATTGAGATGTTTAATTTTATAAAAAGATTATATAAATTATTTTCTTTCTTGTTTATATGCTTTAGAGCACAAAAGAGCCAAGCTGTTTTTTGTGAAATTTGGCACCATAGATGTGCAGTACATATTCCAGGTTAAATTGATTATATTCGTGTTATCGTAGCTAGAAGCTTCTGCACAGTTAGCAGCAACTCTTATGAAAAAAAGAAATGAAAATTGGGAAATTTCCGGGGGTGTTTTTTTGGGGGTTTTTTCCCCCCCCTTTCATCTTTCACTATCTCAGGTAAGACAAAATAAATGAAAGATTTGTGATGAAAAGGAAGATGACCGTTTTGAGTTCTGTCACAAAAAAATTCAAATAAATATTTTACTGTTGGAAGTCCTGTATACTTTTAAAGATCTGCAATGCATTTTTAAGATGTCACGTTTTTGTTTTTTTTTTACTTATTGCATACAGGATATAATTGCTTTAATTTATGACTTTTACAGTTTGTTGTCGGTCATGTGTTTTTTAGGTCATCTCTTCGAGCATGACCTAATAATATGGGTGTCGATGTCTTCGATCCGTCCGTCTGTCCGTTCACAATTATGTTGAAGCGGGAGATCTGGTCATTAGTGATCCTGATAGAGGTCGATGAGACGTACACGATGGTATGACTTTCAAGGTCACCGAAGGTCAAGGTCACGAGGCCTTTGAAGTTGCGAAAATGACGATTTTCAAATTCTATCTCTGCCATTTCTCAGCGATTCTGAATTTGATTGTAGCAAATGAATGTATGGGACAATATCTAAATTTTGATCGGGCCGGATTTTCGATTCGCTTTCGTTTTCGTGTCACGTGACTTCAAAGTTGGCAAAAAATGCGAAAATGACGATTTTCAAAATCTATCTCCTACATTTCTCAAGCAATCTTGAATTTGATTGTGCATATGAATGTATGGAACAATATCTAAATTTGGTCGGGCCGGATTTGCGATATTCGCTTTCGTGTCACGTGACTTCAAAGTTGGCAAAAAATGCGAAAATGACTATTTTCAAAATCTATCTCCTACATTTCTCAGGCAATCTTGAATTTGATTGTGGCATATGAATCTATGGGACAATATCTAAATTTGGTCAGGCCGATTTTCGAATTTCGCGTCACGTGACTTCAAAGTTTGCAAAAACTGCCCTACCTTCAGGAGGCATATTATTCTCTACTGGGCATGGTAAAGTTAGTGAATGGTGTCATTGCATAGCAGCTGACCTTGTATATTATATTTATACATTTTCCGCCGAAAGTGCAAAAGTTTCAAACCCGAAATATAAACGTCGGCATTTATTTTCAAAATATAATTTCGTGTACGCGCGCCAAAATGCCGAGTCATCTTTAACCGAGCTGCGCAGTGGAACTGCGCAGTAGTCTTCGGTCATAACTGAACATTGAGAACTTGTGGTATTATTTCTTGCAGAGATGACCGTCACTCCGCACGGGGGTAATTTTTTGTTGTTTGTTTGTAAACTGTTTCTAAAGAAAGAAGTTCCATGCTGATGAGGATATTAAAAATCGATTTGCTCATCTTCGTCAAGCGGGCAAAGGCTTATTCTGAAATCCACAAGCTCCTGAAGGAGGAGAAAATCCCTATTTCTCTGCCTATCATAAAGAGAATAGGTCTGCAGTTCCAGAAAACTGGTTCTATTGCAAGGAAGAAGGGATCTGGCAGGCCTAGAGCCCCTCCAAGTAAAGATGACGCGAATTAAATCCTCCATTCTCCAGGAAAGAAGGAAAAGCCTGTGGGAACTGTCAGAGGAGTTCAGAACTGCTGAAAACGACTGTTTCCAGAAGTACCATCACAAGGAGGTTGACTGATGCTGGTTTTGTTTTAAGATGTGCTAAGAAGCCTCTATTATCGAAGAAAAACAAACATTCATTACAGAGTGCAGTTTTTTGGCCAAATGTGGAAACTGTGATTCAGAAAGTTCTGTGGAGTGATGAATCAAGATTTAGTTTTGCAGTGATGCCCCAGAACGTTGCCTTCGCAGATCTTGAGATTCAGCCCTGAGTGCATTTCAATAACTGTGAAGCATGGAGGAAGTGGAATCATGATATGGGGTGCATTTTTCGATTGCTGGTGTTGGTGATCTGATATGGTGTGCACAGTCAATCACTGCCAAGGAATATCAGAAAATATTAAAGGATTACTTCCCAGCCTCCAAAAGTTATTTCCTGGAGAGAAAAGCAAAGAAGTCATTTTTCAACAAGATATAATTCCCCCTGCCCACACTGCAAAAGCCACCAAAGAGTGGTTGGAGAAAAAGTCCCTGAAACGTGTGTTCTGGCCTGGTCAGTCACAATTTGAACCCCACAAAGAATCTTTGGGTCTATATTCAGCACAAACTTATTGGAAGGATCAACTTTGCAAAGTCTGATCAACTTTGGGAAGCTGTAAAACATGGATGGAACAATACTGTCGGACCCAGCTATTCACAGTTTACAAAATGTGACCTGCTTCGACATTCGTTGCCTGTGCTTCGCGTAATCGTGGTTTTTCGCAGACAGAAAAAACAAAATTCCACGAGCCACACTCCAAACACATTTCTAAAACATACTTTCCACCAGGCAAGTTGTAACTGAGCTGCGCGGCTTGTTCCACCACTCCGCTATAAAGACGTTTCACCGCATCTGTTACGAGCTGCCGAAGATGTTTCCCTCCCTACATGATTTGCACAATTAATATGTAAAATATTAGCATGGACCCTTGCATAAGCAATTAAAATGCTTCACCGAATCTATTACGAGCTGCCGAAGATTTTCCTCTCCCAGCCCCCTTTCGTGAGTTACACAATTTTCCTGTACTGAGCACCAAAGTGGTCGCCCACGTCTGGGATGCTTTGACGACATGGAGCCTGAGGAGTTGGATGCTCTTATTGCCTCGCATGCCGAGGAGCTCACCGAGGAAGAGTTGGGAGCTGTTAACAAGACTTCCGAGGAGGAGGAGAGAATATGGGCAGTGATGAAGAGGTGTCAAGTTCCTGGGTGAGATTCTGCAGGACTTGCGGTCATTTACCAAGAGGCTGTTGCTCCATGACCAGATCGTCATCCGTTACCTCAAGTTCATGAGAGGGTTTGATAACGGGATGCTCCCGCATAAGGAGCTACGTCGAAGGCTGTGGCAATCTGGTGGGCAGCTTTCAATCATGGGGTTCTTCCACTCTGGTCCGTCCACCTCAGGAACACCAACATTCTATCCTGCCTCGCCTGCTTGTCCTACCTCCCCTTCAGTGAGCGACTCATCAGGATCCTCGCATGCTTCAGCACCCTCACCTACATGCCTTTCGATGGACAACTCATCAATCACCCCATCTGTTTGGTCTTCAGATGAGTCCATTGAGCTCACTGGATTTTAAATCGGCATTTGAAAAGTTTTGTGTGTTTGTGCAAATAAAAATTTAAAACGGTACCTGCTTTTTTATTATTATTACTTATTTCCTTTTTATATATTTTTTTTACTTTTCTGGTGTGGTTGGTTAATCACTTTTAATAAACTTCATCACATTCCCTCAATACATATGAGGTGCCGTGAGGAGGAGTGATGTAAGGGACACATCGGCCATTTTGGAGTTAATACCATATCGCACTATTTTAACCCTTACCCTATCATCCGAGCCTATCATCATCATATCATTAAAAAATGTCGCTTACATCACTCCTCCTCACGGGGCCTCATTGGAAATGGTACATGCTGGTTTTTTTAGTAGTATTATTATTATTATTTTTCAAATTGTTTTTATTTATTTTTTATGAAACTAATCATGTGCATTCGTGGTTGAAAATATTTTAAACTCTTAAGTTTCCCTGATGAATCTGGAACCACTGGGAACCTATCCCCCATTTTGCTATTGAAACGGTGCCCCGCTGTTCGTGGCTTTGCTATTCGTGGCATTTTCCAGGAACGTATCCCCAGTGTTTAGCGGGCTCCGACAGTGTTGACATTTCTCGGTGCAAGAAGCTTTCTGAAAGTTTGACCGAAAGATTGGATTATTTAAATAAAGCTAAGGGACAAGCTATTCCATACTGATTTGTCGTTATTACAGCGCGGCGACATCGCGCTGTTATATAATTGGCTATTCTGTCACGTCTTCTGTCACCACTTATGGCCGCATACGTCCCTTTGATCTGAGGGCTATAAATAGAAATTTGTCCAACCTACAACTCTTCCCATCATGATGCTAATTCACCGTGTCTACATTTATAATTTTATAACTGCAAAATTGTTTCATCATTCTTAACCTAGACTTTTACTGCCCCAGCCGCGCGATATCGAAGTATTCGCTTCTTGTTTCTGTATGTTTTGGCGTGTTTTTTTTGTTGTTGGTTGATTTATGGGAAAATAGTTGACAAAAAATGTTTAAAAATTGACTTGGCTCTTTTGTCCTGGAGTGTGCAGTACGTGCTTAAAAATAAATTTGCCATGTCTGAGTATCTCGCATGTATAAGCTTTTGAATACCTATCATATATAAGCTTTTTTAATACTAAGTCTAATCTTTGCTTAACGGTTAAGGTGGCTGGTTTTAAAATCTTCGGGTCTTGAGTTTGAGCCCCTGTCATGATGTTAGACAACACCAGGTGGGTTTACTCGGACTGTCATCCTTCCGAGGTCAGCAAAATGAGTACCAGCTTACTGGAAACGGGGCACTGCATCAGTGCCACATCCGCAATTCCTCAAGCAGCAGACGTTGGTTGCATACAGAATAATAATAATCCTGACATTCCATCCATCCATCAATATCATCAAACGTCAAGTGATTTACACTACTGTATTTTATTTATTTTAATAATTGTTCATAAACATTTACCATTTCCACCCCATGTTCATTCTGACCCGGTAACCTAACCCCCCTTTTTCCCATTAAACCAAGGTGTCCGTATTCACAAATTCTGCATTCATGAGGTTTCTCCAGAACGTATCCCTTGCAAATACGGAAGGTCGTGTGTAATGCATTATTTTGTGTAAATCATTATTATTTTGTTGTCACACCTCAACCTGTTCATGTTGAGGCCATGGATGCATATTTTGATTTGTGCATTTCATATCTAAGTACTGTAGATTTGTTGCAAAAATATACCTATTCGTCCTCTTCTGCTTAAGTATTTGTCTGCTATTTATTTTGATTTAAATTTGTTGGCAGATTATAGAAAAAAAAAAAGAAAAAAATAGTCTCGCTCACTGTATTATTTGGGAAAAGTGTGAATCCAAATTTGCAAAAATATATTGATACAACTTTATACTCAGGATGACCTTTTAAACATTGCCAATGAGGCTTTAACTTCCTCTCCCCTTCCTATGACTTTGCTCTTTAGAAGTTGTTCCTGCGAAGAAGGCCACTCCTGCGAAGAAGGCCACACCTGCAAAGAAGGGCACACCAGCAAAGGCTGCCACACCTGCAAAGAAGGCCACATCTGCAAAATCTACACCTGTTGTAAAAGCTCACCCTGATGATGATGATGATGACGACGACGATGATGATGATGATGATGGTGAGTATTGTTTAATTCTTCCTAGTTCAGCGTGTCCTCATTGGATAAAGCATTTTTATACAAGATATTAGTTTGTGGTGTAAATGTTCGATTTGTAATGTAGATTGCTCTTGTTGAAAGGAAGAGGGGGAAAAAAATCCTTCCTATTAATAATTTGAAGCTCTCTTGACCATTATGTTGGATTGTGAAATCTGCATCGTCGCCAAATTTTGCGATCTGTATAAATAAAAATTTTGTACAAATCTAAAATGGAATCAATCGTACCTATGGACCTATCCGTATCTATCGGTCTTCTGGTTTTTCTGCAGCCTCAGTGACTTAAAGTTGCATTGGTACTCGTTTGACTGATTTGTTCTTTTATCCTCTGCAGAGGAGTCTGAGGATGAGCGTGTTCCACCTAGCAAGATGCAAAAAGGTACGCCAGCAAAAAAATTGGGAAAACCTGCAGCAAAGAATGACGATGATGAGGATGATGATGATGATGATGAAGATGACGACGATGAAGAAGATGATGATGATGATGAAGACGAAGAAGAAGATATGGATGTAACGCCGGTGACACTGCCCAAGGTTAAAGGTGGTGGTCTGGCTATGGCCAAAGAGTCAGAAGATGATGATGAGGAGGATGATGAAGAGGACGAGGAGGAGGATGATGATGATGATGAAGGCATGCAAGTTTGTTTATCATTATGATTATTTCTTGAGGCAGTTTAGTTGAATGATAAATGCTGGAAGATTGTGGGTAAAATAGTGGTGTTGAAGCACATGGTGCAATACAACATGTATGAAGCTGGCAAAGTTTGACAGGTCAAGTATAATGGCATTTGCCGATGCCACATTTGCATTGGACTTCACACTGTCAAAGAGGGAACTACCTTGTGTTTTACAGAAACTACTACACTCGGCAAGAGGAAGAAAGGTGCTTCGCAAGCGAGTCCTGCAGCTAAGAAGCCACGCTCAGGAGGAGGTCAGTGCCTTATCGCTGTCAGTGGAAATGAAGAGGAAGAGTGGGGTAAACCCAGCTGGATATGATGACTAATGAAGATCTGAATCTTTTGATGAGAATTAAGACAGTCAAGTCCTGATCCAGTCTATTGTGGTAAAAATCAGGTTTAAATTGGCAATCTTTACTCGAAATTTATTTACATTTGCTTATGCTCACATGACCAGTTATTACCTCCACCACTGAAGGGTGAAGGAGGTTATGTTTACACTCCTTTCTGTCTTTGTGCAGGATAATTCAAAAAGTTGCAGACAGATCAGGATGAAATTGTGTGGACAGGTTGGGTGTGTGACAAGGATGAACTGATTAGACTTTGGTGAAGATCCGGATCCGGAGCCGACTACTAGAATTAAGTGATTCTTCACCATTGAAAGATGGGGCCAAAAACTATCTAGCACAGTATCTCAAAAAGTTGTGGACGGATTCGGATGAAACTTGGACAGTTTGGGTGTGTGACCCAGTGTGACCACTCCTCATTTTCATAAATGCCAAGGTGAGCCAATGAAAAAAGCCAAGAATTCACAAGGTTTCGGAAAAGCGATGATAATAGAAAACCTATACGCCAAGAAAACCTATAGAAAACCAAGACGCCAAGGTGAACAACGAATAGCCAAGATCTTGTGAAAAGAGCCAAGGAGTGGTCACACTTGTGGTCACACTGGTGTGACCACGACGAATTGATTCAATTTTGGTGAAGATCCGAATCTGTATACGAGAATTATTTAATTTTCAAAGTGATTCTTCATCATTGAGAGATATGTCCAAAAGCGATGCATACAGCATGATATTTCAAAAATGTATTGGGCCCGATATCTTCTCGTGGATCAGGCATTGTGTGGCGGGGGTATGCGCTCTACCGAATGCCCTTCTCATTTTGGAATCGTTTCCCTGCTTGTTCGATGGTTTTTGTGCACTGCAGAGCTAACCATATTTGTTGGAAACCTGAACACTTCCAAGCATCTTGATGAGATGCATGATGGCCTGGAGAAGTTCTTCACAAAGAAAGGTGTCGCTTTCCATGACATTCGTGTCGTAAGATCCAGGTTAGTTGTACGTCCATTTCCCCACGGACTTTGAGCTTCGTGTGGTCGACTTTCACCATGTGGAGTCCGAATCTTGCGTTTGTCGATGTTCCCTGCAGGGGATTTGCGTACGTGGACGTAAAAAGCGAGGAAGACATGATGAAGTCTCTGTCATTCAATGGGGTCAAGGTTATGGGGAACGAGATTAAAGTGGACAAGTCTGTTTCCGCGCAAAAGGACATGGTTGCCACCAAGAAGGGTAAGGTGGGAAGTGTTTTGTTCGAGTTGTATGGGCCGCTCGTTTTGCGCCACATAGCCTGTTTCGTCGTACTAATCTGTGATTTTGTTTCAATTTTGAATGGAGATTGGCCGTTTCATTTATTTTGATTTTTTTTTATGTTGCTGTTTTTTTGGCCTTCCAAAGAACGTGATGAAAGGACACTTTTCGTGAAGAATCTCGATTACAACACAACAGAGGATTCCCTGAGGGAGGCATTTGAGACTGTAATGTCCGTTCGCATTGCTCTGAAAGATGGGCAGAGCCGCGGGTGGGTTTGAGTTATTTTAATTTGTATACAGGGATCTTGCGGGTCGGCCTGTCCAGCACTGGTCTCACCTTCAGGTGAATGATCTGATCATGTTCTTTGGGTTTCAGGTTTGCCTTCTTGGAGTTTCCCTCGGAAGAGGTTGCTGAGCAAGCCATTAAGGACATGCAGGGCGTGCAGGTGGACGGTCGTTCACTCGTCTTGGATTATGTTGGGGATAAGAGTACTGGAGGGCGAGGTGAGAGGGCTGAGGGTGAAAGAAAGCCTTTTTTGAGGTTTGGGGTCAAGCTTGAAGTTGCTCGTGCTGATTGTTCTTTGACTCTGCAGGTCAGGAAGGACGTAGCCAGGGTGGAAACAAATCTACCCCTGTTCCATCATCGACCCTCGTCGTTAACAACCTGTCATTCGATGCAAACGAGGACTCTCTGAGGGAGATTTTTGGAAACGCTGCGAATATCCGCATACCAATGAACCGGGATACGGGCCGGTGTCGAGGGTGCGTATACACCACCATCTGACCTTTTCTTGTTTCTTGGGGGTTTTTTTCTTTTTTTGCGTAGCTTGTATGTAATGCATGCTAGACACTGTAATTCCATAACAAAAAAAGTGCATAGAATTTTGACTTCCTGTCTTGTATCATGACGAAAGGGCCTGGAGTTTTGCATAAAGTTCTGTATTTTAACAAGTTCAATTTCTTGCTTGCACCTTGTGCAGTATGGCTCTGTGAATTGTCAAACTTTCATGCCATGTATGCTCATGTACAAGGTTACCTTTTGTGCGATTGTGCTGGCCTGTTTGAACCCTTGACTCTCAGGTTGGGGTTGTGTGTCTTTTGTCTTTTTATCATTTTTATATGTACTTGTGTGATTGTATACAAGCATTTGACGCAATTGTAACTTAATGGCACTCGATGGAAGCGCATACCTCCACCAAGCTTCATAGTTTACGTTTTGTATCCCACTAATAGGCCGTATCTGGATCCGAACTTGAACCAAAATCGAATGTGCTTGTTCTTGTCACTGAACCAACTCATCCACCAAGTTTCATCCGAATCCGTCCCAAACCTTTTGAGATATCATGCTGTATATATCATTTTTTGGCTGTATCTCTAAATGGTGAAGAATCATTAAATAAATAAATAAAAATCTCAGATCCAGATCTTCACCAAATTCTAATGAATTTGTCCTTGTCCCACACCGAACCTGTCTGAATCCGTCCATAACTTTGAGATATCCTGCTCACAGATAAACAACCTGGTGAAAACATAACCTACGTCTATCTTTGGTGACGGGTAATAAAAAGGTGAGCAATTGTCGATGCCGCCTTTTTCAAACTTGCCTCTGATATTATGCAGGATGGCCTTTGTGGAATTTGACAACGTGAATGATGCCAAGACTGCTCTGGAAACGCAAAATGGTTCCGAGGTCGATGGTCGTCAAATCCGACTGGAGTTCTCTTTACCTCGTTACCTCGGTGCAGGTGAGTTTGTGTGAAAGTGGATAATTTTCCTGCTTTGCTCGATGTGCTATGCATTTTGTCTCATTGGCTGTTGTTCCATTAACAGAGGAGAATAAAACGTTGTATGTGCGTGGGCTGAGCACCGACACGACAGAGGATACTCTGTCCGATTCCTTTGAGGGATCAATCGCTGTGCGGATTGTCACTGATCGCATGACAGGCCTCTCCAAAGGGTATGTTTGATTTGAAGGTCAATCTGAAATTGACATTTCCTGTCGTAATATCATGGTCCACATGCTGCTTTACCATGTTCTACAAGAACAGTCAGGAGAATTGCCAATAGCTTTGAGTATCTATCAAGGAGGTGAGGAAGGGCTTTTACAGAAGATCCAGGTTGGAGTGGAGGAAGTAAAGGAACAGCGAGGTAATCTAAGAGAAGATAAAGTTCCAGGTACAGATAATATGCACCTGATGGTATTGACCGAGGTGGCTGAGCAGGTAAGCGAGATGTTAACGGATATTTTGAATAGTTAACTGGAGTCAGGACAGGTTCCGGAGAATTTGAGAGTCGCAAATGGAACACCATTATTTAAGAAAGGATCGAGAGAAGAATTGGGAAATTATAGACCTGTAAGTTTGACTTCAGTTGTGGGGAAGGTGTTGGAGACATTAATTGAGGACCAGATGAGGAACCATGTAAACAAATGCAAACTAATTGGAGGTTGTCAGCATGGGTTTACCAAAGGTAGTTCCTGTTTAACAAATCTATTGGAGTTCTTGGAAGCAGTGTCTGATTGGGTGGATGAGGGAAAGGCAGTGGACATAGTATATCTAGACTTTGATAAGGTACCACATCGGAGGTTGTTAGCCAAGGTGAGGGTTTGTGGAGTGGCTGGTCAGGTCGCTAATTGGATTGCAAACCATTTTCCACAAGAACAGTCAGGAGAATTTCCTTAGTGGTAGGAAGCAAATAATGGCTGTGAGTGGGAGGTCAGTACTCTGACCATTGCTATTCATTATTTACATCAACGATTTAGATAATGGGGTGAAGAGTTGGCTTTCCAAATTTGCAGATGACACAAAGCTTGGAGGTAAGGTGGATAGCAGATCGGGTGGTGATCAGATTCAGGAAAGTAGTGATACTTGCATAGATTGGGCAAAAGATTGGCAGATGGAATTTAACCTGAGCAAGTGTAAGGTGTTGGGGATGGGAAAGAACAATGAAAATAGAGATTATAGGATGCAAGGGGTCATTTTGGAGTGTGTCACACAGGAGAAGGATCTGGGGGTGGTAATAGATTTGAGAGGTAAGCAGGCAGCACAGTGCCAGGCAGCTATAGGTAAAGCAAATAGGGTTTTAGGTTGTATTCGGAGGGGGATCTTTTATAAATCAAGAGGTGGTGTTAACATTGTACAGGAATTTAGTGAGGGCCACATCAAGAATATTGTGTGCAGTTTTGGGCACCACAGTTCCGGAAGGACCTCGCTACCACAGAGAGGGTTCAGTGCAGGGCTACTACATTGATTCCGGGTCTCGCTAGACTCAGATATGAGGAGCGGCTGAACGAGACAGGGCTTTATACACGAGAAAGGAGGTGGTTACGAAGAGATATGATAGAGATGTTTAAGATAATGAAAGGTGTAGACAAAATAAGTGCAGATGAATTATTCAACAGAGTCGACAGTGATAGGACCAGGGGCCAAAGCCTGAGAGTAAAGAAGAGGAGAGTTGACGGTAGCAAGGCAGGGGACTTTCACTCAGAGAGTAGTTAATGCATGGAATGGTCTCCCTGGAAAGGTAATGGCAGCAGAAAAAGTCGATAAGTTTAAATTGGAATTTGATCGGTACCTGGAAGTTACATAGATGGAGGGATATGGGGATGTTGGTAAGACTTTTAGGTAGTTTGAGCATTGATGGGTGATTGTGTGTTTGTGTACGCAGTGCTGCTGGTGGGGATCCTGTCAAGGGGTGTTGTGTGGTTGATGATTTATGTTTTTAACCAATCCCATGCCCCCTCCCTTGAGGGGAAGAAGAAGGGAGGGGGCTACAAAACTTAAAATATATAAATAACAATTAATTATTTTAAGAAATTATGCATTTCCTTCCTTGGATCTTGTGGAGATAAATTAGTATGGTGTTTGTGCAGGCATGATGGGCTGAATGGCCTCCACCTGTTAGATTTCCTTGTATTACTTGAGCTCATTTATTACCCTCGCCGAAGGAGAGGGTATTGCATTTTGGTCCGTTTGTTTGTTTGTCTGTCTGTCTGTGTTTGTCCGCACAGATCTTTCGTGGTTTTCTCTGCCACCACTTGGGGGATTGAGACGAAATTTTCACCATCCGTGCGACTACTCATGTAGAATGTTTTGATAAGTATGAAGTCATGTCATGTGGTGTGGCAGCCATGTTGGAAAATCTTTGGACCTCTGCATCTCTGACTGCACCAAGGAAAAAATTGAAACTTTGCAACACGAGCTAGGACTCCTCATGGGCATAAGTGTTTTTTTTTTTAGATCAGCTCGCTGACCTAATATAACCGTTCGATGTCCTCAGATCCGTCCATCCGTGTGTCAACAATTTTTATTTTTCTATCTCCTCCTAGACGTCTCGGCCGATTGAGTTCTAACTTGACACGATGATAATACTTGTTGCTCTCTATCGATCGTCTGAGCCCTTTTTCACATTTTCGCCTCGGGGTCAATGTTACAGGGTCATCCAGTGCAAAATGACCGATTGGTAGAATGGCCTATAAGGAAGCATCGGACGGCTATAATACATAATGGTTTTCATAGGGATTATTAAGAGATTTAATTCGACCAACTAGTTTCTCGTTACCTCTGTCGTCTGGCCCTGTTTATAAATATCCAGTTTCCATTCTAGATAGTACGCGAACTGGCCGTCAAAGCTGGCTCGGGTGTATTATTTATTTCTTATTTGTTTTTTTTTGTTGTTGGTTTTTTAAATAAGGCTCACTTGGCTGTGCCTGGATGGGTTTGAGGGTAGAGTGGTAGCAGCTGAAATGTGAATCCTATCCAGGTTCCTGCCTGTTGACTCCATCTTTGCTTTTTGCTTGTTTGGGTTCCTTCTGATTACTCCAATCCAGGACTGTGCCTATTTGGTCTTCCATTTGATTTGAATTTAATTTATTTTAATTCTATTCTAAATTCAATTTAATAATGAAAAAGATGTCATGGGTAAGGGTCAGGTGTCCGATCAAAGCTAGACGTCTTGGTGCCCGGTCATCACTGCCAGCGGTTATAACGTGCCAGTTCTAATTATCTCGTTAATTACCTTACACACTAGTATACATGTGCCACACAAAACAAGTCCTGGTGAGGGTCTGCAATCTCTGATTGCTCTTTTTCTTGTTTTTTGTTTGTTTGTTTTTTTTTCATTGTTTTTGTGAAAAATTTCCCCAAAGTTGCTTAAATTTACAGTTTGCTCACTTTCTTTTTTTCCAGGTTTGGCTACGTGGACTTTGAAATGAGCAAGGATGCCAAAGCCGCCAAGGAAGCGATGAACGGAGCCGAGATTGATGGCTCGGAAATCTACGTAGACTTGGCCCGACCCAAAGGAGATAGTTCTCGAGGTCGAGGAGGGTTCAGAGATCAAGGGGGATTTGGTGGTTCCCGCAGAGGCTGGGGAGGCTTCGGTGATCGTGGCCGGGGGGAGGCTTCGGTGATCGCGGCCGGGGTGGGCGTGGTGGTGGATTCCGTGGAGGTCGAGGTGGAGGTGGTGGTGGAGGTGGAGGATTCCGTGGAGGCAGGGGCAGAGGGAGCTGGGGTGGCTTCAGCCGAGGGCGTGGGGGAGGTATGTTTTGATGAATGGTGGAGAACTTGCCAAATTGTTTTTTTATTTTGGTGATTAAAGTTGGTGGGTGAAGCAAGATTTTGGATATATCCTAACAGCCTCCTTATTATATTTCAGACTGGTCAGTGTTTGTTTGTCGCATGACAACTCTTACAGTTCTGGAACTATTACATCTTGACTTGTTACATGGGATCAGCATGACTGCATTCGGTGCATTTGAGTGTTTTATCTTTGCCAGTGGTCTTGGAAGGGGGGGGGGGAGAGATGGAAATGGAAATGTGTATCATGTAATGCCTCCTCCATGTGAGAGAAGGCATTACAATTCCCCACCCTTTACTGTCTTGTATTCCTGTCTACACGTTTTCCAGAGCAGTGAGGTTGTTTTTTTTGTTGTTGTTTTTTTAATTATAAGCCATAGTTATGTTTGCTTCATGCACGTAACCTGGGTTATTTGTTTACTTTTGGGAGTGATCGAGGTAGCTGTCAGTTGGCTATACACCACCCAAATCAAGGTCTCAGAAGAACGTGTTGCATGCTTGGAACAAGATTGCCCTTCGAGTGGGTACTCTGCTCGTTTATTTGAAATTATCTAACACTGGTTTGGGAGCTGTTTGTCCACATGCAACATTGATTGAGACCTTCCGAGACAACATTGATACACGACTTGAAGACACCAGTAGCTGGTTGAGGAATTGACAGGAATTATTTCATTTATTTATTTCCCATTTGCATCTTAAACTACTTGCTCGTATGGGGAATGCCAATCAAGGCAACTCAAACCATTCGTGTTTGCTTTAACAATGTTATTCTGCACCCTCACCCACCACACTCTCCCTCCCCCCTCCAGGTTTCAAAGATGGCATGCAAGGCAGGAAGACTACGTTTGATTAAACTTTGCTAGTCCTTGTTGCTTTTGGGACCAGCTTTGGATGGAGGAGTCAGTGCTGCATCTCCATCGAGTTCCCAACAGCTTGGTTTTAGTTTTTGAATGGTAGAACTTTTGTATGTACATAAGCTTTCCATTCTCCCTTTACTCGTTTTCTCACCTGCTGGTCGTTCCTGTTAGTTTTGATATTCACCATTTGCCGTTTTGAGAGGGGGTGTGGGGAGGAGTGGGGGGATTCTCCATCTTAATTTCCTTTCGGCTTTATTTGTCGATATGTTCTCAAATATTGCATACTGTCACTTGAAGTTCAGGTTGCAGTGTTTTTTTAAAAAAAAAATATTCCCTTTGCTTGTTTGTCTACCACGTTCTCCTGTACAATTTGCAGACTTTTACTTTTTTGTTTGATAATGAAAAAAAAAAAAAGTGATTGTGAGGGGAAAAAAATTCCAAATTTAAGGCTGAGCATCAATTTATATATTTTATTTTTTTTTGGCTTCTAAGGGCATAATGGTCTATTTGCTCCCACTGACGTTGCATTGCAGATACGAGCCCGGTGGTCTTCTTACCCTTTGGCACGATCAGCACCAAAAGTAATCCTGTGTCGTTTCGTCTAATCTTGATTTGTTTTTATTTTTTGACGCACCACCCCTTCCTGCTCTTATAGCTGCTGGTGGTGTACCATTTGATTTGATTTATTATCCAACTGCTGTTAAATCAGTGATTGGATATTGGAAGCAATTAATTTGTGCTGGTTTTTGTTGTTGTTTGTTTTTGAAAAATCCTGTACTGCTGAAGACAATACTGCAGCTTCAGTGGGAGATGAAATGTCATTTTGGGGAAATAAAATGAGATCTTTAATTTGGAGACTTTACCCTGAGAAGTGTTTGCTGCTTTTGACTGGAGTGGATTGGTCGTGTTTAAAATAAACAAGAAAAAGACGTGCAGAGTACGATAATTGGAAAATCCACCCCATCTCAAGGTTGCCATAGATACATCAAATTTCCATTTAATTAACATTAAAATTGACAATCTTGGTCAATCGGATGAAAAGTGACATTTTTCAGATAAAATTTGATTCAAGATCTTTGCTCTTGAGTTGACATTTTGATCTCAAATATCGTTTTCCTAATTCAGTAATACATTCTGCACATCCTGTTCAACTTTCAAGTCAATCAGATGAAAAATGACGATTTTAGAAATTTGACGTCAAGATGACCTTTAACCTCAAAATCAATAGGCTTCTCAGTTGCGACTACCTCTACAACTTTGTACATGTTGAATTCTCATCACTTCGGTCTTGTGCACATTTTGTTA
Source organism: Eptatretus atami (assembly GCA_035128595.1). Classification (NCBI taxonomy): domain Eukaryota; kingdom Metazoa; phylum Chordata; class Myxini; order Myxiniformes; family Myxinidae; genus Eptatretus; species Eptatretus atami. Next base: position 175,634,539 of record CM068954.1, on the reverse strand, counting down.
CCATCTACGTCCAAATCAGACTTACTGTTCAGGCATCGCATGACAGAGGACAATTGATATGTCCTGAAATAAAAACTTCAATTTTTCCAATGTTTCGGTACAACAAACGTGTGAATAAGGGTAAGATGTATGAAGACGATTAACAGGGAAAAGAGCAATCGGATTGTAGACCCTCACCAGGAGTTTTGTGTACTGGTGTTATGGAATTGATGCGACATAATTAGAACTTCCCCTTTTATAACTGCTGGCAGTGATGACGGTACCAAGACGTCCCGCTTTGATTGGAGACCCGCCCCTGACCCATGACGTTTTAAAAATTATTATTCAATTGAATTTAGAATGGGATTAAAATAAATTCAAATCAAATGGAAGCCAAATATTTTAAATCATTGGAGACATCAGAAGGAACCCAAAAAAACAAAGATGAAGTCAGCAGGAGTAACCTGGATAGGATTCACATTTCAGCTGCTGCTCCTCGACCTCCAAACCTGTCCAGGTACAGCTGAGTGAGCCTTAATCAATAAATAAAAAAAATATATCCCAGATCAAAAATATATATATATTGATTTTTACCCAGATGAAATTTATTTAATTGTGGCTGCCAGACCATGTGTCCAATCAAGTTGAAATTTAAAACATGTATTCCTCATCACTGCAAGATCATAATTTTGAATTTTATTGTCAATTGATTAAGCAGTTCCAGAGAAAACATTTAATTTTTGTTTTTCAATCCAATATGGCTGCCAAACCTATCAATTGTTTTGAAGACCTATCGATTATTCCTTAAAATTGTACACCCAAGGCTTGAAGATTTGTGAAGTTTCCCCTCTATCTGTCCAATCTTTCTGGAGAAGATTTTTTTTTTTCAGGCGTCTCCGCGTAGCGAACGCTGCTCATAGAGAGCTCGGCGTTGTGTTGTTGTTCTTCTTCTTCTTCTTCTTGTGAAGACAAAACTTAATCTCGAGGACTCGGCTCTTGTATATACGAGATCCGGATCTCCTTAAATACTGAGCACATGTACACATCCTCACATAGACGGTGCCTTTTGAGAGCGTCTATCATGAACTTTTAAATATATTCGGACATTTGCTTTAAAGTTTCGAAAAGTTCACGTTACTATTAAAGATTATTCCATTTATTCGTATAATGATATAGATAAATACGTAAAGACATTATGACGTGTTTCGCTATGTTATAGGAACGTGACGAAATATCGGAAGTTGTTTTTTTAAAAAAAAAATTTTTTTTTTTAGCCGACAAAATCTTTAGGACGCTGCTCGTGGACACATTTGTCCTTGTTAAATCTAGGTTTTAGGGTAACTCCAATATGGCTGCCAAACCATGTGACCAATGACATTGTGTGGTCCTCATGGATAGGTGGTCATACGTGGTTTCACCTGGATCTGTTTGACCACTGCGAGAAGAAGATTTTTAAAAAAAATTTCCAAAACTATATGGGTGCCGAATCACGTGACCAATGTCATCAATATATTTTTTATGTGGACCATTTATCCATGGATGACCCTCTAATTTTCATACTGATCAAGATGTAGCATTCTACACATGCTATTACATCATAACAAAGGCACCTATAACATTAAAAAAAAATCACATTCCCCATGAGGAGTACTTGCCATGTACCAAGTTTCAATTTTTTCCCTTGCAGTTTCAGACACAGAGGTCCGAAGTTTTTGTTTTTCCAACATGGCTGCCACACTACGTGACCTCTGACGTCATACTTATTAAAGCGTTCTCCGTGAGTAATCACACCTATGGTGAAATTTTCATCTCTATCAGATAAGCAGTTGTGGAGAAAAACCTCAAAGTTCTGTGCGGATAAACAAACAGACCCGAATGCAATACCCTCTCCTTCGGCGAGGGTAATAATAGTCAGTGTGTGTCTGTCCGTCTCCTCCATAGCTCCAAAACCATGAAACCTATCCCAAACTTTGCATACATATTGAGGGAACTCCCAGGTGATGCATGAATGAAAATTGGGTGTTTGGGTTAATTTAAACACTTTTGAGGATAATTTATGGGATGTTCATCACGAAAAACCAAAATATGCCTTAGGAAGATGGAGCCGTGCCATCTTGGTCAGCCCTCTGTCAGCTCGCGACTTTTTGGCCTGGTCAACAATTCCCTGGCTTGAAACGGGTCACAACGATCTCTTAACGATGAAGTTTTTTCTTTTTAAACTTTCCTCACTTATCATCGAATGCTTAATCAACATACCGACAAATCGCTGGATACATCGCAATGCTTATAAACTCTGGGAGACGCCGGTGTTCATGGCTTTATTTCATTTCCACACGCCATAACCCCGAGAATCTCTTAAAATAAGCAGAATTACAAAATGAAGCTCCAAAATTGAACTTAGCAGCAGTTCCGACTGCGAAAATGTTCATTTGTCTAATTCGGACATATTTGACATTTCGGCGTCTCCGGGAGGTGTTTAATATTGTTACGAATTTGGAATTCGATTGCACACAACATACAGGTTCCTTTAGTCAGCTCTGTAGATAAGTGCTTGTTCCCTAGATAGCTCACCTTCCATTGTTACTTACGAAATCTTAAGATTTCCTAGTATATTGATGACTTCCCGTCCTCTGTGTGTTTGTTTGTTTGTGTGTGTGTTTGTGTGTTTGTTTGTAGGCACGATAACTCGAGAAACGGAAGAAGCTACCAATGTCAAATTACACCACGTGATTCAGGAGGGTGATGGCTACGCTGATTAGATTTGTCAAAATCGGTCAAAGGTCAAGGTCACAGTGAGGTCAAACATATTCCGTAAATCATGTGGAGAAATGGAGTATTTTGCTTCGGTCGACGTTACGAGTTCGTTTTAACTTCGATTTTAATTTTGTCTTCGGTTTTTGCGATCGCTTAGGACGCTTAAAACTCGGTTGTCGAAATTCTGGTAAAAATCGGATGCTTGGAGACGTTTTAAGATGTATAAAAATATTTCACTCGCCGCGTCACAGCTCTCACGTGGTGCAGCGCGCTCGAGCAGAGGCGTCGTTGATCACGTAAAGGTTTTCCGTGTGCGCGCTGACGGTGTTTTCGGAAAGATGGTGTTAAAAGTCATTTTTTATCCCAATAAAGTTATCGTCGCATGCCTGACTCGCTAAGCCGTCGGATTATGTAAAATTGTTGGTGATGGCCGAATATTACGGTTTTGTGACTGATAAATAAATATTAAATAATTGCGTGGAGAAATGGAGATTTTTGCTTCGGTCGACGTTAGATTTTTGATGGTTTGGTACAGAATCATCGTAGAAACTTCTGGTTTGCGTCGCTACCTTCTCGAGAGACAGCTTTTATTAGACAAGGTCAGAGGTCAAGTTGATGATTTCTAAGTACACGTCTATGACTGCTTTTTAAATGTTAGAAATCAGTTAGATGCGCTGCGGATCAATTAATAGGGAGCGAACAATGGAGACATCCCTCCCCCTCTTCTGCGAAGAGGAAGAAGAGCCTTCCTTCCCGTGATTCATGAGTCAACAACTCCCTCCTACCCGTGGTTGAGGGGGATGGATCACGAGGGCATGAGTCGCGCGGGGGAGGGGGCGGAGAAGGATAAAGAGGAGATCCTTTCTTTGTTCGGGAGGAGTGGTTGTTCAGTAGGCCTTCGGGTCCTGTTTGGCTTGGGTTAGGGTTGAGGCTTTCGGAAGCTTTTTGCTTCTGCTGAGTAGTTGTTCAGCAGGCCGTCGGGTCCTGCTTGGCTCGGGAGAGCTTTTTGCTTCGAGCTGCTTGTTTGGAAGAGAGTGAGCTGGTCGCTCGGCTCGAGCTGCGATTGGTGGCTTCTTCTTCTTGGTTCGTGGAGCTCTTTGTTCTCCGTTTGGTTCCCGGCTTGGTGTGACTCATCGGCCTCATCTTGGAGTGTTCCTCGGGGAAGCGGTGCATCGATGGGAAGGATAGGCGCCTCGTCTCACCAGCCGTGTTGAGAAGCGCGGGATTCGCAGGAGCTCAGGAAGGATCGCGGCTCACGGCGATTGGATCCAGCTCGCTCTCGCTGGAGCCCGGTTCCGAACAACTTGAAGACCACACGAGGTGGAGAGGTTCGAAATGGTCCTGGGTTTCAGCTCACCTGTCCTCCGACTGGAGCCTGTTATTAAAGGCCTCAGCCACCATTTTCTTGGTGTGTGGTGTGTGCGTACGTGTTCCGTGGGCCCGTCTAATAAGTAGGAAATTGTTAAGTGCTTGTGTGCTGTAAATGTTTGCATTGCATTTCGTATAGTCGGTCTAGTTCTGCTCTTACGTGCTTCCTCGTTCCCCATTATTATTAATAAATACCCCAATTGTTAAATGTTTTCAGCTCGTCGCGCGTTCTTTCATTGACTGAGCATTTCGTGTGTTGTGTTAGAAAGCCGTTGGTTTGCCGTAAAAGGGGGACATTTGGACCGACGGTTCTCGGCGATTAAGCCGCTCGGAATCGCGCACGGGACAGGCTCGCCTCAGCGGTTTGTTCCGTACGAGTTCCGTCGAGGGTGGAATACCCCGGTAGTTGGATCACGTGGGTATTTAGGTACAATGAAGATTGGCAATCGACCCTACCCCACGTGGTCTGCCCATTGGCGTATTTCGGTTCTTGTACAAGGACCCGTCGACTCGGAGTTATCCGGGCGCGATCTATATTCCCGGGCATCGGTGCAGAGGCCGACTCGACTTGCGGCTCCGTTCAGAGCGGTCTGTTCGCGGCCGACCCCCGGCACCGTAACAATATGATGGATAGCTAATCGCTTGCTAAGTCAGTTGCTCCTTAACCATTTCGTCGGAGTGCTTAAGCCACTTGGCGAGTGCTCTACAACATTCACACCATCATTGAATACTGTATTGGTGACCCTGGTATAACCCGTGTTCTGACAATGTATTTTTAGTACAGCCTGGATTTATTACTACAGTACTACTTCAACAACGCTACGTCATTCTGAGCAAGTCGTTCACTCACAGTGGCTGTAACTATAGCTGCAAAGCATGTTTCAAGTGGCATTGGAGATAATGATCAAATGAATAAGAAGTCAAAGTCTCATTCATTGGAGGTGAAATGAAAAGTTTTAGATCAGTTTGATCGAGGTGAGCGCAGCATTGATATATTTCAGAGAGGGGTTGGACTTCTTGATTCTACAGTGAGAACCATTTGTGACAATGGTGATAAAATCTTTAAGAGCACTCAGACAACAACGAATCTGAGTGTTACTATAACTGAACGATCTCGGCCTGATGCTATTGAGAAAATGGCGAAGATGCGAACCACATGGATAGAGCATCAGAACCAACACAACATGCCCTTGTCTGGAATCTTCATTGAAGAGAAGGCAAGGAGTTTGTGTGGTGATCTAACCAAAGATACCAATGATCTAGTGGCTCTTTCTGCCAGCCATGGGTGGTTTGAGCACTTTTAGAGTCGCCATGTGTTCCACAATCTCAAGTTGATTGGGAAAGCTGTTGCTGCAGATCATGCTGAGCTGTCAAAAAATTTCCAGCTGTCTTCAAATTAGTGATTGCAGATGGAGGTTACTCACCAAGCCAGGTGTTTAACCTCGATGAAACTGGACTTTATTGGAAATGCATGCCCAGGTGCATTTTTATCTCCATCAGCTCTGGCTTGATGCTGTGATTGAGGTCAGAGTTTTCATGGAGGCTGAAGTCAGCGAAGCAAGGCAACAGATTGTGGACATGGCCCTGCAAGTGAGATTTGTGGAGGTCGATGAAGATGTTGCTGAGAATTTGTTTCTCTTACACAGGGAGGAGCTGAGTCATGAAGATCTTCTGGCTCTGGAAGGAGCTCGTCAGAGAGGAATCTGAATCAAGTGCTGAGGACAACACTTATTAAAAAGTAATTAATTTTAATATTTTTATTTGTTATACAGTTATGGTCAAAAATATTGGCACCTTTTTCTTTCTTTTTTTGTATACCTTGACAAGGCTCTTATGAGAGCTAACACACAGCAAGGGGGGCATGCGACAAGAGGGCAGGAGTGGGAAGGACAAAACAGTGGGGAACAGAGACATTAGGAGATCTGTGGAAGGGAGAGGATGGGGCAGGGAACATGGGGAATACAAGATGGATATTACAGGACTTTCAGGAAGGAAAGCAGGGAATTTGAAGGAGGTGGGTTTGGGTGGGTTATCGGGGTAAAAAGATCGAGGAATTGGATGGGGCATGATAAGAGTGGTGGTGAACAGCTGTTTTGAAGCCTGGAGGGAAGAATAGTACACCAGCCAACATGTATTTTTTAACTTTGGGGTGCATTTTTTGGTAATAGCAGGCATCCATGCTAGATCAATCAGTCATAGGGGGGAAGAAAATGTGGGTGGATGCCACCCTCGATTTTGACCTTAAAGGTCATTTTCAAGGTCATAAGGTCAAATTTTGTGTTTTTTTACATTGTGCATTAATTGACATCAATTTTGTTCCTCTATCCATATAAACTATTTTTTAATATCAAAAACATGTATTTAGGGTGTTTAATTAACAAGTGAATTTTATTTTTTACCCATATGTGTTATGGCATCGTGAAACACCAAAATGTGATTTCTCGAAATGTGTTTATTCTGCATGTTAAAGTAATTTGCACACCGAATCTTTTGGTTTAAACTATCATACACTTCAATAAACTACTTTGTCACTGTAAAATGCCAAACAATTATTTTGTTTGCAATGGCCACTTGTTTTATTTGTTCTTAAACACTTTATAGCCCCCTCTTGTGGCAGATTTGTTCAAAGAAATTCCAACATGGCGGTTTGGTGTTGTGACCATGCTATCAGGCAGTGTACATAATTGACGCAAACTGCACATCAAAAGTGAGTAACTTTGATAAAAAAATAGACATGTGTTGGTTAGAGAGATGTATACAACAATTATCTGGGCCCATTAAGGAAACGGGACCGGGGCATTTGCATGTCTTATTTGACGGCTGGTATACACTGTGTACAGGAGTCTTTATTTGTTCTAAGTTTGAGCCTGGCAATTCCACATTTAGATTTGAGTTAAACCATATTGTTAATCGGTAAACAACTATTCAGGGACATACTAAAATTGCGTTTGGAATGACGGAATGCCGTAAAACGGACATCATACCACATTTGGTTCAAATTACACATGTATTGCCCCGTACCGTTGATGCAGTACTATGTACAAAGAAACGTTCTTATGGCTGATTGAGGGAACTGTCGGGTTTCATGACACACTCAAGAAGCACCACTCAAAAACCTTCGCTGACTTGTAAAGGCAAATGTATCTACTAAACAGAATGTACAGAAAACAATCAAAGCTGACAGAAAGCTACTGCAGCGATTGCTCAATGCTGTCACCGCCGGGCGACCACTGGAAATGGCGACCATTCTCAAGCATGAACTCTCTCCAATCCCACTGTCTCTGGCCAAGGTTGGAGGGAAGATGAACTCTGCTTCAAAGTCAGAGCTGATTAACATATTGATGGCAGGACTACAAGTACCTCCTGAAGTTCCAGAAGCTGACAAGAAGACATGTGTGATTATAGATGGTCATGCCCTCATCCAAGCTCTAGGAAAGCCTGTTGGGTGTGACATTTGGTGAATATGCTGATGTGTTTGTAAAAACTGTAACACGTCACTTTGGACAGCACACAACAAGAGTTGATGTAGTATTTGATCGCTACATCGGGGAAAGCTCCATCAAGGCAGTGACTCGCTCAAAGCGACTGGGAAAAAAAAGATACCAATCCGCAAGCTCATCGATGGGCCCAATGTCCCACTCCCACAGGTTTGGGTCCAGTTCATTGCCTTGGATGAGAACAAAGCTGATCTTGCCAATTTCTTAGCTGAGGAAATCATAAAGAAGTAAAGATCTGCCCGGGCGATTTGAGCTGGTAACCGGAGGCGGATTTACAGATGTTACTGATGCAGGTCAACAAGGAGAGATGACCCCAGGCTTCACGGAAACCATGAAGAGGCTGATACCAGGCTGATACTCCATTCGTGTGAGGCAGTTAATGAAGGATACCAAAGAGTGCTCGTAATCTGCAAGACACAGATGTCATGCGACTTCTGATACACTTGATCAACAAGAATATCCGAGTGTGGATGGTGTCTGGAACAGCAAAGAATCGGAAATGTTACCCACTACATGCCGTATCTGAGAGACTTACACAACCTGTTAGGGAAAACCTACTCAGCTTCCATGCGCTAACAGGTTGTGACACAACATCTATTTTCAGTGGCCATGCAAAGAAGTCATGCTGGAAAGCATTTGAAAGCCAACCACTTCTTGTCAAGGGATCAGTCTGATGGAGACCTTGCACCTATGAACAGTTTGTGTGTCACCTGTATGGGACACCTGACCAACGAACCGTCAACCATGCCAGGCTCCAACTCTTTGGAAAGGCTAAGAAGGGACTAGAGATGTTACCACCGACAAGGGATGCACTGGAACTTCACGCTACACGCGCCAATTATCAGGCAAAGATTTGGTTGCAAGCAGACCAGGAACACATAGATGTTCATCGCCTACAGACACCTCAGCTTGGAGGAAGGAGTCCGTTGCCTTAAGCATGTGGACAAGGCTACCCCCAATCCCAAAAGCCTGCCTGGAGCTGGTAGCCTGTGGATGCAAATCAAAATGCAGAACAGCTCGATGTACTTGCTTCAGAGAGAACTTCAGGTGCACTTTTGCCTGCGGATGTGATGCGATGATTCTGCTAATCTAACTGGCCAGTAGATTCATACCAAGAGCCTCATGCGATACACATGCATGTACATGTAGGCTTATGCGACACACCCAATACTGTATGTTCCCTTTCCGTTGCGTCACCAGCTGGTCACACTCAGCGACATCACATTAATTTAATTAATATTTTAACACATTGAATGATGGATAAATGGCAAAACCGTTAGCCCTTTTTCAGATCAAAAAAGTTTGCTGTTTCGCATCATACATGTAGGGCCGTACATTAAGGCATATAATACACAATGTTGCATGTTGCAGAGACTGTGTACTTCAGCAATAGTATAACTATCTTTTTGCAAATATATACATTAAATGAGCTTTCAACAAGGAAAAGTCCAGGATAAAATGACCTTTCAGGTCAAATGCAGAGACTGTGTACTTCAGCAATAGTATAACTATCTTTTTGCAAATATATACATTAAATGAGCTTTCAACAAGGAAAAGTCCAGGATAAAATGACCTTTCAGGTCAAATGCAGAGACTGTGTACTTCAGCAATAGTATAACTATCTTTTTGCAAATATATACATTAAATGAGCTTTCAACAAGGAAAAGTCCAGGATAAAATGACCTTTCAGGTCAAAATCAGTGGTTGCATCCACCAACATTAAATTCTTCCCCACACGATGACTATAATTGATCTGGCATGGATGCCTGTTATAAACAAGCAATTCACCATAAAATCAGATGTTGGCTGGTGTACTAGAACAAATCTGACTGCACAAGAGGGGGCTATACAGTATTTAATTAAAGATAAAGCGAGTGGCCATTGCAAAAAAAAGTTTGTTTAGGATTTTACAGTGACAAATTAGTATACTGAATGTGTGTGATAGTTTAAACCAAAAAGATTCGGTGTGCAAATTACTTTACATGCAAAATAACACATTGAGAAAATCACATTTTTGTGTTTCAGAATGCCATACACATATGTGTAAAACTTAAAATTCACTTGTTAATTAAACAGGCTAAATGCATGTTTTTGAAAATATAAATAGTTTATATGGATAGAGGAGGCAAAGTTGATGTCAATTCATGCACAATGTAAAAAAAAACATAAAATTTGACCTATTTGACCTTGAAAATGACCTTTATGGTCAAAATCGAGGGTGGCATCCACCTACATTTTCTT
>CM068954.1:175606968-175622794 GCA_035128595.1 Eptatretus atami | reverse complement strand
ATAATAAAAGGCACGTATGTACAGCAAGGCACTTATACAATTACTACTTACTATACTGGCACCACAAACACACACACACGCACATGCACACACCCAAAGAAACGGACCCAAAGTGGTCTTTATTGAGGCCTCCAGCTCGGAGGGAAAGGGCGAGCTGAAGTCCAGATTCTGCCTCGGACCTGTCCACCTCGTGTGGTCTTCGCGCTGAGTCGAACTGAGCACCAGCGAGAGGCGAGCCAAATCAGACACCAGGGACGCGGCGGCAACACCCCGGCTCTCGTGGGGGTCGTGTCTCTCAAGCTCTCAAGCTCTTGATCATGAGGAGGAGGAGGAGAAGAGAGCTTGGTCCGGACGCGCCCCACCCTTATTCACCCTGTCTCCGGGGGGGGGGGGGACGCCTCCGCCCCTCCCGCTCTCCCTTACTGGACGGTTTTTGCACGCAGAAACTGCTTGTCGCTCTGTCATTGGCCAAAACGAGCGGCAAGTCCATCGATTGGCCCGGGGCGTGGTGACGTCATGCGGACCCCTTTCTTCCTGCCGCGGGATCCGATTGGCCGAGCGGCGGTCACCCACCCGTAGCACGCTGATTGGACGAGGGCCGTCACGAGGCTCTCCTTGAACTCCGCCTTCTTCCAAAGGACCGCCCCTCCAACAGGAAGTTGAGCAACATGGTTCTGCGTGGGCTCGGCCCACCAAACAGCCAGAGGAACTGTATTCTGCGTAGGCTCCGCCTACGTACGTGCTGACACGCACGTAGGCATGGTGTCGGCCAGAGCGAGGTGAAGGTGATGCTGGCATTGTCGTAGTTATTGGGGGTGTAAAAATGAAAGAAAACCCTGACTATCAAAGTAACTCAGCGCAAGTACATTTATCCACCCATTAAACGAGGGACGGGGACCCTAACTAAAGACACATACTTACTGATATAACTTAATAGGACCTGTATGTTGTGTGCTCATGGCTTCCAGATTCGCAACAGTATTGACTATCAACTGTCATACAAGTAGGAAGTCCTGAAAAAAAAAAATCATAGGCAGAAGGGCTAAACAAAACATTTGGCTGGTTGAGGAAAATATATTTTATATATATATATACTGTATATATATATATATATATATGTGTATATATATAGATATATATATATATATATATATATATATATCTTCGTGCAATCAGACCTTCCCCTCATGTCTAATGGGTTAACGGGACGAAGTGCGTGCGTGCGTTGCGTGGGTCTAATAGCTAGGCTTAATAATTATATATCTCTTCTTTTCAATCCTGATTTCCATCCAACCCTTTCCTTTTATCCATGATACAAATCGAAGGAAGCACACATACACGATAACAGACACCCGCGCAGCCCGATGAGAGAATTACCACATGAACAAGCACACGCATGGCGCGCCCTTTCATTCAAATCTGTGCACAAATTCACAACGGCATCTCACCTTGCTCAACCTTCGCTCACCAAAAGCTCACCACCTCGACCACCAAAATCTCCCGCACACGGGAAAAATCATCCCGCGCCTCCTCGCACCTCTGCATTGATACAGTTCGCCACCAAGCAGAGGCATGCTGACGCGGCCCAGGCCGCTTGGATGGGCCAAGCACGTAAACAGCACCGACCACAACTCATTGGGGGTGCCCTGAACAGGCATGTGGGACCGACACGACCCTCGTCCTGTCGCCAGAACATGGCCCGGGAGTTCAGTGCAAAGCTCTGGGCTGTGTTGCACCGGATGTGCGAATGAGACTGCTTCTGGCCCCAGGGGCCTGGCATGGCGGGGCCGGGACCCAATAGGAGAGCACGATTCGGATGACGGCACGTCGCTTCTGGACGTCACCCCACCCTTCACTCGGGGCTTATAAAAGGCGGATCGCGAAGCCGTCCACCCTTCTCTCTGCACTTCCTTGCCTGCCTGCCTCGCCCACTTCTCTGCCTCTCTGCTCCGCCCTCTCTTCACTGCACCTTGTTGGCTGCCTGTCACTGCATCTGCACTCGGGGTTGGTGTGCGACAGTCGTTCTTCTGGGACCAGTGCGGAGCACATGTTTCCACGAGCCCCGGCAAAGTGATTAAGCATGAGATAACACGCCGACACTTAAGGTGGGATCGCTCAAGCGGAGCATCGCCCAAAGCATACTGGATTGTGCGGTCGGCCGACCGCTCCAGGTATTGAGGCCGTTAGTCCTCATCTGCTCTCCTTCCATAAATGCTTGTATAGAAATGTTCCCAGCTCGTTTTCATCTTTTCCTTCATTGGTCCAGCATGATCCATATCCAAGATTAGCCGGGACGTTATCTCCCACCGATCTGTTTTCTAGCTGTTACGTCCTTGGCAGTTATGCTCGGCTGCATATGATCCGGTAAGGTGATCCAGTTTGAACAAGGCATACCGATGACGTGTCCCCAGTAATTCGATCACGTGACCGTTAGGTAACTGGTTTCCATTAGACGGAGGACCCCAAGTCACATGGTTGAGTTATTGGCGTTCACGACGTGACGGTACTGCAGGGGCCATCATCTGGCCACCCCCCAGGCAGATGCCTGGCCCATCACCATCTCCTTGAGATGCCGGTCAACCTGCTGCAACCACGAGGCACGCGGTCCTCCTGTTGGCCTCCTCCACTCACGAGGCTCCCTCCCTGAGAGAATCTAGTGAGCAGGATCAGCGTCAGGAAATCGAGCCACACGTTCATACAGCCACAGCTGACACTCACGGACTATGCAGGTAACAAATCGTATTTCAGTCTCTCTCAGCAACCCTTCATTGGACACAAAGTCTGACCAGCGATAGAAAAGGATTCTGCGGAGTTATGTCTTTATCTCAGATCCCTGGTCAGAGTCCAAGTCTCACATCCGTAGAGCAAGACTGGAAGCACCAAGGGCATGAAGACTCGGACTTTTGTCCTCCTGCATCGGTACCAACAGTGCCACACCCCATGATCAACATTCACTCCCCAAGCCTGACCCAGACATCTGTTGACCTTTGGCTCACAACCTGCAGAGACATGAATATCACTGCCAAGGTAAGTGAACCTCTCTGTGACCTCCACATCCTCACCACAAACAAGTACAGACAAGATGGCAGCATCAAAGATGTCACTGAAAGCCTGAATCTTTGTTTTGACCCAAGAAACCCGTAATCCCAGCTGCTCAGATTCCTCATTCAGTGCTTAGTAGGTCCCTACAAGGACATCCAGTGTGTTTCCGCAATGATGACTGCAACATCTGTGAAACCAAGTTCAGAGATTGACATTCCCAAGCGATGCACCGCAGCTTGATTGCTCCATATTCCCCAGAATCCTGTCCATGCAACATTGAAGAGAGTGGCAGCCAATACTGGAAATAAGCTGGAGATGGAACCACCACACCTCACTGCACTCTGTACCAGAGTAGAGTTCAGAAATCAGATCGAACAATTTTGGTGGCACCCCTCGAAGACCGAGAACCCTCCAGAGGAAGACCCCAATTCACTGAATCGAACGCTTTATGGAGATCAACATCAGCTGTGAGCAGCCCCTGTTGAAACTCTCATCTGCATTCGGTGAGGACCAGGAGAGCAAGGATACAGTCAATCGATGATTTCTTTGGTGTAAAGCCCGACTGCTCTGGGCACTAGTGCTTGAGTAGATGGTGGCGAACCCAATGAAGAATTATTCTAGCAAAGACCTTGCCGGGCACTGAGAGCAGCGTCACCCCTCGGTAGTTGTTGCAGTCTTGGAGATCACCCTTCCCTTTCCAGAGAGGGACAACAAGGCCACTTTTCCAGTTAGTTTGGAGAGATCTTGGAAGTCAGAGACGTCTTAAGAGGAAAGTTTCTGTTTGGCAGATAATGTCTGGTTTGTCAGTGGCAACCTGTATGGAAAGATCGTTAAGGTTTGAGCGATGGCCCCGGATATTTGAGGTCCACACTTAATTAAGACGGAGGGAGGAGGCTTTGGGTGCAGGGGATGGGAGGGAGAGGGAGGTAGGACAAGGGAGGGGGGGGTAGGAGAGTTGTTAAAGAGTGGGGGATTGCAGAAGAGCTAGGGGAGGGGGCCAGATGAGAAGGAGAAAAGGCTCTGTGGTGCTGGGGGAGAGGGGGGACATGAGAGGGGCAGAAGGCAGTTGAGGATTTGAGGAGGTGGGGTGAGAGAGGAGGTGAGAGGGCAGGGAAGGAGGCAGCTTTGTGGATGAGAGGGGGGCAACTTTGAGAAAGGTGAATGAGGGGGGTGAATGGTGGGAGAAGGGTGAGTCGGGAGAGTTGAGGGAGAAAGGTGAGGGGGGGAGTTTTTGAAAAAGGTGAGAGGGAGCCTTGGAGGGAGAAGAGTGTGATGGTTGCTTTGAGAGGGAGGGGTGAGAGGGCTGAGTTGGAAAAAAAGAATGGTTGATGGAAAGTGAACTCACATCGAGAGGTTTTATTTTGCTTATTTCGTCAACAGATTAAGTTTGTTTTGAAATTGTTTGACTTTGGATTGGTTATCAGTTGAGGGTTTATGAAAGAATTTTTTATACAACCTCGTTAGTGCTTGATCGATTTTGGAAACCCATTAGTCATCCCACGCTCAGTTTAATATCAAATTTTGTTTTGGAATTACAAGTTGAGAAACCTTTTCATACAAGTCTCGTAATCCTATTTTATATGTATTAGGGTGTTCAAGTGACAGAGTATTCTCAGAATTTATTTTTCTTCTCGGAACGTCAGGGTGCGAGAAGGCCAGCCATGCGCATAGGATCCTGATGGGAGGATGGTTGTTAGATGTAATAACCTAACTAAAAGAAATCGCAACGCACGCCTTTGATTCTCCCACTAGACAAAAGAAGGGATCTGATACACACATACTTAACGACATAACGACTCTTGGGACATCTGTATGTTGAATGCACATGTTTCCAATCCGTAACAATATATTTATCCAAATTAGTGTTTCCAAAGTTTAAATGAAACTGCACCGCTGCCCTTCAAGCAGCAAGCGACGCTTTGCTGCTGGCTCCAGAGAAGAGGCGCCCCATTGTCTGGTGGAAATTAAATAACTCCTGAAAGGCGATTGCAACAGATGCCTTATTGTCCAAGGACAATTATATGACAGCATAAAACAGAATGTCATGTTTTGAGAATCTGGTTACTCAATGGTGAACGGAAGGTCTGATCAAAGTAATAGGCTTGTGTCTCCATTCACCCGGCCTCCTCATATTTTGTCTCAAGTCTGTTGTCACCCTCCCCTTTTCGCGGCCGACCTCGTCTTCCCATACTGCAAATCATGACCTGAGCGTATCTATCCCCCCTTCCCTCCCAAAGTGGCCATGTCTGCAGTTCTCTCACGCTCGTCAGCTCCCCGCTCCGTTCACCCTTGTCAGATGTTTAGCTCTCCCATGTCTTTTGCTGTCCAATATCATATAAAGGCAATTTCTCTGTGTATTTTGAGCAGAAAGAGGATCGTGATTGTTATTGCTTGTCTTGTTATCCTTTTTTTCCATGCGCATGTTTGTTGTTATTTGTAATTTGATGTGTCCTGTTAATAAATGGTTTCAGACTCCGAAAGAGAAGAACTGCATTTCTTCCACAATCTCCAGCACACTAGTTCTCACATCGCAAGACTTTCACACCCTCACTTCAATTTCTTATCTCACTTTTTGATTCCGAACAATAGGTGTCAACCATATATGATTTGAACGTGGCACATGAAAACTATTTCATCAACACGTAAAACATTCCACCAGTGAGATTCCAGCCAATACCACCACAATGTAAAAACAGTTTCTTCAACAAGCAGTTGTAATAAATTACAAAACTAAAGACAGTTCCACCAATATCCTCAACACATTTCAAGCATATGCAATTCACAATGAACTTCCAGTACACACAAATAGCGAATCAATCATACCTTGTTCAACATACACACATATACACATCCGGACTCACCCTCTGTGCCTTGAGGATTTTAACCTTGTGCAAAGGTACAGCAGGGCATACACCCATGGGGTCTTTTACTCATGGGGAGTGGGGATCACCAGCGAGTTTTCTCACCCACTGGCTCTTTCACCCATGGGATGAGGAGTATTTCACCCCACCCTGCACGCACACAGGATAAACTTGGACTACCCAGTGGGGTCTTTCACCCACAGGGTAAGGGTACCCACTCTAATCCAGACCTTAATTAAAGGCTTGAGCTCCGAGCACTTCAGCAATTTCTTCGGAGCATGTTAGAGTTAAAAAAGGGACAGGGCATTTAGACCGCTGTGAGGACAAACACTGGAAATGGGGGATTTTTTTTCAAAACAGGCTCCCCCCACCACCTTAGATCTTAGTGTGCTGGCTCTCGGTGTTTGTCGTCACCCAATCGCAGCCCTCCGACCACTCCTCCTCTGGGGTTGACGCTCCTGCCTGACTCGCCAATTATTGTCGAAGAAACCAATCTCCAACTCAGGATTGATGCAACAGAGCTCAAATCTTTAATACATGTACATGGAAAAGGGAACAACCCTTCTGATTTGTCTGTCCTCAAAGCAGGGTTTTTATACAGGTTTGAAGCAAAAAGAAGAGGGGGGGAGGGGAGAAGGTACATTGTGTCTTATCCAAGTTTGAAGAGGAAAGGTGGGAAGGAAAGGGGTACATTGTGTTTGTTAACCAAGTTTGTAGCGGAAAGGTGGGAGGGAAAGGGTAAGAATGGATGCATTGTATTGTAAAAGCAGAGGAAAATAACAACATAACTGAATGGAAGTGAGGGTCACATACAAACATAAGATAAGGTTTTTGCTGAGAAAGCACACAAGCTTTCTTGCCAGCTCATTTCTGATGGAAATGAGATGCTTATGAGGGCTAACATATACATTCAATACATGAATAGTCAGGAATTATATAATTGTCTTCTAAAACTCATTTTATGTTTCCAAGTAACATCAGAGTAAATTTATCATAAACAGAGATACATATACTGTTAATTGGATTCAATAATAAGCAACATAATACTTTTGATATGCAGTGTTAAGCAAGTACATGCAAAAGTTCATCAGAAATAGCAGTACATACGAGTTTTAAAAACAAAATCTGGCACATTAAGCAAATTATATGAAATGTGAGTGTGTGAATGTTTAATTGCAAATGTGAAATGCAATTTCACTGCCTGTGAAATATGGGGATGAGGATAGTTGGGTCAGGATAGCTTAGAGGGAAGTGCACATATCTCAAGCCATCCTGCCCACCCACAAGATGCTTCAGGCTCGGATATTCCCATAATTGTTGGAGTAAGTCTACCTCCATATACACCATAAATTTATATTGATTGCTGAGCAATATCCACAATTATACTTTATTTTGACAATGTCAGCAACAATGTTGTATTCCTATTTATGGGATTGGGACAGTTTCCACAATTAGTGGCCAGAAGGGAATTTAGAATAGTGAACATTCCAACATGAATATTGGTCAACCTAATTATCAATTCAAACCATAAATTTGGTTTTATTGGAATTTGCAAAGTGACAGTATCCTGTAGTTTAGTCAATTTGCAAACTTCCTTTGTTTTCATCGTAAGGGAATGATAAAACACCTCCTTGGAAACTTCTGAAAGCCATCATTTCGCTTCAGGAATTTGAACATGAACAGAACTTTAAATGGTAATTTTGACAAGAGGAAGGTAGCTTCACCTTAAAATAGCACTCAAAGAACGATGATGAGCTTTGAACCTAGGTACCATCAGCAATATGTTGCGGACCCAGGGTCGCGGGTCAGAAGGTGGTGGGGAGCTACCTCGGGTTTCCACCAGACTCTCCGGAATCGCAGGTCATTGCACACGAATAACGTTGTGATGTGGCGGGTCGCTAATCGACCCTGAACGCCAATAACTCGACTACGTGACTTAGGGTCCTCCTTCTAATAAATACCGTTTACCTAATAGTCACATGATGTAATTACCGGGGAAAACGCCTTCGGTATGCCTTGTTCAAACCGAATCACCTTACCAGATCAGATGCAGCCAAGCGTAACTGCCCAATGACATATCGTCCAGAAAAAGATCGTTGGGGGATCATGTCCCGGCTCGGCAAGGATACGAACCATGCTGGACCAATGAAGGAAAAGACAAAAATGAGCTCGGAACATTTCTAAACTATTAACACTCAAGCGAGGAAAGGTATGAGGCACCGTAAATGGGGTTTATTATGATGTACAGCAGGGACAGCAAGGAATTTGTGTGGTGCAACAAAAGGCAAACAATTTACAAAAGCAGACTTATACCGTTATCATTTCGACATTCTTAACTTATGCTATGACAGGCGCCAACACACACACACACACACACACACACCTGAGGAAGATTAGATAGCCAGAAAGAAAGGGAGCAGATGAGGATAAACAGCCACGCAATACTTGGCACGGTCGTCTGACCAACGCACCCAGTACGCTTCGGGGAGGTAGGAGAGAGAAAAACTGTCTAAGGTGTGGGAGTGCGAGGTGTGGTGGAGTGCAATTTGGGGGGGGGGCAGTGTTGCTGCAGAGGAAACTGATTGCAAAATCAGTAATGGATGCTCTTCGTGACACCCCCCCCCCCCCGACGAGATAGAGGGGTGGAAGAGAGAGAGAGAGGAGAGAACATGCGGTGAAGCAAAAATCCCTAGCCTAGTCATGCATAGGTCTGTGAGTGTAGCGTTTACCTCCTTGGGATGCTCCGCTTGAGTGTTCCCACCTCAAGAGTCGGCGCGTTATCTCATGCTTAGTCACTTTGCCGAGGCTCGTGGTAACGTGCGCTCCTCACTGGTCCTCCGGAAGAAGAATGTCTGTCTCACACCAACCACGAGTGAAGATCCAGTGACGGGCAGACGAGGAGCAGTGAAGAAGAGGGCGAAGAAGAGGGCGAGGCAGAGAGGCGAAGAAGAGGACGGATGGCTCCGCGATCCACCTTTTATAAGCCCCTGGCGAAGTGTGGGGTGATGACCTAAAGAGATGTGCTGTGACCCGAATCCTGCTTCTCTAGTGGGCCACAGCGGTCCTTGCCACACCCTTCCAAGCTCCTGGGGCTGGAAGCGGACTCATTCGCACATCCGGCTTGACACGTCCCAGATCTCCCGTACCAAACTCCCGGATTGCTCCTCCCATGGAAATCAGAATAGAAGATGCAGATATAATTAGACCCAGCTACAAGACCCACGCAACGCACTTCGTCCTGTTAACCCACTACACATGAGGGGTCTAACTGCATGAAGACTAATGAAATTACTGCCTGGGGATCACTGTATGTTAGGTGCCGTTGCCTGAGCTAAGGGCTAGTGGAGGGCTGTCCTTTCTTGTGACTGCTGTGGGTTTCTCAATAAGGGGTACAGGGTTGGGAAGGAGTTCAGGTACATTGTTGGGTGAAAAGCTTTCATGAGGAAACACCTCAGGTTCAAATGCAGGTGGTGTTGATACAGGAGTGGGTGACAACGGCACTTGAGCCGGTTCAATGTTTGGCTCCCCATGACGTAACCTGAGTTGAGCAACATGTTTACGCATACATCTAGCATCACACAACTTCACAAGAAACATTATTTCACCAATGTTATCGATAATGATGCCAGATAACCACCTGGTTCCACATCCAGAGTTCAACACGTGTACAGGATCATTGATCTGGACGTTACGGTATACAGACGTTTGGTCGTGATTACGTTTCGATTGATACTTGATTTTCTCGACCTCGACCGTTGCGTCTTGGTGCACTAATGATAACCGTGTTGTTAATTCACGACCCATCAGAAGCTTGGCAGGAGAGCGACCGGTGATTTGATGTGGTCTGGTGTGGTCGTTGAGCAACACACGAGCTAGACGAGATTGAATGGAGCCTTTGACGCAGCTGAGACCATTCTTGATGATCTGAACAGCACGTTCGGCTTGACCATTGCTGGCAGGTTTGTAGGGGGCAAATGTGTAGTGCTTAATGCCATTCATTTTACAAAAATTCTGAAACTCTGAACTTGTAAATGACGATCCATTATCTGATACAATGGAGTTTTGAATATCATGTTGTGTGAATATGGTACGTAGAGCTTCAATTGTTACAGCAGAGTCTGAGGATGGCACCATGTGAGCTTCAATCCATTTGGAGTGGGCATCAACTACGATAAGGAAAAGCTTCCCTTGTCCAGAGGAGAAGATGCAGAGGCTCGACGGTTGTGCTTAGTTGAGGCAGGAGATTACCAAAGTCGGTCAACATACCCAGGAAGGCACGAAGTTCTGAAATGTTTTGTGGCATTGGTGCGTTTGCAACTGCTTCACCTTTGCTCGGAGAGGGCAAAATGCCTTGACAGGAGATTTGATGACCCAGGTATTCAAGTTCACGTGCCATAAAGGTATACTTCACGCCTTAGGCGTAACCCAGCTTGTGACAGCCGATTGAGGACTTCGTTTAGGTTCTCGAGGTGTTCATGTTGTGACTTGTCAGTCACTCGCGTGTCGTCCTGAAGTACGACTGTCTTTGGTACAGTTTTCAAAAATGTCTCTATCTTGCGTTGGAAGATTGGTGCAGAAGAGCGAATGCCAAATGGGCATCTGTTGTACATGTAGAGTCCTCGATGAGTGTTGATGCATGTATAGGGCTTGGAATCATCATCCAGTTCCATTTGAGCATCGGCATTACGTTCACTTGCAATCCATCTTGGCCAGAAGTCTTTCAAGAGCTAATAGATGAACAAAAACCTCAGGACAGGCATGATCTGCTTGCATGTGTTTTCCGACAGAAAGTAATTCAGCTTATGGACTTGCTAACAATAGGAGCAGTATTTGGACAAGTAAAATGCGATACAGTATGTACTCTTTCGAATGGCAAAAGAGGGGACTTCCTCATATCCACATTCTCCTCTGGCTTTCTGAAAAGGTCAAACTGAGTCAAATTGATTGTGCAATTCATGCAGGACTTCCTTATCCACAGGATGATCCTATCCTCGATGCCACTGTCACTAAACAAATGATCCAAGGCCCATGTGGAACACTTGACCGACAGTCTCCTGCATGAAAGATGGAAAATGCACAAAAAGATTCCCAAGAAAGCTTCTACAAGAGATACGGACAGATTAAGATGGATATCCACAAAACCGAAGAAGGAGACCAGGAGATGGTGGTTACACCATCAAACAGGCACGGCGTTGCAATGGTGAGGAAATAGTCATTGATAACCAGTGGGTAGTTCCATATTCTTCGCTACCGTGCAAGATCTTTGATGCACACATTATATTGTTGAATTCTGTAACTCCATCAAGTGTATTAAGTATGTCTGCAAGTATATAAACAAGAGAAAGAGCAATCAGCGACTAAGACCCTCGCCAGGACTGCTTTTGTGTGGTGGATTTTGTGTGGCGTTTGTGTACTGGTGTGTTCCGTAATTAATAAGAGACATAATTAGAACTGACACTTTATAACTGCTGGCAGTGATGACCGGTACCAAGATGTCCCACTTTGATCAGACACCTGACCCTGACTAATGACGATTTTTTTTAATTATTATTAATTTATTTTTCAATTTAACTTAGAATGGGATTGAAATAAATTCAATTCAAATTGAATCAGACACCTGACCCCTCTACCCTCAAACCCATCCAGGCACAGATAAGTGAGCCTTATTCAACAACAAAAAAAAATCTAAAAAAACATGGAGAACCACATCAAAAAAATTAAATAATTCTGGCTGCCAAACCATGCGTCCGATCAAGTTGAAAGTTAAAACATGCATTTCACATTAACAATAGATCATAAATTTGAAGTTTCATGTCGATTGATTAAGGGCTTCAATCTAATACGGCTGCCAACCATGTGACGATTAATTATTCATTCCTTAACAAACTTGTACACCCATGGCTTGGGGAACATTTGTGTGAAGTTTCCCCTTGATTTGTCCAGTTGTTCTGGAGAAGAAGAATTTAATGGGAATTGGGGTAAATCCAATATGGCTGCCAAACCATGTGACCTGTGATATCAAAAGTGTGAACCTTTTGTCCCTCATGGATAAACGGTCATACGTGTAAACTTTTGTCTCGATCTGTTCAGCCACCTCAGAGAAGAAGGTATTTGAAGGTTTAAAAAAACAATATGGCAACCGAATCATGTGAATGATGACGTCATAAACTTCAATCTTCCATCAAGTAAGATTGAAGAAGAATGTGTCATGGATAAATCTGCTCTTATGTGCCTTTCTTGCTTTTAAATACTTGCTTTTTAATGACTAGTGCGTGCGTGCAAAAAAAGAAGAAGAATTGTGACGTCAATTGTGACGTCATAGCACCGTGTCCTGTCATTGGTTTGGTAAATAAATGGCCGTAACTTAGGAACCACTTGTCCGATTAATATCAAACCTTGAAAAGGGCACATCCTCAGGTCCCCAGCAATATACCTGGCAAGTTTCAATTAGATCGGACCAGTGGTTGGCGAGAAACAGCGGTCACAGACAGACACACAGAGATTGCTGGAATTATAGATAGATTACTTGCTTGTGTGTTTGTAATAAATAATTGTTTGTTGCGATTTCCAATCTGGCTTGGTTGTCTTTTCCTTTATTGGTCCGATGCAGTGCACAAGTCAGGTTACACGGGACGTTCTACCCCAATAATTTGCTTCGGCAGCCAGTGCACACTCACTGTAACGCTCGGCAGTAATCCGAGTGTGCGCTGAGGGCAATGACCCCAACTAGCCGGCCATCCACAGGTAAGGCATCACGTGAAGTCGTGTAACCCTGCTCGGATTGGCCGTGCCAATCAGAGTTTGTGGTTGCCTACCAACCTGCCGGTGCATGGAATTATCTGTGCCCGGCGGCCTCAGGACTGGGCGATCGGGAGGGTCCCAAGTGCTTCCCCTCATGGCAAGCCTCAAACCCCGGATCCACGACAATATATTGTGGCTTCCATCGGCAGCTGCTTTCTTTCATGGTGTTATCTCAAAGGCTTGGAATGTTATCTGTGCTGGGAATGTGTAGGGGAGGATTGTTCACATCCTTTTATTGATAACTGTTTGGACATGAGCACTGTTGAAACTCTGTTCTATTTTCCTTGGACTTCGAGTAATTGTTTGTGCCGTCTTCCCATTGGCTAAACTCTAATTCACCCCAGTTCTGTTATCTGACTTGAGTCCTTGAGCAAGCTACTCCTCCTTATCAAGAAACTGACCACAGCTGTTCAATCATCTCACCCTCTGTCCCCCACTTGTTGCTTGCGTATCAAAGAGCCCAAGCTGGGGCACTTCAGTAAAGAAGGCTTCACCATTGCTGGAGTGCTTCTCTCCATAAATATGTTCAAATGATTAAACTCTGTTAAAATTAATTATTAAAAGAACCTGTGAGTAAGTTTTCCTCCACAGTTTAATACCACAAAGTAAATAGCTTATTCGTAGCCAGTTGAGGTGTCAAACCTCACGGTAAATACCTTATTTGAAAATAGTTGAGGTGTCAAACCTCACAAATAAATACCTTATTCGTAGCTAGTTGAGGTGTCAAACGTCACGGTAAATACCTTATTTGAAAATAGTTGAGGTGTCAACCTCACAGTAAATACCTTATTTGTAACTAGATGGTGTCAAACCTCACAGTAAATACCTTATTGTACTAGTTGAGGTGTCAAACTCACGGTAAATACCTTATTTGAAAATAGTTGAGGTGTCAAACCTCACAGTAAATACTTATTTGTAACTAGTTGAGGTGTCAAACCTCACAGTAAATACCTTATTTGTAACTAGTTGAGGTGTCAAACCTCACAGTAAATACCTTATTTGAACTAGTTGATGTCAAACTCACAGTAATACCTTATTTGTAACTAGTGAGGTTACAAACTCACATAATACCTAATTTAAACTAGTTGAGGTGTAAAACCTCACAGTAAATACCTTATTTGAAAATAGTTGGTGTCAACCTCACGGTAAATACCTTATTTGAAATAGTTGAGTGTCAAACTCACAGTAAATACCTTATTGTACTAGTTGAGGTGTCAAACGTCACGGTAAATACCTTATTTGAAAATAGTTGAGGTGTCAAACCTCACAGTAAATACCTTATTTGTAACTAGTTGAGTGTCAAACCTCACTAGTAATACCTTATTTGTAACTAGTTGAGTGTCAAACCTCACAGTAAATACCTTATTTGTAACTAGTGAGGTATAAAACCTCAATAAATACCTTATTTGTAACTAGTTGAGGTATAAAACCTCACAATAAATACCTAATCTCAAACTAGTTGAGGTGTAAAACCTCACAATAAATACCTTATTTGTAACTAGTTGAGTATAAAACCTCACATAAATACCTTATTTGTAACTAGTTGAGTGTAAACCTCACAGTAAATACTTATTTGTAACTGGTTGAGGTGTCAAACCTCACAGTAATACCTTATTTGTAACTAGTTGGGTGTCAAACCTCACAGTAAATACTTATTTGTAACTGTTGAGGTGTCAAACCTCACAGTAAATACCTTATTTGTAACTAGTTGGTGTAAACCTCACAGTAAATGACTTATTTGTAACTGGTTGAGTGTCAAACATCTATCTATAATTCCAGCAATGTGTGTGTCTGTGTCTGTGTCTGTGTCTGTGTCTGTGCGACCCCGTTTCTCGATACCCACGCGTCCGATCTGATTGAAACTTGCAAGGAATATTGCCGGGGACCCGCGGATGTGCTTTAAGGTTTGATATTAATCGGATGAGCGGTTCCCAAGTTACGGCCATTTTATTGCTTTTTTCAGTGTTGGAAAGGTGTATATATCGCAGCTGAAGTGTCGTTCCACTTTATCATGCCATTTTTTCCCAAAGATATCTCAAAATAATGATAACAGCATATTAATAATAATAATAAGCACAATAATTGGCAGTAATAAAAAGAATAACGTGATACAATGACCAATGTCTGTCAACCATAACGACCTATATATTGTCTGTCACATACCAATAACGTCTGTCAACCAATGACAGGACACGGTGCTATGCCATTACGAATGACGTCACAATTAATGTTTTTTTTATTTTTTTTTTTTGCACGATTGACGTCAATTCTTCTTCTTCTTCGTTTGGTATGACGTCACAATCGACGCTGGGGACCGAGTATGTGCCTTTTCAAGGTTTGATATTAATCGGACAAGCGGTTCCCAAGTTACGGCCATTTATCTGTCAACCAATGACAAGACACGGTGCTATGACGTCAAAATTAGTTTTTTTTTTATTTTTTTTTTTGCACGATTGACGTCACAATTCTTCTTCTTCTTCGTTTGGTATGACGTCACAATCGATGCTGGAGACCTGAGTATGTGCCCTTTCAAGGTTTGTTATCGTCTTCATCCGTTTCAGCTGTTTCCCAAGGTTTGAATTAATAGTTCAAATATTAATTAATCCCAAGGTTTGAATTTTCCAAGGGAAAGAGCTGTTTCCCAAGGTTTTGAAAGCTGTTTTTTTCCAAGGTTTGAATTAATTGTTGTGCTTGGTAAACATTTGTGAATACATTTACAGAGAGGGGGGCGAGAGAGGGGCGAGAGAGGCGGAGAGGGGGGGCGGAGAGGGCGGAGAGAGGGGGCGAGAGAGGGGGGCGAGAGGAGGGGCGAGAGAGGGGGGCGTCAAATTCAAGAGGGGGGGAGGAGGGGGTGAGAAAGGGGGACGGGAGAGGGGGGTGAGAGTGGGAGCGAGAGAGAGGGGGCGAGAGAGAGGGGGGAGAGAGGAGTGGCGAGACGAGGAGGGAGAGAGGGGGGGCGAGAGAGGGGGGCGGAGAGAGAGGCGAGAGAGAGCAGGCGTCACAATTCTTTTTCTTCTTCGTTTGATATGAGTCACAATTGACGCTGGGGACCTGAGTATGTTTCCCAAGTTATGGCATTTATGATACGGTTGGTCGATCTAAATGAAACAATGCCCCAATCC
>CM068954.1:175551547-175578158 GCA_035128595.1 Eptatretus atami | reverse complement strand
GCAAAAGGTGCCAATCTTGAATCGCGGAATAAATAAATAGCTGGTTTTAGACACCCGTTAAATAGAATCGGATCCGGCGAGGTCGGCGATAATACCCGCTCGGTTATCACTGCAGAACGAACGGACCGCTTAAGCGGTTTTGTGTCCCAAGCCGACCTGCGTCGAGGTACGGTCGCCGGTCGACTGCCCGCGCAGGTACTTAGGTATATCGAGTCGGCGAGTGACCCTATCTTGCGCGGGTAGACAATTGGCACGGCCGTGTGAGGTTGAAGACCCACCCGTGACCAGGTTCCGGGCGTTAGCTCCGGAAAGTCACGACTGAATTGTCCGTCCGGTGGGCACGCGCGTGCTATTAGTGCGCAAGCGCCCCGATCGGCCGATCGCACGCCGGCGGGCGCGAATTCGCAACAATTCGCCATGACCTCGCCACAATCTGGTCTCCAAGCTTGAGTACTGCAATTCCGATCAAACGCTGGAGCTCAGATGATAGACAGGTGATCATATTCTCTTCAGGATGACATGCCAAGCACCTACCCGAAGGGACCACCCAAGGAGACCATCTGGTGGACGACACCTCAGCACAACCGCAATCCAATCTGGGAAGGTTGCCCCGTGTTTTTCCTCTTAGTCGGGGTCCCAAAGTGTTTGCCCAACCCCATCATCCAGTGAGCTGCCCTGCAAAGGAGGTACTCCCATGGAGTGGGTTTTTTCAGTTTTCTTTGCAGAGTGAAGCGTTTTCCAGTGACCGGAATGCGAATCCTGCCACCAGCCTCCTAGGAAAGGTTACCCAGTGCAGGAGAACATCCGCAGACAGTTGGGCACTAGATATGGATGGCCACTGGCTCACAAGGAGCTCCTCCAACCTTTGACAGGTTTTGTTTTTAGTCCTGCTGGTGTTCATATCCATACACCCTCACCCAGAAACCTGGTGGGGGAGATGGTTTAATCACTGACAATGTGACTGAAAGTTTTGTACAGGTTTACATGGTACCTGTAGCACTTCAGTTCTGGCCGAAGAGCGAAAGATATTTCCAAATATGATTGGTTGAGATGGCCTATTTTAGCCAGGTACTGCAGAACTGGAGGTTTTGAGGTACCCAAGCAGTGTTCAAATCAAATTCAAATGAAATATTGTGTGTGTGTATATATATACACATACACGAATGGCTCTGTGGGGTGTCATATTTAAAGACACAATCTCCATCATCAGGCTAAAGATACAACTGTGCAGGAAGCAACATGGGTTAGGTGGCCATGGCTGAGCCCAAAGTGACCAATATAGCAAATTTTTTGGGCAAATGGGGCGATCAATTGGTTTCAAATTGAAACAGCTGGATTTTAAGTAACAGAATTACCCTTCAAGTCCATGAAATAATTTAAATTTATCAATCAACTTAAACTTTTCCCTTTCATTGGATGAGTATTTTTGATAGAGAGTTAAGACTGCAAAAAGTAGAAATAATTTTTCATTCATCATGCATTGTTCATCCTTTTACATCCCTAAAATCTAAGTTGGATTTTCAATTTTGCTTGACCATCAGATAAGCAGACAAAATGACTACATTATTCTGTGCATGCTCACTCAGGACAATATTCCTTACAATTTGCCAAAGTTCTACTAAACTTCAGGTTTGTGTTCCAAATACAAAATTGCAATTGAAACTAGAACGGAACTCAGCATGCAGTCTCACCTCGCACACGTTCTGAACAAATATACCATCGTTAACTGAACACGTTATTCGAGCCAGTGTACCCTACTGTCACATATTTAACCACTTTTGTGCACATCAAGGCTAAACCATGTGGCCGCTGAAGTCATAAATTTAATTAACTTGCATATATGAAGTTTCAGTTAATGATTTCATTTCAACCAATTATAGCTGGAATTCCACTCACCGATAGTCGTTATCACCCGATGTATCTCACAAGAAGATGATGTATGCAAAATTTCAAAAATTGTAATCAGGAAATGTAATCTTGGTGTAGTGCAAATCATTGTAGAAGTTTACCATCTCAGTGGCTTATACTCCATAGTACCATGTTAATAAAATTATCTGATGTAATGTACTTTCCGTTGTGGACAGTGAATTAATTGTGGCTTTCATTTGAGCAACAGGATTTACATAGTCGGTTAAAACGTAAACTACAAAATTCTACAACACCACCTTCAAGAATACAAAAATTGTAAATCACAACCTTTTGGTATTCTTTCACCTTTGCCAGGAGCTGTCATGGGTTTATCAATCAGAAAAACAGAAAAGCAGGTGTAACCATTTATTGAATGGTCGCTTGGCAAACCACAACACACAAGACCGGAGTGCAAACAAAGCTTGTGGATTAGAGCAAACCTTCACTTAACATACAGAAACAGAGGGATCGCTGGTTAACAACATCGAGCAACAGCAGCTTGGAGCCTCAGACAAACATTCAGTGGGCCATGGGATGGCGGAAGTTCTTCCCTGCAAACTTTGCATTGCTTCCCAGCTCTTCTTCAATCCTAAGGCACAGGGTGTGGCAGGGGGGGGGAGATGCTGTAGAGACCAGTAATGGTGAAAATGTAAATCTGGTTAGAAATTTGAATGTAAAATTGTACCTCATCATTTGGTTGTATTTGGCCAGACGCTCAGATCGGCAAGGTGCACCAGTCTTGATCTGCACAAGGAAAAGGTCACAAATTAAGTGACACCTTCACACATCAAGATGAGCACAGTCATTTTTGAGTAGCACAACATCAACCAAAGTCAAAGGACTTAGAAATACCTGGCCAGTGCAGAGCCCGACCACAAGGTCTGCAATGAACGAGTCTTCAGTCTCTCCAGATCGGTGGCTCACCATGACACCCCAGCCATTGTTCTGGGCGAGTTTACAGCTGAAAGTTGGGAGGGGAAGGCAAGTCAGGTGATGGGGGTCTGGGGGGAAAGGCAGATCCCCCCCCCCCTTCCAGAGTATAAATGTACAAAACCAATTTGCTTGCAGTCAGTACCATGGGATCTCCCCCACACCCACCCCCCAAAAAATCACTTGGAACCATTCACAGCATGGCCTTGCGATAATCAACACCATAAAGATCAAAAGTGACTTCTGTGGGTGGCTATTAAAAGCAGCACTTGGACAGTGACACCATCATGGATTAAGGCTACAATTTTATTTCGTCCGTGCAGCAAGGGCCATTTCAGGTGACACCAACTTGTCATAACGATCGAAAGTTACAACTCGAAAGAGTCTCAAAATGCAAAGCCTGTCCAACATCGACTTTGTACTCGAACAGAACTTGAAAAGTTTTTAAAAGTTAAATGTATTGATGTTCGTTTTCTATATATAGTACAAGGCTAAACGGAGCTGCCACACAGACAGAAATGCATAAGACAAAGCCCCTGAGCTTGGGGGAAGAGCAGTCACTTCCCAGGGCACTGGGTACCAGTGACACCAACAGTGGCACGACCACAATTTTCAACGCACTCGGTGAATTTCCTCCACCCCATGGATGCTAACCTATGGGGAATGTCCCTGCTCTCAACCTTTTAAATGCTGAACATCAAGCAAGAAAGCAGCACACAGTCGGTCAGACTGAGCCAGGGTTTGAACTGCTGACCTTCAGGATTCAGAGAAGCCACTCTAATCATTAAACATCGAAGCCTGGTGTTAGCTTCGTGGTTAGGGTGGCGGCTTGGGATCCTAGGGTCCTGAGTTCAAGCCCCGTTGGCCGCTGAATTAATACACCAGGGGGTTGACTCAGCCTGTCATCCTTCCGAGGTCGGCGAAATGAGTACTAGTGTGTACTGGTGGAGGGGCACTGCATCAGCGACACAGTCACGCTTCCAAGAGATGATAGCTACCCCGGCAGCTAAGCTGCCATCCGCAAGAAGAAGCATCATCAAGTCTAGACTCGATGTTCTCATAAAGGCTTGTTGAAAATTGATGATAAAAGCTCAAATGATGAACTACAAAGTATCTCAACATGCAAGAGGGCAAGAAAGAAATGCTGAAGCAATTACAAATCCCAGTCATCCCATGCTGCACACAGTTGTGTGCAGGCTTATTGTACTTCCAGACTTTACCCTTTGACCCAATTATCAATGAGTCTTCTCCATATTCTCAAAGGTTTGTTGAAAATTTGATGACAAAACCTCAAATTATATATTTTTTTAAACCCACCACCACTGACGCAGGGGACGAGCTAATGAGCTTCGTGCCAACCACTGCCAAATGAGTCAATCAGATAGGGCTTGGCTGAAATAAACAAGCATCGTCGTAGATGCAACTTGTGACAAAGGCATCGGATCCCAACCATTAACCGAGTGATTGATCAAGACGAGCAAAAACAAAACTAGCAAACCCAAATCAATGACAAAGTAATTTGTAAAACATCACCCAGCCTGACCACTCACCAGGCTTTGAGTACCAGATCCAGACCAAGGTGCCAATTAATCCCTTGACCCTCGACTTTTTTTAAAAAAGAATTCAATGAACAAATCAAGTTATGCATTTTGGCCCACGCACATTTGAAAGTAGCAAATTGACCCACCAAGCCATTTCGCAACATGCAAATTATCCGTCGACAAATCGTGGGGTGCGTTATACTCACGCCTGAATCGACTCGGTCACAGAGCCAATCTGGTTCACTTTAAGCAGAAGGCAGTTGCAGGCCTTGATGTCAACACCTTTCTGAATGCGCTTGGGGTTCGTCACTGTCAGGTCGTCTCCCACCACCTGGATATCTGTACTCGCAGTGAACTTGGTCCAGGCCTCCCAGTGGTCCTGGTCAAAGGGGTCCTCAATTGAGACCACTGTTAGACAAAGAGAAAGTGCAAGCATTGCACAAAGATGTTAAGTTTCTCACGACCCAGAATGCTGCCCACTACCATTTCAAATCCGAGGAACCTTGGGCCTGACATGCTCCTCCAATGAAACTCACCAGGGTAATCCTTGATGAATCCATGGTAGAGGTCAGCCAACTTATCAGGCGAAATGTGCCGGGATGGGTCATCAGGTGACTTGAAATCCAGGTCATACTTTCCATCGCGGTAGAACTCTGATGCTGCCACATCCATGCCAATAACGATTTTATCTGTGTAGCCAGCCTTGTCGATGGCATGTTTCAGCAGCTCCAGAGCTAATTGAGGTGGGATGTAAAAGAAAAATAAAGGCAAAAGAAGGACAAAAAAACCCAACATTGCACCAGTCACACAACCATGAAAACAAAATCACAACCACAAAAATTAGACTGAAATGGGGGTGGATCACAAAAACACACCTTCCTGGTTATCGAGGATATTTGGGGCAAAGCCACCCTCATCCCCTACATTGGTAGCATCTTTGCCGTACTTATCCTTGATTACACTCTTCAGGTTGTGATACACTTCAGCACCAATGCGCATTGCATCATGGAAGTTTGCTGCACCCACAGGCAGGATCATAAACTCCTGCATGGCAAGCTTGTTCCCAGCATGCGAGCCACCGTTGATCACATTGAATGCCTGCACAGAGACAATGCAACAAGTCATTCTTCAGACCTATAGGAAGCACTTGGCTCCAGGTCAAACCCCCCAGATCCCTAAAAAGGACCAAAGCATGGCTTACAGGCACTGGCAAGATGACATCCTTGTGGCCAGCCAAGTCTGCAATGTGCCGGTACAAGGGCACCCCTTTCTCAGCTGCAGCCGCCTTGCACACAGCCAGCGACACCCCCAAGATGGCATTGGCACCAAAC
This sequence comes from Eptatretus atami, assembly GCA_035128595.1. Taxonomy (NCBI): domain Eukaryota; kingdom Metazoa; phylum Chordata; class Myxini; order Myxiniformes; family Myxinidae; genus Eptatretus; species Eptatretus atami. Next base: position 175,572,448 of record CM068954.1, on the reverse strand, counting down.
TGGGCTGAAACGATAATTAAAGTATCAATACCCACTCCTCCAAGTGAAAAGCTTTGAAATCACAGCCCTTTCACTCAAGATCACAAGCTGCAAAGATTGCAAGGCCAAGCAAGCTTACACTTGTTTTCCGTTCCATCAAGATCCAGCATGAACTTGTCAATGGCAGTCTGATCCTTTACATTGAAATTCTGAAAGAAGATGACGACCAATAAAGGTGCGTTTGGAGCTCACAAGGTGAATGCAACATCAACCGATTCAAAAAAAGCAACATCTTTACACCCACCTTAGCGATCAGTTTTGGTGCAATGGTTGCATTGATGTGGTTCACAGCTTTGAGCACACCTGTAGGCAAAAGATCACATCAGCAGAAAATGAGGAAACTACTCAACACAAGGACATAGAAAAATAAAAGATAAAGCAGATGGAAGCCAGTCACCTTTGCCGAGATAACGACTCTTGTCTCCATCTCTCAGTTCCAGGGCTTCGTAGATGCCAGTGCTCGCCCCACTGGGTACAGCAGCCCTAAAGTGACCTGAGGAACAAAACAGTCCGTCGGTCCAAATTCAAAAAAAAATAATAATAATAATAAATTAAAAAAGCCGCACATCAGGTAACCCGGTCAAGGCAAGCCGGACATGTGCTGCTCCAGCTTGCATCGAATCTCATAATCCTTCAAATCCAAAGCTAGAAATGAAGAACATCACACAAATGGTCCGGTTGGGCACACCTTTAGCTGTGATCAGGTCGACCTCCACAGTGGGGTTGCCACGAGAGTCGAGGATCTCACGTGCATGGATCTTCTGGATAGACATGATGCAGGAAGAGTCTGCAAGAAATTATAAAATCCTCAATTGGTATCTCATCTCACATCGACGATGAACAGTTTTACCCAAGGATCACGTTAACCGGTGTTAAAACATCAATCTAATCTGAATATGAAGTGCGTCAGCAACGTGCACAATTAATAATTTTACAATAAATAAATAATAGTAACAGCCAGAACACAATCCGTATGCCTGGACCAAACCCAATTCCTTCATGCAAAGGCGAATTCCTGGAAGCGACGCTCGCACTCCAAATTTACATTCTGCGACGCTTGGACATTCCTTGGAGGTCGACAAGAACCGAAAGGGATCCCTCACCTACTCAGCACCACATTTTGACCATACGGACCATCCGGCCAATCAGATCACGCATACCCGATTGAAGATACGGAAGCACCGGGACCGAATGGTACGCAACAAATCGGTGGCATCACAGTACGGAACACCAACGGCCAAAACACCGCACTCTGATAACCTCCGGTCAATCAGGTGGGCAACATCCACAGGAGACCTTCAAGCAAAGCCAGTGGAGCCACACGTACGTGTGCCATGCTTTACGAGCTGAGACTCGCTATCCAATCAGCAAATGACCCAGTAACGTGCCTCAGGCTTGGAATTCAAGCAAACAAGGAAAGGTGAGGAAGAGGTCAACAGAGGATCTTGGGAAATCCGATCAGAAAGGGAAGGACGAAGGACTATAGCAAAAGTAATTTGGACGAGGTATACTACATCCAGTGGGAGTGCCTATGATGTAATAGATACGAGAACAAAGGGTGGTAATGAAAAGGAAGAGGGAATTGGGGCACCATGAGGTGTTGCAATAAAATGTTGGGAAGAACAGTGTGAAAATGTTGATAATTGTGATCGAAAGCCATCATTCCATCTCAACGACCCCATGAATCTCATTACAAGTTAAACCAGAGATCACCCAAGGGAAATGGTTAAAATAACTGGGGAGAGTGAAGGGGGAAATTTCAAGAGGGTTGGGGGGGGGGAGGGGGAGTGGTCTACCCAACACCCTCAGACCAAGAGCAATATATATAATGGAAAGCAATGCCGGATTGGATTTGCTCCCTGATGATTGGCCCGTTCAGCTTTCACGATGCTGGGAACCCTGGAGCGTGTTCAGTTACAACATTTCTTGTGGAGCACTCGGGCAAACACTACATTCGAAGCGGTGAAGGAACGACTGGCTCAGTAAGCGCCAGCTAGTCACCTGGCACCTGAACACAGCCCCGATTAAAATCCCATATTCGTCCAGTGTCCCAAAGACAAATTCATTTGGAGGTGAATCGATGTCTCCTCGTGCGTTTGTCCTGTACGACCCTTAGAGAGAGGTCCAATTGTGCGTTCTAGATGATTTATAGCTGAAGGTTCTGGAACCACCTTCCAGGTGTCTCTCTCTCCTACAGGGATTCGAGCAAGCAGAACAGCACCAGCTCTCGTCAACCCCATTCATATTCCCCAACCCAACAATCTCGCTCGTTTTAAGAGTTTCTTCCCCCTTTTCCCTGTTCGTCCCATCAGTTCCACCTCGATCTTCCATGAGCCTCACTATAAGAAAAGAAATTTTTTTTTTTTAAAAATAAATTAAATGTTCCGCACGTCCCACATGCCCTGCAATGCGGAATCCGAACGTGGCTCGACGTGAAGGTCACCGCACCGTCACGGGGCTAGAAACGCCCAAAACGGACATCATAATCATTAGGCCAATTAACGTTAAAACACAGCACCAGGTAAGAGCACCTGGCGGCACAAGGTCACAACGAAGATCAAAACGACTCGTGCTTCACAACTTCAGCATTTTCACAAACATGGCACATTCAAACATCCCAATAAATAAATAAATAAATATTCATGAAATAGAAAAGGACCAAACGAAGGTCAGCGAAGGTCAAACCGTGCACCCCAAAAAAAAAATATATATATATATATATTCGTGAGAAACAGAAAAGGACCGAACGAAGGTCAGCGAAGGTCAAACCGTGCCCCCCCCCCCAAAAAAATAAATAACTAATTAAAGATGGGGGGGGGAAGAGGGGCGGTGCCCAAATTAGGCGTTGCAATCAAATCAACCACCCGGTTGGAGGGGAGGGGGGCGTATCTAGTTCACACTCGAGGTTTGTCATTCAACCTCAACCATGCGGTGTCGGCCCCTTCTTCTTCTTCTTCTTCTTCTTCTTCATCTAGTTCAACACGAAATGGCGTCTCGTGTTCGGCACCTTCCATTCAGACACTAAACCTGTCCCATGCGGATGAGAGTCGGACAAGGCAGCATCTCCTTCGATAAAACGGCATCGCTTAGACCCCGCTCGGCCGGGAACGAGCCGTCCGCCCGGTCCGCTCGCAAACTACGGCGATTCAAGGGCAACACGGCCGACAGGACACCGAGACACAGGTCGACGCTCGTGTCTGCGGCTTCAGCCTCTCACCTCAGAAACTGCCGGTGTAGGTTCGGGGTGTTCGCTGGCGGACGTTCCACGCGGAGACAAAATGCTCGCTGAGCGTATTAATATAACCCTCGACGTCGAGCCAACCACGCCCACTGAAGAACCGCCCATTTAGGCCACGCCCCCTAAATCGGCGCATATTCGGGGCCTGCACGTACGAAGTACAACCACGCCCACTGAAGAACCGCCCATTTAGGCCACACCCCCTAACTCGGTGCACATTCAGGGCCTGCACGCGCGCATGAACCATTGCCCTTTCAGATGGAGCACCACAGCTCAATGGATTGCGTTTTCGGATTCTTCTTCTTCTTCTTCTTTAACAGCAACAATTAATTATTATTCGCACATTCTGTGTGCGAAGTTTTTTCCCAAGTCTTTCACGAACCGGCTGACCAGACCTGACGTTCGAACAGGAATTTTTTTAATTTGTTCATGGTGCCGGCGATAGCTCGCCTACTCTTCGCGAATGACACGGTGGGATCTTTATGACGTCCACCAACGAATGCCAGCGCAAGGGACTCCCAGTTTAACGTCCGTTCGGGGGACGGGCACACACGTTCATGAATTACCGTCCCTGTGACACACCTGGATGAGGGTTTATACCTGGGTGGGGGGAGGCCAGGTCGGAGGGCTAACACACGACAACGACGATGGTCGTGTGATGGTGAAACGAAATGACAAGGGGCCATCTATTTATTACATACGCAAATAATGACTAATTGCCCCGTTCAAACACTGCTAATTAGTAGTTGTTCCTTGTTTACTAATAACCTGGTAATTCATTGCAAACGGTCACCGACACCTCTCTCAAGGTGTTTACACCTGTCACCTGCACCTGGTATGTTAAATGTAGAAAAATTCATGCTTGAACTTTACATGTTGCTTGAACATTGTGTCCCTCTCTCTCTCCCTCCCCCTCCCCCCCCTGTGTTTCCCTGTCGTCACCACTTCCTGTGGTTATGTGGTTGCGGTAACTGGTGACTGCTTTTCCCGCGATAATGAGATGTTGCAAACGTGGGAACAAAGATAGCTGACTCGGCCAATGTTTGCTCCCATCCGAGTCTTTTTTGTCCACTCTTGAGGTTTTCATTGTGTGCCTTCACTTCGCCTGGTAGGATGGCCTACAGGTACGCACACTCGCTCTAAGCTGTCTACCCTGGGTTCGAATCCCGACCCAGCTATAAACTACCATCCCCGTGTTTCACAGGTACGGTGATTCATTAATGTTCCTCTCGGGTGGAACGTTAAGCCGGGTGTCCCATCTGCCGGACGTTAGTTGTTGGACGTTATAAAGATCCCACGGCGTCCTTCGCGAAGAGTAGGCGAGCTATCGCCGGCACCATGAACCGATTACAAATTTCTTCCCCAACTGCATATTCCAACGTCAGGCTTGGCCAGCCGGTTCGTGAAAGACTTTGGATTAACAAGCTCAAATGAGCTAAGATCCTCGTGCTCTTAATGATGACGTCATAAAAACGAATTTATGACGTCATTGTGATGTATCAGGTTTGCGATATAATTATCTGTGCTAATGCCCGGCTTGATTCCCGCAAACAAAATTCAAACAGCTTGCCCAGTTTCGGAGATAATGGTATAGGCGATTTCCATTAGCGGCGATATTATGACGTCAACTTTTTTTTTCTAGGAAGAATTTCCAAAATCGGAGATGGTTACTGCCTGCGCGTGGGCTTTCTGCATATACATGCAAGTTTCACGAAGATCCGATGAAAACTCTGGGTTGTGAAACAAAAAATGTCAAAAAATAGGAATGACGTCATAAAAATTGATATGACGTCATAGTGATGTATCATACGTGCGGTAATTCATCTCTGCTAATGCCCTGTTCGATTCCCACAAACAGAATTCAAAAAGCTTGCCGAGTTTCGTAGATAATGGTATGGGCGATTTCCATTAGGGAGATATTTTGACGTCATAACTTTTTTTTCTCGGAGGAATTTTCAAAATCGGAGATGGTTACTGTCTGCGCAGGGTATTTTACATATATATGCCAAGTTTCAGGAAGTTTCGATGAAACTGTAGGTTGTGAACAAAAAAGTCCACAAGAACAACAACGTGAGTAAGACTTCGAGATCCTCCACGAGGATCTAAAAACTTCACCTGGCCAGCAACCGCACAAGAACGTGGGAATAATTATGGCTGTCAAAGAACAACGGGTAATTGTGTCCCCATCAGAATGTGGTGCTTTGGCGTGGGGACCATGGTGGAAGATGGAATGGCGACGACGTTATGGGGTTTAAAAAAATTAAACCAACACAAGGTCATTATTACACAATCACGAAGCAAATGTATGCTCGAAAGGAGTCAAACTGAATCTTCTTTCGTATGGAGCACAAGGTTGAGGCAGTGGAGGTGCAGATGATACAATGATGACCGCGGATAGTTCGCCCTGCTGTCAATCCGAGGGATGGTGTGCTCCATCATACTCCATATGGTGTGCTCCATCGTACAATGCCCTGCCTGCAAAGCAGTGCACCATCCTGCCAGACCTCTTTATTCACTTCCAAAATCACAAAGCCACAACCCTTATAATGACTACCGAGTCAATGTTTGGAACAGAATGATTTATCGTGATGACATAACAATCACACATGACCATTTCATCAACAGCCTGACCACCGATATCAAGGTCATGCAACCAGATATTGTACTCCTGAGTATTAAAAAACAAAAAAAAACAAATAACACGAACAGCACCAACCAACAGTCCCATGTATGGTGCAGCCTCAAAGGCCTCAGCAAGCAGTCGTGGACCAGAAGACCTTCGTTTTCACTGTAACTGCACTCATGGACCATCTACATATTATGTGTACTAAATTGGTGGAACATTATTCTTTCCTCCAACCCCTGAATATAATATAATCCTCTTCATGCTCTGCCTCCCCTCTTTCAAAACCCCCCTATCCTCCTCGATCCCCACCCCCCTGCATCTTCCTCGTCTCAAAATGTGGGACAACATTTTAAAAGTTGTGGATGGACGGAGACAGTTTTATCTCAGCAATGACAAAGAATGCTTAAGTCTAACATTCCTCCACTCCCTCGCCCATCCAAACGATTATGCATCCACCTGAGGACAAACAGCATGTGCAGCTTTCCCATTCTGCTCCTTTTTGGGCCATTGTTACTCGTTTTTGCGTTATTCCTCCGTTCCTCTTTGTCATCCCTCTCCCCTGCCCCCACACCTTCTAGTAGTTTGTAAGCCTGCTACCCTTTGTTGTTCAGCTCTTCTATGAGCCGAGATCCATAAATAAATAAAGTATATACATATTATATACACACACTGTCGAACCCAGAAATTTGCAGGGGACGCGTTCCTGAAATATGCTGCGAATATCGGGGCACTGTTTTTTAATTATTATTTTTTTACTCTATTTATATTCTTTTACATGGTCTAGGCTCAAGGAAGAGCGATGCTACAGGACAAACTAGAGGGGGAGCACTCGGGAGAGTGCAAAACCTCCGCCGCCAATACTGCTGGGTCACTCAAGTGAACCTTATATCTTATTCATTAAATATGATGTCAACAGTGCTGACAGTTATAGTTCTTTTCTGCAACATTTTAATTTTTTTTTTGGGGGGGGGGGGGGGGGTTGGAAATCACTTATAACATGTAGAAATGCAAAAAAAAAAAAATTCTCAATTTTTTTTTTTGGGGGGGGTGGAAATCACTTAAAACATGTAGAAATGCAAAAAAAAAAAATTTATTTTTCTTTTTAATTTTTTTTGGGGGGTGGAAATCACTTAAAACATGTCGAAATGCAAAAAAAAAAAAAATTCTCGAACAATTTTTTTTTGGGTGGGGGGGACCAAGTCCAAAATCTAATGGCATGATCTCTGGACCATACCTAACCCCCCCACCAAGTTTCGTCGAAATCCGTCGAGGAGTTTTTCCGTTATACTGTTCACAAAACAAACAAACAAACAAACAAACAGAAAGGGGTGAAAACAGTAACCTCCGATCTTCGATGGCGGAGGTTAACTAGAAGGGCACTCGGTAGATCGCATACCTCCGCCAAGCTGATTAGTTTACCTTTTATATCCCAATGACAGGCCGGATTTGGATTCAGACCTGAAACCAAAATTTAATCGGCTTGTTCTTGTCACCTACCCAACTCATCCACCAAGTTTCATCCAATACTTTTTGAGATATCGTACTATATACATCGTTTTAGTCTCATCACTCAATGGTGAAGAATCACTTTTTAAAAAATTCTCGCATCTGGATTTGGATCTTCACCGAAATCGAATCAATTCGTCCTTGTTACGTATCCAACCTGCCCACTAAGTTTCGTCCGAATCCGTCCACAACTTTTTGAGATATCCTACTCACAAACATACAGATAGAAAAACTGACAAAGACAGGGGTGAAAAGATAAACTCCATCAACCTTCGGTGGCGGTGGTAATCAGGACACAACATAACAAAGGGAACAGCAGGAAAAAAGGAGAAAAAATCAAGTGGGGCGGAGAGAGAAAGTAGATGGAGATGGAGAACCAAGGGATACATCTAACGATGAGGGCTAAGGGAGAATGCAAAGGGTGGACAATATAGATAGATGAGCAAAATTGTGCTTGACCAGTTTGTGATTTTGTTAAGGTCTGAGAAGAGGGGAAGAGGCGGCTGCCTGTCTGTCATAAGAATGAGAGACGTCACGACGGAGAGTGGAATCATCAGCAAAGAGATAAAGATGATTTTCCAGAGCCGGTGAGATCATTGATGAAGATTAGGAATAATAAGATGGCCGAGAACACTACCTTGGGTACTCCAGCCTTGACAGGGAGACGAGATGAAAGGGTTCTGTTGAGAGCCCCACGTTGGCGACGAGAGTGGAGGAAGTCAGTAATCCTAGAGTGGAGTTGGCCTTTGATTCTATATGCAGACAGTTTGTAGAGCAAGGCAGGATTCCGGACTGTATCAAAAGCTCGAGATATGTCCAGAGAGACTGCCCTGATCTCATGTCTGATATTGAAGGCCTCCAACCATTGTTGGGAGAGTAAAAGCAGCATGTCCAGGGTAGAGTGATCAGGTCTGAATCAGAATTGATGATCTGAGATGAGGCTGTTGGAGAAAAGGAATGATTTTATGTTAGCAGCGATGATGGATTCCATTGACCTTGCTGATGATTGTAAGGAAGCTAATTGGTCTGTAGATAAGGGGATTCGTTTTTGCACCTTTTTATGTAATGCTGTGATGTTAGCTGATTTCCAAGCAAATGGATGATGACCCATGGTAAATAACAGGGTGAAAAGGGCAGAGAGAGGAAGTGCAAGAGCAGCAGAGCAGGTTTTTCGGACATGTGAGCTGATGCCGCCTGGTCCAGTTACAAAGTCAGAGTCGAGGGTTGCCAAAAACTTTTCCCCTTTTTCAGGTGCAAAATACACAGAATTCAGGAGCAGTTGGGTACGACTGGGAAACGTTGGGTACAAAGAGAGAGGTTTTTCGGGACAATATTTTGAAGCAAACACAGAATTGAGGCAATCGGCCTTCCCACAAGCGGAGCCGGCTGTGGCCCATTTGAAGAGAGGGAAGGGATGGAAGGGGAGCATAAACCAGAGACGGACTTGACAAGGAACCACCAGGTTTTAGAGGAGGGAGACAAGTTTGAAAGCTCATACTTGAGATTGGACAGACGTTGATTTCTGTCTCTCCTGAGGGTAGAAACAGACTTGTTGCAGGCGTTTTTGGAATGATCTGAGGTTGCCTTCGGTCAGACTTGCCTTCCAGGAGGAGAATGCAAGTTGTTTCAAAGCAACTGTCTCACCAAAAGGATTCAGAGAACCAAGAGCGGGAGGATGGGTAAGATAATTGAAGACGAGATGGGATGAATCCGTGTATAAGAGAGAGCAGGTTTCTGTGGAAGAATTCCCAGGCTGAATTAATATCAATGGCTGTGGATGTAGGAGACCAGTCCTGAAGTGTGAGGCTGGCAGGATACAAAAAAACAAAAAAACTGTGAATACACTAACGTACTGTAGAACCAGGTCACATTTTATGACTCACAAATACGTGGGGTCCGCGAATGTCAGGGTCCGACAGTATATATATATGTGTGTGTGTATATGTATATATATATATATATATATATATATATATATATATATATATGTATATAAAAGCAACCATGTAAAGCTACACAAGGTAAGCCCTTTGCTGTTTCAATCCCCACCTGGATTCCTCTGCAGATGCCTCCCTTAGCCCCCCTTGACAAATGGAGGAATCACCGGTGGCTGAAGGGGTCAAGTAGGCTTAGGATTGTCATGTATGTGCTACTTTTGAATGTCTGCAGCTGTAGAGCAATCCGGGTGGGGTTTGAAACAGCAAAGGGCTTACCTTGTGTAGCTTTACATGGTTGCTTTTATATACATACATACATACATACATACATACATAACATTACATTACATATATAATATATATATATATTATTGTTACAGGCCGGGGGTCGGCTGCCAACCGACCGCTCTGAACGGAGCCGCAAGTCGAGTCGGCCCGACCGATCGCCCGGAATATAGATCCGCCCCGGATAACTCCGAGCGACGGGTCCTTGTACAAGAACCAAATACGCCAATCGGCAGATCACGTGGGGTAGGGTCGATTGCCAATCTTCAATGTACCTAAATACCCACGTGATCCAACTACCGGGTATTCCACCCTCGACGGATCTCGTACGGAACAAACCGCCGAGGCGAGCTTGTCCGTGCGCGATTCGAGCGGCGTAATCGCCGAGAACCGTCGGTCCAAATGTCCCCCTATTACGGCAAAGCAACGGCTTTCTAACTCCCAACACACGAAATGTTCAGTCAATGAGGGAATGGACGAAGCGAGCAGGTTCACATTTACACAAGGACATTTATTATAATGAAACACGTATGCAATTAACAAGCAACAAAAGAACTACAACCGTCTATAAGCAATTATTAATGTACAGTCACTTACACAGTTTTACTTACGGGACTCGGCGCCACAAACATTCATTCGAAAGAAAAGCAGGAAAAAGACCCCATCAAAGGCAATGGGGTCAGACTGGACCTCTTGGGTCTTATTGCGTGGGACTTGGCAGACCGAACGAGTCCCACGAGACCGTTGCAGGTTACCTGCACCCTCGTGGTCTGGCTTTGGCGACCCACGATGCTCCTTCCCCACAGCAGCTAGCGTAGCCGCGGTCGAGCTCGGGCCTTCCGTGTGGCAGGCGAGCTCTCTCTCCGGCTCTTCTCCTCACGAACGCGTTGGGCGACCCGCGATGCTCCTTCCCCACGGCAGCTAGCGTAGCCGCGGTCGAGCTCGAGCCTTCCGTGTGGCAGGCGAGCTCTCTCCGGCTCTCTCCACACGAACGCGCGGTTTGCGCGACACAGCAGGCAAGGCTGCGCTCCACTCGCGTCTCCTTCGCGACGCCCGGACTCCACGCAGCTCCTTGGCTTCTGGGTTCCTCCCGACTCCCCCAACTGCGAAGCAAAAAGCTTACTCCTCCCACGGGACTCCTTTTACTCGACTTTCACGAGCTCTTTTTGGATTCTTTTCACGGGACTTTCACCGCGAACGCTTTCCACGAACTCTTTTTGGATTCTCCCTCGAACAAAGAAAAGATGTCCTCTTTATCCTTTGCACCCCTCCCCCGCAACCGGCGTGACTCATGCCCTCGTGATCCACCCCCCGCTCAACCACGGGTGGGAGGGAGTTGTTGACGTCACCGCAGGGTTCTTCTTCCTCTTCGCAGAAGAGGGGAGGGACGTCTCCATTGTTTCTTTCCCTAACTATTAAATCGATCCGCAGCGCATCTAATCGATTTCAAAACATTTAAACAAGGGAGGTGAGCTATCTAGGAAACATGCACTTATCGACATAGCTGACTAAGGGAACCTGTATGTTGTGTGCGATTGAATTCCAAATTCGTAACAATATATATATATATATATATATATATATATATATATATATATATATATATATATATATATACAACTTTCTTTGGCTGAAAGCATGGAGTTGGTGCCCATCTGTAACCCATTCAAGTCAGCCATGAGTGTGTGTTCTGTCACCATTAGAGCAAGTGCAAACACATTAGAAGATCATCTTCCTTCTCATCTCTTACCCAGTCGTTCTTCCCGCTGCCGGACAAATACAGAAAATTACTTCGTCAAATTCAACAATGGAAGTCTTTTTATTGTCAATATCAGGCACAGATTTTGGAAAATTATAGCAAATATCAATGTACAAACTCATTTGGGATCACACAGAATCGGGAAATGAATGCCCGTCCATGGATATTTATGAGGGTTGGTTAGAAAGTAAAGTCAGATGTTCACTGTAGTTATGACAGTGAGTGCTAGAATAGAAATTGAGTAAAGCGGAGCTTTTACTCCCCAATCATCAGTCATAAAATAATTTTCTCATGATTTAACATTTGCAAAACAGTCCTACGGACAAAGACTGTAGACTGTTGTCGACACCAAGCAATTTGTGGGCATGCGGTCTTCAAAAACGAAGACCGAAGCAGGATAGTCTTGCACCCAAACACGTCTTGTATCCCATCTCATGGTGGGATGAGAACGTGAAAGAAAGGTTGTCATCACTTTGAACCTTTTGATCATCGTAGATGTACAAAGATTCCACGGGAGAGGATCCTTGTGCTTCACCTGAAGTTTCTTAAAAAGATCAGTCGTTGGGGCTGAACTTTCTCCCTGCATAATGGACACTCGGCCTGAAATGACAATTTGAATCACAGGGTAGTGAAGCACCTTGGGTTAAAGCTTCACCAGAAACATACATTATTGGACAGGGAATGTAATCAGAAATGTTGAGGGAGGTGATGATGAGGGTGATGGTGGTTTGATCTTTTTTGCAACCAGGTCAAGTGTGGGTTGATTCTTGGCCCAACTATAAACCATGGGACTGCTACTTTGCAGGCACGGCATTGCATCACCGAATCCCTTCAATAGATCTTATCCTGGAGACCAATTTGCTTGCATTAACTGGTGGACATTCAATATGTCAAGGTGGCTTTGAACGAAGAGTAGGTGAGTTACCTATCTGCCATAACCTACAGGGGGGGGCACTGCATCAGTCATACAACCAATGATGTAAGCTAGCAACCCAGTGCTACGTACAAGAGAAGAAACAATCGGATTTGAATCTAAGACTCGTAACTTTGGCCATGGTGGTGGTGGTGTTGTTGGAGGCCCATTCTCTTGAAAGAATGCCGTGAACATTTCTACGGCTAAGAACCAATCCTGAGCAGGATGCTGCTTTATGGCAAGGTGCGGAAATTTCCTCCCCGAATAACTATGGGAATAAAACTCACACCAGTGAGGTCAATGCCACAAGGCTTTACCCACTCCACCACAAAGCCACTCTTTGCTGTGCCTACAGGAGAATAAGATGGGAAGACCAGAATGGGAATCAATACTACATGGTACTTCAGATGGAGGAAGGCCTTGTACACTGCAATGAGCTCCACAGAAAATACAAGACATCAGCCAACCTCATAAGGAAACTTGGAGATATGGTCCACCCAAGAGAGGTTATTATCAATAGTGAGGCCTCAGAGCTCTTGGGACTGCTACTTTCCAATTTCCTATTCGAGAGGTAAATTCGGAGGTTTGACAGACAATGCTTATCGAGGGACAAAGAGAGAGAGAGCTTGGAAATTTCCTGCATTGAAAGATACATTCCAGATTTTTCCAGAACAGTTGAATCACCAGCAAAATGGTACGGAAGATCTTCTCGGTAAGTGGAGAGGTCACTCGGGTTGACCAAGAATAAGGATGGTCCTATAATGCTGCCTTGTTGCACACCAGCCTCGGGAAGATCAGGAGATGGAATATGATGGATCAAAAGCGACTTGTTTCCACTCGTCAATAAAACTGGCCAACCTGTCAAGGACGACCCCAGAATACCATTTGGCGGAGAGCTTAGACAGTAAAGCTAAGTGCCAGATAGTGTCAACGACATGTCCAAAGAGATTTCACATTTTGAGTATCCATCTATTGTTGATTTAGAAGAAACAACATATCCATGGTAGAACAGCCAGGATGGATGTCAAACTGATGATCAGACAATGGAGTTGGAGAAGAGATAATGCCTGAAGTCATCAGCGATAATAGATCCCATCGCTTTGCTTATTATGAGAAGGCTGCCGGTCTTTAGTTCTTTAGTTGAGCGGTTCACACTTGGAATCCTTCTCGCAAACTGGGATGATGAAGGCAAGTCAAGTTGAAAGCAGGCAAACGTCTGAGAAAGACATGGAAAAGAAAGATGATAGAGGAGAGGATCGAGCCAAGGCACCGTTTCTGAGGATTACAGCACCAAGACTATCAGGTCCAGTTGCCAAGGAGGCGTCAAGATTAACCAGGAACCGACCCACCTTAATGGGAGATAAAATCACATGCTGCAAGGATAAATATGTGTTGGGGGGAGGGAGGGGTAAGGGTGAGGAGGGATTGGGAACCTTGGCCATTTCAGTAAAAAAAAAAAATTAATATCAAGATAATCAGTGTATTCAAATTCTATATGACTCCATCCGTTAGCAGTGAAGGTAGAGAAGGAGAATATGTACCGGTGACAGACTTGACCAGTTGTTACCAGGCTATGGAGGATGGTGAGAGGCTTCAGAAGTTTTGACTTCAAGTGAGCTTGATGTTGGACTCTGGTTCGTCAAAGGACTGATCCACACCCATTGCAGGCTATTTGGAGGGACTGTAGGTTCCCATCAGTTGGACTTACATTAAAAGTGGAGAATGATAACCACTTTTTGCTGACTGTCTCACCACCCACATCAGTGTAGCAGAATCAGGATGTTGAGTACTTGAGCCGGAGGCATGAAGCTATGACCTGGTGAAGGAAAGAAAGTGGTCCGTTGAGGAAGGAATTCCAGAAACCGTTGATGTCAGCAGCCAACGAGTGTGCGGTCTGGGTGGGAGATAATCCATTTTATTGACAACCTAAGAATAACGTCCACCAGTTTCATCAACAATCCCATAACAATCTGGTGATTTTCCTGCTTGTAGCTAAAATTCTATCTCTCTATACCACGAGTCAACCTCGAGAATGCATGAAATGTAAGAATAAATGAAATAGAACAAATAATATTGCATCAATGGGGATTCTAAGTTCATTGTACGAGGGTGAGAAGTGTATGGTGTATTATTAGAATAATAAATTGTTTCACAAGGAAGGACTTGTGTGGACGTCGGTTATCAGTGTCGATAGGGTTTTATGCAGGATTTTATAACCAAATCGGACAAACGTTAAACTCTGTCTGAAGTCAAATAGGATTCCACATCGGCCAGGTAGAATTCTTCAATGATCACAACAAGGTGGGTTAAAAAAAATCCACATCAGTTGGCGCCTGGTGACTCGGATTCGAACCGATGTTGGTGCGGTGCTCGTGACCGAAGGTGCTTAATCTGCCGGAGGCAGTGCCTGGAGGAACGACAAGTGCTTGAGCGAAGGTAAGGGAGAGCGCTCTCATCAGGTAACGCATTTCGAACAAAGAAAAGTTCATTGTCAGATAATTTTATTGATAGAAGAAGAGTATCTGGCGGAGAGAGTCCGTTTAAAAGTAAACGATAAGTACTGTAGTTGTTTTACAAAAGTGCTGGAGAAGAAGAGGAGTCAGATGACAAGAAGAGGCCTGATGAGGAGCCAGAGAGTAATTAAATGGGCATGATGAAGCGACATGCCACATGTTTGCATTGATACGGACCGGCTGTGAGAGAGAGGCCGAGGACACGGCTGAGACGCCGAGATAGGGTAAAATAGATAAATATTATAAGTTACCTGTTTGTAAGAGTTATAAGAGTTACTTTTTGTTCATTGAACTCACTGGAAGTTTGTTGGAAGTGAGGTTGTTATATTATATTGTGTGGAGGTTTTACGGATTTGTAAATGCAATGATTTGCACGAAACGTTTTGTAGAGTGCAGGAGACGATTGACCGGCTGGGAGCGTGGTTGGTGATTTGCATTGAGATGCATGTGTTGCTGAGAGTAAAAAAAATGAAACTTGTGCGAGTCCAATATTCACTGCAATGAAACGTTTCTGTTGGGATTTTGACGATATTTAACTCGTGCTGAATTAAGCTGTGGTCTGTTTGGTTTTGGCATGTTATGCATTCTTGGCGTTGTATTTCCACGCGAAGGTCGCAAGCTGCGACACTGCAGCTCGCCCCCTCCACTGGATCTGTGGGGGTGGCATGTCTTTCCACTGAGTCTTGTTTGAGTCTTAGCTTTAAGTGTGAAATTCGATTCATATGCAGATCAAGAGGATGGCGGCTATTGTGTCGAAGTGTGCATGCCGTTGGCATTGACTTTAAAATGAGATAGAAATGTGATTGGTATTTGTCACGTGATCACACGTGAGTCTATGAGATGCAATGCTCGTTAGTGTGTGTGTGTTGAAGCCATGACAGAGTAATGCTAAACTGTGGGTTTGCCTGTCTTAGAGTTTTTCTTTTTTCTTCCCACCGGATGTGGAAGAGACTTCCTGTTCCTTGTTACTTGGTGTTTGTGGCGCACCCTCTCTACTGAATCTGTTTAAAGTGAAGTCCATTTAGGAAAAGTGTTGAAGTTTTATTTAAAAGCCATGGGGATTTTGGATAAATTGAAATAACAATTGTGAATGTGGGATATATTCGGAATGTGAAGTCTTGGAGTTGAGCTCTCGCTGGCATTGTGATGATTTGTAATTACACAACCGGCAGGTTGGAGTGCTGGGCAAGCTCTGAGGACGAGTCAGAAATGTTTCGAAGATTTGATCTGAGTTGTAATCATTGTACTTAAAAGATGTGATTTAAATGTAGAAACGTGATTTGGAATGATTTTAAAATTGATTTGATGATGTTTAGCACATGGAGCGATTCACAGATTATAATTGATGATGCCCTCGGATGGACGTTGAAATAGGCATATTGTTTTATTCGTCTGCGAATGTTGAGGTTGCCTGAACTTGTGCTGGGAAGGCAATGGCAACCAACCCAGTGTAACCCTTTGATCGATTCAGTCAAGGTAAATTCATGATTTAATTGGATAGACGCTGAAGATTTAATTTTGATTTATGGATTTTAAAAGGAATATTTTATTGTTTTGACCAAAAAGTTGTTTAGAGAGATTGGATGTTTATTAGTCTGAAGTTTAAGAAGCTTTCCCTAAGACTGGATAAAAATTTGGGGAGGGTGTAGCTACATGTGTAGACAGATGTTTGAGCTGCAATTTAAATGATATTCGCCTGATGACAGATTTGATTTTTTGTACAACTGTTTAAAATGATTTATTTT
The DNA here is from genome assembly GCA_035128595.1 of Eptatretus atami. Classification (NCBI taxonomy): domain Eukaryota; kingdom Metazoa; phylum Chordata; class Myxini; order Myxiniformes; family Myxinidae; genus Eptatretus; species Eptatretus atami. Next base: position 175,555,887 of record CM068954.1, on the reverse strand, counting down.
TTTTGATAAAGGAAAATGGATTCGTAATTGAGAAGGTCAGAGGAAGTGATAGATGGTTTGTGTATGTGAGTTGGAAAAATGGCAGCATGTTTGCTGTTTTGGTGAGAGAGAAGTGGATAGATGGAAAATGTCAGAGATTTAAAATGTCGATGGAATTCAGTGTTGTTTTAGAGGATTGGTTAAACATTATTTTTGAGATATTTTACGCTCTGCAGCCAAGGACGCTCTGCAGCTCGGTAACTGTGTTAGTTACTTTCAGACTAAGCTCATAAAAATAGAAAATTGGGGGAAAAGAACTCATTGGGAAGGGACCATCAAGTTTCTTTTAGTTGTAATTAATATAAACTTTTGTTTTGAATTTCAAATTGAGAATCCTTTACCTAAGGACTTTGTCAATCTTGTTAATTGAGGATAAGGAAAAGTTACTGAGAATTAAATCAAGATAATAATAAAATAAAATAAAAATGGCAGTTGCTTTGGAACTATTTGTGAATGAAACTGTAAATTGTTTAGCAGATGTGAATGTTAAAATGGTAACTGTGCAAATCGATTTGGATTCGGTCTTGAAGAAATAGATTACTTCTATTTTGGGATAAAATGATGGAATATTTTGTGAAAAGAATTATTGATCGCAAATTGGAACCTGATAAAGACTGTTTGCTTTTACATGGAAATAGCAAATGAGATGAATGTTTTGAGTGCACGTACAACTGAGATTTCTGTATATTTTAGTTGTCATTTAGGAAATAATAAGGAAAGAGATAAAAATATTGAAAATGCAAGTTGAATGCTTTGGAAGAACCTTTGTCAGTCTTGTGGAAATACATGAAGCCCATGATGTTTACTCGATGTTAACTTTGGTTTTGTTTGATTCGGAGTGTTGAACGCAGTTAAACAATGAAATGTACGATTTCGTCTAAATGAAGCTTGGAAAGAACTTCCACACAAAGATTGGACGATGGGAGAACCCAGATTTTGGTGATTGAGCATTCAACACGTGATCATGTCCCGTTCCTGAAGGAGAAAATATTTCCATTATTCAAGTTCAATCAACAATGGCAGCGAGTGCTCATTCTCCTTCAGGAACAGGACATGGTAATCATGTGTAAGAAAAATTATTCAAATTTTCCTTAAAAAAAAAAACGGGGAAGTGTGGGGGGAAAAATTTATATTAATGTATTCTAAATTGTAACAAATGGATTTGAAAAATGTAACTTTTATGCTACAAGTTGAATTGGCTGTCATTTCTGGCCAAGAACTTTTGCCCTAAATGTTGATAAATGTCTTGGTCTGGAGCGGAGTGACCTGAGCTAGTAACAGCGAACCTTTGCCTCAAAATGTACGAAGTGGCTTCTTGTCTAAAGGACACGTCTGCAGTCTGGGTTGATAGCCCCCACCACTCTCATGAAAGTATAAAATGCTTTGAAATGTAAAATTGTTTCAGTGCAAGTACCTGAGGAAGTATTAGAATCTCAGTGACTTGTGCTCTTGGAACTGACCAAGTACCAAGTTAGAATAAAACTCTCTGATGTAATGTGGAAGTGAATTGAATCGGGTTGGTCGAACTGTTAACTAAAGTAAGAATAAATGAAATAGAACCAAATAATATTGCAATCAATGGGGATTCTTAAGTTCATTGTACGAGGGTGAGAAGTGTATGGTGTATAATTAGAATAATAAATTGTTTCACAAGGAAGGACTTGTGTGGACATCGGTTATCAGTGTTGATAGGGTTTTTGCAGGATTTTATAACCAAATCGGACAAACTTAAACTCTGTCTGACGTCAAATAGGATTCCACAATCGGCCAGGTAGAATCCTTCAACGATCACAACAGAGTGGGTTAAAAAAATCCACATCACATCCAACTTGCCTTTGTGCTGGTCCAACTGGCGATGCACTCCCAACAGAAGATGTGTCCGCATGGTGTGGCTGTTGCATGTTGCCGAGCTTCCAGGCAAAGGGGACAACGAGCAATGCGGCCACTTTGTGTGGAACTGTGAAAAACAACAAAGGAAAAATATTCATCGATCTATTTTTATTGGGATGAAACATTCTGCTGAGTATCTTTTTGGTTCTCTTTTCTCCTGCCTGTGGAAACATCTCGCTGAATCAGGACAATCCCACTTTTCCCTCCAGTTTTAACATGGCAGTGCAGCGCCATCTCATATCAACTTCCATGCATACCTGTGGCTTTTTTGCACAGCCCATTATCCCCCCCTCCACCTCCCCACTTGCAGTTACCGCCTTCTCTCTCTCTCCTCTCCTATTTTTTCCTGTTCAGTCATGCCCCTGCTTATTCGATCCAAGTTGTCTCCAAACCATCTCCCAGTGAGAGTGGATTACCCTTCTATCCTTTGTCACCTTGCTCTTCCATTAAATCTAGATTTAGACACAAAAACTGCTGAGCAATCAATACCTGCTGGGTGTGCCACGGTGTGCAGAACGGTGCAGGGTCCAGGACTGTCGCATACGCTGGAAACCACGCAGAAGCAGCAAGTGCCTCCAGAGCATTAGCGCCAGATGGAACAGTGAGAACAAGCCAAGCAGAGTGTAGGCCCGACGTACAGCATTCGTCTCCAAGGGGGAGCCATGTAAAAGTACCTTGGGTGTATGCATGCAGTTACTTGGAGCAGGAATAAATCCCAGCCAAGCTTCCTGTTAGATATAATCAATTTAAATATTGATTACATTGACTACTGGGCTCAATTCAAAACAGCTACTGAATGAAAAGGCCTGCCTCTTTACAATTAGAAAGAGATATAACTACAAATCCTTCAACTGCCGCCGTTTATCCTCACAGTTTTGGTTCCCCCATACCAAGTACCCCTTCTGGCTATTGCTCGGAGATGCTTACTAGCAGGGGGCAGCCTGATGGTGAGCACCAGGCAACATTAGTTGATGCAATGGTGTGTGGACAACCGAATCTTCAGAGAGATGAAAGAGATATGTGTACGAAGGCCGTAGCTAACCTCACAAACTGCTGAGCTCTTATTACAGTGAAACACATATCCACTGGTGGATTGCCGAGCTGAGATTCGGCTAAAAGCAGACCAATCTACAGATCGAAGGCAAAAGACTCCAAAATCTTCCTCACTGGAGGCAAAGTGAATCGAAATGGTTTGTCGGAATTTTGAGCTGGAGAAAGCAAAAACACAACAGACTACATGATTGGAAAACTTTCAAAAGTAAACAATTTCACGGATAAGGATGTCGTCAAAATGGAAGAGTGACTCACATAGCGAATACCGGCAAGGCGCTTCGCAACATGGTAGTATGTGCCGTGGATGTAGAAAACAGACATGTGCAACTGATGCAGAGAGGAAAGGAATTGTCTCAAGGTCTGCACTATTTGCAACGAGTTGTCACGCTCTGCACCAACAGCAGATGAACCAAGCAGCCAGGGCCACACTCTCCCCAGAATGCTTCGCAAATAGCTTCCTGGCCAGGGCAGGCTGGAGTATCTGGAAACAGGACCGGTGAATCGCAGGAAGCTCATGGGATCGGCATCTCGGCGTTCCTACAATGAGGTACAGAAGACTATGTGAAACACATTCAGCAAAATAGAGATGATTATATGACTAATGCAAAATAACTTAGAAGGGGACGCGGTAGAGCGTATACCTCCACCACGTAATGCCTGATCCACGAGAACATATCGAGCCCCAATACATTTTTGAAATATCATGCTATTATATACAGTACTGTATCGTTTTCGGCCCGATCTCTCAATGGTGAAGAATCACTTTTGATATTAAATAATTCTCGTATCCACATCCGGATTCAGACCTTCACCAAAATCGAATCAATTCGTCCTTGTCACACACACACACAACCTGTCCACGAAATTTCATCCGAATCCGTCCACAACTTTTTGAGATATCGCGCTGTATATATATATATATATAAGTTTAGCCTTATCTCTCAATGGTGAAGAATACAAGGAAATACAAGGAAATCCAGCACAGGTGGAGGCCATTCAGCCCATCATGCCTGCACGAACACCACACTCATTTATCTACACAAGATCCAAGGAAGAGAATGCAAAAATTGTTTTTAATTAAGGAGATTTAAAAAAAGTTGTTGTTTTGTTGTTTTTGGGGTTTTTTTTCTTTCCCTCAGGGGAGGGGGCCTGGGCTTGGTTAAAAACACACATCAACCACAAAAACCCTCCTTGACAAGACCCCCACCAACAGTACTCCGTACATATGCACACAATCACCCATCAATGCTCAAGCTACCTCGAAGTACTATCAACATCCCCATACCCCTCTATCTCCATAACTTCCAGGTACCTAATTCTAATTCTAATTTAAACTTATCTACTTTTTCTGCTGCCAC
>CM068954.1:175536175-175551537 GCA_035128595.1 Eptatretus atami | reverse complement strand
GGGAGGCCATTCCATGCATTAACTACTCTCTGAGTAAAAGTATCCTGACTTGCTACCGTCTTAACTCTCCTCTTCTTTACTCTCAAGCTATGGCCCCTGGTCCTATTGTTGTGGGCCAGGGTTCCGGGGCGGGGAATGACCGCTAGGTGGAGCAGTTGAGCCGTTCCACCCGAACACCCGGAATTGAAGGTCGTCACTCCGGATAACTCCGAAGTCGACGGGTCGCTTAATGGACCGTGGACGCCAAAATATTCGACGTGCGGTTAGGGTCTTTTTGTCGTGATTCCAATTACCTAATTAGGCCGCCGGTCTAGCTACCGGGAAGCCACACCCGCCGGCTTTGTCCGAACCGAGTCGCTGTTATCGACTCGGATCCGGCGTAACCGAGCGGGAATTACCAAAGCCGCGCGGTCCAAATAACAATCGGCACAACGCCTCCCTAATTCTCGAGCCCGAACCATACTGGGTCAATGAAGGAAACACAGACAACGAACTGGAACATTTAACAGATATTATTTACAATGTAATAGGAGGGAAACACAGCAGACTTAATCAGAATATAAATGTAGGCGAATGTACAATGGCAATCACTTAACAGTTTTACTTACAAGACTGGCCACAGACGGACACACACACCCAAAAAGAAATTGAGCCGGCTGGGCTTTATCGGACCTCCAGCCACGGAGGATAGGCAAGCTGGGGGTCAGAGTTTGGTCGGGTACCTGGCCGCCTCGTGCAGTTTTACCGACTCGCACTTGTGGAGCTCGGAGTCCGTGGACGGGAATGGGGATCCCCAGCTCGAGCGCTCAACACAACCCACCCCGGTGGGACTCGAACCCACGACCCAGATCCAACGAGCCGCAGCCAGGATCTACAAACGACCCAGCAGCCACAAACGATGACCGACGACCAGGAGACCAGCAGGACAAGAAGCAACGACTCGCAAGGAACCAAGGAAACAACACACCCAACCGGATACAGCTCACAATCCTTCTTATCCTCCCCCGTGCGGTGGAGGGTCCGCTCTCCTGTAACTCGCCTCCGATTGGAGGAGGGGGTTTCGGGTGTCGTGGTAAGCCCCGTGATTGGAGGAGGAGGAGGTGTCGGCGTCTTGGTGCTCCTCCCGAGAGAGGCTTTGTTGTCTTCCCGTGTCGAAGGAGGAGACATTCTTCTTGATGGGGCGGAGTCAGAGCTGAGGCGATCTCACCCCCGATTGGACGGGAGGGACATTCCATCTTGCTGGGGCGGAGTCGGCTCTGAGGCGAGAGGGGGGCTCCACCCCGTCAGTCCAGAACACGTGCTTATGGCGCCAGTGTGGATGAAGGTTGGGCGGTGAAGCGCTTGTTCGTCGCCGCCAGAGTGGTGAGGGACGAGTGAAGTGAGGGTCCTCCGGTGGCGTACGGTGGATTTAAGATGTAAAAAACCTGATCGAAAAGAAACCCGCAGCGCACACAAAAAATAACCATTCGAGGGAAGAGGTTTGGGAAGAGGTAAGCATGAAGGGATGGGTCATGAACTTCCATTGTGTTGGGACTTGAGGTGGGGGAAGGGTGAGGGGTTGTAAATTGATTTTGTTGTGGACTTGTGGAGAAAGGAGGGGGTAAGTCAGGATCATATAAATGGGGTGCGTTTAAACAAAACAGCACATTAATACAGCACCGGAGACCACCCGGAGATGTCCCTGGATGGAGAGGGAGGAGGGTTTGGAAGGAGTAAGTATGTGAGGGGGAAGGGGTTAGAGGAGGTGAGGCGCGCATGAGATGTGAGGGTTTGGTGAGGAGAGAGAGGACCTGCACTTTGGTGTTGGTGGGAGGAAAAGGGGGATTCTGGCAGATGTGCCGGCCAGCTTTAACATCCTCTGCAGAGATGGCACACATATTGACTGATTCACCTGCCATACACACTGGGTGGACAGTTTATACTGGGTTGGATTTCGAACCCAGGCTTGACAGCATAGAGCGAGTATGCATACCTCTCAGTTATTCAGCCGTGATGTGGCGATTCATTGCTTTGTACCAACTGAAAACATTTTTTACTCATTGGAATCATCTAATTTATTTTGCCTTCCTAACTCCGGAGATGCCCCCATGGAGAACCGAGCCGTGGTACCGCCATGTAAGCTTGTCGAGATCAAAGCTTTTAAAAGCGTTGAAGAAACTTATGAAATGTTTAATTTTTTCACATGTATAATCTATCTGTGTCGAAGTGACGGGTCATATAATGAAAGATCATACAAAAAAAGGGGAAAAGTCTCATAAAATTGCACATTTTCCGTGAGCAGGCCACCGCCGGACAACGCGGGGCCAAACGCAGGTAAGTAGGGCCTGAACTTTGTTCAAGTCGATCGATATATTCAGTGACAGTGCGAATACTTTTGCCGTGTCAAGCCATAGCTTGGAAACGAACAAGCAAGCTGCTTGGATAGCGCTCGCCAAGTGGCTTAAGGACTCAAAGCAAGCATTCCCAATGAAATGGTTGATAAGGAATGGCTGGCTTGGCAAGCGATTAGCGATCGCCGATCGGTCCTATAAATACCATGCACCCGCAGATGCCCGGAATGTCAAGCAATGTCTGAATTGGGAAAATTAACACTTGTTTTTTTTTAGCAGTCTGAACTGCTGCTGAGGTCAACGAAGAAGTTTAAATTTTGAAATTCGGCTGAGATCAAGTGATTCTAGAGGTTATGGCATGTGCGAAAATGAAATAAAGCCTCGAACGCCGGCGTCTCCAAGCGTTTATAAGCATTGCAATGTATCCGGTGATTCGTAGATGTGATGATCAGGCATTTGATGATATGGGTGAAGAAAGTGGAAAAAAATAAAACTTCATCGTTCAGAAACTGTTGCGTCCTGTTCCAAGTCAAGACATCGTTGAGCAGGCCAAAACAAATGGCGAATTAAGACCCCAGCGAGGGACAGCGAGGCGACCAAGGATGAGTCTTGATAAAAGATAATTAAATAAGGCTGTTATTATCTTCAAAAAGGGGTGTTTACAGATACCCAAACACCTAATTTTCACTCATGCACTCCCTTGGAGCACTGGCGTAGCGAGGGGGGGTCGAAAGGGGCGGTCGCCCCGAGCAGCACTTTTGGGGGGGCGGCAAGTTTAGTGTGAGTACCAAGTGGACGAGTACAGCCTTTGCATTTTGAGATGCTTTTATAGTTACATCTGCCACCGAAGGTGGACTAAGGTGATGTTTTCACCCCCCCCCCCCCCCCCCCCCCGTCTGTCCGTTTGTCTGTCTGGAAGCAGGATATCTCAAAACGTTAAGGAAGGATTCGGATTAAACTTGCTAGATAGAACAGGTCGGGTGTGTGACAATGACAAATCGATTCAATTTTGACGTAGATCTGAATCCGGAGCCAGATATGAGAAATTTTTTTTTGGTGTAGTATTTTGTCTTCCATGTGATTATGTTTGTACCATTTCCTGATGCTGTGTGGGCTGTGATTCCCCGCTGACGGACCTCTGGCAGCTTGTACCTGTTGCCGTGTTCGAGCCCGGGTAGTAACTGTTGAAATCTATCTGTCCGGGTTTTTCCCGACATTTTTGTTTTTTGTTCCTTTCGCACTTCTTTCTATTTTTTTTTTTTCACATTTCTCTTTATTCATTCTAATTCTTGCTTTTTCTGTACGGCTCACATTGGCTGCACTTGGATGGGTTTAAGGGTTGTGGAGTAGCGGCTGAAACCCGAATCCTATCCAGGTTCCTCCTGATGACCCCATCTTTGCTCTCAAGTGACGGGTAGGTAACAAGAACACGCCAATTCGATTTTGGTTCAGGTCCGGATCCAGATCCGGCCGATCGGTGGGATACAAAATGTAAACTGTTCAGAGCCCGGCGGAGGTATGCGCTCCAGTTTCGTTTCTCTTGTGTTGCTTTCTGCGATCGATAATTACGTCTGTGTGTTTGCGATTCCGTTGCATTGTCTTTTGTGTTTAATAAATTATTTATTTATTTAGCGATGGTGTGCTCCTCGAGGTAGCACCATAGTACTGCACCGATGCTTGGGTGTAATTGGTATCCCTGGTGGGCTGAATTGGGAATAATCCTGATTAATAACCAGCGTGGTGTGAGATCAAGCTGCAGCATGGACCTGACGTCTACCGCTTGCTGTCAATTTGTGAATAAAGAGCAACAGCTCGGCTACCTTTTGAAGCCATTGGCTTCAGCATGGTCGGTAACCACTTGATTGTGGTTGTGCCCATTCTGTGTCATTGTAGACCATGCAACAATATGTCAAACAATCATGGTGTAGATGGAAATAAATATTAATGTAACATCCATATCCCTAAATAGGCAGGCTTTATAAGGCTGCGATGTGAGGCCAAAAAGTCTATGCTTGTGAAGCTGCAATATATTTTACAACCATGTGATTGCAAAAGGGACTGATAGCTTCAGATCCTGTCGCCATTAAGTTATTGCAGAAAACAAACCACTACATCTGTGCAATGCAAAGTAGGGAGGCAATGGGTAAAGCTTCTTGCCTGTAGAGCCAGCAAGGCTCGTTCGAATCGTGCCAGCACCCTGTCGAGCATGTAAGGCACGATTACATGAAGAATGACAAACAGCAAGCGTCGCCACGCGGAAGGAACGCGAGCGGTGCCAGCCTCCACCTGCACGGCACCTGCATACTCCTCACCAAGGGTCTGGTTGCCTGCAAGGAATGCACATGTACACAATGTTATTACCTCCGCCACCGAAGGTGAAGTAGGTTATGGTTTCATCTCTTTCTGTTTGTAACTTGCAAAATCTAAAAGATTTTTCAAGTATATTGGTCAGTCGATTTTGTTATTCTGTCTGTTGGGTCGCCGAAATAGGTGTTGGGTCGCCGAAATAGGTGTTGGGTCGCGTTGAAATAGGTGTTTGGGTCGCCGAAATAGGTGACCCTTATTGTCAGTAATTCTGTCTGTTGTTTGGATGTTTGTTCATTTGTCATCAGCATAATTGGTAGTAAACGTGGGCGGATTTTGACCAAACTCGGGTGGTAGTACATCTTATGACCTAGTGCTTTGGAAATTGTGATGGTTGCTAGGGACGCTTTGGTTCCCAAGCAACAACGAAAAACCTTCAAAATCGGTACCGTTCACGCGAAATCAATTCCGAAAGCCATTATCCCACGTAGTTATGAATTTGGCACGATGATCTACAGGTGATGCTCTATCAAATATATTCCGGTTTTTGTGATATATGAATGTTTACCCGCAGCGCCCCCTACAATTAGGGTATGCGCGAAAATTGGCGAAAATGAAGGCCCCTAGCGACCAGGTGAGTGCATCGATACGATGAAACTTTGCAGGTTCATGGTACTCAATGAGTACTACAACTTTGCCTCAGGACATATTGACCGATTTCGCTTAGGTCAGGGGTCAAAGGTCAATTCGTGCAAAAATCGATAATATGCGAGAGCTGGAGGTGCCTTCGCGCCAAATGCTACTCCTCCTAGGTTATGGTCGGATGGTCATGAAAATTCATACTAATCGTCTGAACATTGTGCACAAACGATCGAGCCGGATTTTCGATTTATATCTTTGTTCACCCACACACCCCCTCGAACTTTGGGGTTTCCGATTTCAAACCCATTTTCGGTACTTTTAATTCAAATGGATACCGAGTAGTTATCAGAGATGGAACTGGATGAGATTTGATATGCCTAATCTTAAGGTGATTCCCTATCCGCTATATGACATCCATTTTGCTCTATATCTATAGTTTCCATGCTCGGCGACCCATCGCCGCCTACCGGGTTGTCTGTTTGTGTTGTCTGATTATCGCCTACAGATCACAATTCGAAGCCGATCTTCACAAAACTTCACCACGTGGTAGAGTTTGTCATAAGCAAGAAACCCATTGTTTTTAAGGTCAAAAGGTCAAAAGGTCAACATAGGTCGGATTTCTAAAATTGTCAATTTTCATCCGATTGACTTATTTTGCAAGTATCGTGCTCTGCACGACGTCTTTTTCTTGTTACCTCCGTCACCGAAGGTGAAGGAGGTTATGTTTTCTGTCTGCTTGTTTGTTTGTTTGTCTGTCTGTGTACAGGATATCTCAAAAAGTTGTAGACGGATCTGGATGAAATTTAGTGCACAGGTTCGGTGTGTGACGAGGATGAACTGATTAGGTTTTGGTGAAGATACGGATCCAGATCCAATGATGAGAATTTAAGTGATTCTTCACCATTGAGAGACAGGGCTAAATCAATATATAGCTTGACATCTCAAAAAGTTGTGGAAGGATCTGCATGAAACTTGGTGGACAGGTTTGGTGTGTGACCATAACGAATTGCTTCGATTTTGTTGAAGGTCCGAATCTGGATCCGACTACTAGAATATTTAAGTGATTCTTCACCATTGAGAGATAGGGCTCAAAAACGATATATAACATATTTCAAAAATGTATTGGGCCAGATATGTTCTCGTGGATCAGGCATTACAGGGCGGAGGTATGCGCTCTACCGTGTGCCCTTCTAGTTTGTCTGTCTGTTAGTGTGCAGGATATCTCAAAAAGTTGTGGATGGATCCGGATGTCAATTTGGTGAGCAGATTGGGTGTGTGACAAGGACGAACTGATTAGATTTTAATGAAGATCCGAATCCGGAATCAGATATGCTAATTATTTAAGTGATTCTTCACCATTGAGAGATGGGGCCAAAAACGATATAAAGCATGATATTAGAAAAGTGTATCGGGCCCGATATGTTTCGGGATCAGGCATTACGTGGCGGAGGTATGCGCTCTACGAGTGTCCTTCTAGTTTTGTACTTTGACGACCTTTGAATCTGGGCCTTCAACAAAAAAAAAACAGGAGACATTGAGATCTTCCCAAGTTAAAATACGCGACTCTTCCCCCCTTACTAAGTAACTGTACATTTGCATTTTTCTGGTATTGAAGGTACAGGGAGGAGCTTGTACAAATCTCATCGAGGACAAGGATATTTGGAGACATCAGTGTGCTTTTAAATGAATTCAACAGATAACGGACAAATTAACATTTGGTGATCAACTTGGGGTCACCAGTATCATGAGCTATGCGCTCAGGTGGGAACGCCAAACAGGAGAACCCAAATTTCAAGTTCTCTGAACATTCTCCCTTTTCCCTACCCCGTATACAGACCTACTAGTGTTGTGAGTCCAAAGTACGAGAGATCCGACAGCAGTTCTAGCTCACGTCTCCAGTGTAACCATTTCCTGGTTCCTGTAAAACACGGAGCGAAAGGGCGAAATATCAACAACTCACCGCCGCTCTTCTCCCAAAAATCAACGTAACCAAAGACAATTAAACAATGCTTCTGCAGAACTTCGCTTTGCACTCTTCACTGCATTTGATGCAATCGGTTCAAGTTATGTTGGTGAACAGCTATTGTCACGTGATATATTTTCAGCTATTGTCACATTTTCAGCTATTGTCATTTTCAGCTACATGTCACTAACAGCTATTGTCACTTGATATATTTTCAGAACTTAAATACAGTTTGCATAAATTATATGCTCCGACAGAATGGTGCAGAGGTAGTGCACCACCTTGCTTCTGAGCTGTGCAATCAGAGTTGTATTCTTGAGCCAATTGTTGGATTGGTGTGGACTGATGCTTCGCAGGCGTGGCATCGTATTAATGAGTGCGCCGTCCCTCGGAGGATGCAAGTTCAGAAGGGGACCCCATATGTGAGCATTGATTTCTGGTTACCGATGAAGATTCCACAATGCCTTTTGAGGAAGAGTCGGCGAGCTGTCGCCAGCGCCATGGACAAATTACAAATTCCTGCTCGAACTTCGTCGAACGTCAGGCTGGGCCAGCCGGTTCATGAAAAGGCTTTGGCCAAACTTCCCCTGGCCAACCCCACAAGTGTAAATAATAGTGGCTGTTAAAGAAAGAAGAAGCCTCCCCTTGCATTGAAGAAAGCACAACGGGAGGTCAGGGCAGCGTGTGGATTAGAAGAAACAGAACGATGACACAAAACAGCGTTGTGTTACCACCTTTTAACGTCAGGATCATACACTTTGGACAGATTATATCCTAGATGTGTTTGCAAATGGTAGTTGAACGTCTTCACTTGTACAGAAATGGATTTGGGGCACGTTGCCCATGGGCCAGTGACGCTCCTGCTTTACACCGCATAATGCAACCCCGTGCATAAAACACCGGTGACCGGTTTGCTTTTTGGTCAGATCACTCGAGCGTGGATCTGCTGCTTCTCCTGACCTAGCGATAAACGGAGGCTCTGAACCTCCAGCAGGAGGTCAGGGCAGTGCGTTTATAAATATCTCGAGCATTTGACACAGTCTATGAGTCTACTTTGCTTTCCAAGCTTCCCTCCTTGGTGCTCCTCAACATAGAAGGTATTCGTGAAGATCTCCGAGCATGGCTTCACACTTTGAGCCGGAAACCCTCCATTCCACCCGGCATTTCTCAATACTGTGGAGAGCCCAACACTCTGAGGATCAACGGCATGTCCAATTCACATCAACAACATGTTACGAGTCTTTTCTTTTCTGTTTTTTCGAGCTCTATTCTGCTCTATCAGCTCTTTTCTCTCATCCGACACTGCAGCCATGTTCGGTCGAACCATCTCACAGTCTGAACACCCTTCCCTGTTGTAGTGTAGTAGATAGTAGAAAAATCGTGCAAATTATGATACAAGCATCAAATTTGGCATTTCTGTTCTGCAGGGCTTTCTGATCAAATCTGCCCGATTGGCCATTTGAAAATCCAAGATGGCGGCCATTTTTCAAGATGGCCGCCAAGTTAGCCTCCCGAAGTTGACTTTTTGCTTAGAAGTATTTGTAGTTGTCCGATTTGCATGATCTAAGTGTGGACTCCTATGTTTTCAATCCTGCTGGAGTGGATTTTCCTATTTTTAAAGCCCCCTGACACACTTTTTCTGATTTTGCACATTTGTTTATGATTTTCATACGTTTGCATGACTTAACATGTATGTAGTAGTAGCTACTTATGCACGGGGTGTAGGGGTGTAGTGTTAGAGGTAGTACCTTTGTTTCAGCAGTCAGCCACATCCCTTGGATGGACTACTGGCACTGGTCCTCATCACTGGGCCAACTCTCATCTATGCCTCCAAGAAGATGCTAGTGCACGGCATCAGCCACACCCTGGTAAACCGCGTTGGCTCGCGGGCTAAACTAGATGAGGGTGGCACACAGAAGGTCTCTGCGTGTGATGGAGTACATCTAGCTCCAAATTTTCGAAGTGCACGAAGTTGATGAAACAGATGTGCTGATTGAATCCAGGCCACTTACCAGTCCTTTAATCAACATTTCCAGTTCATCGCCAACTAAGAATTTCTTGAAGCAGTGATTGTCGGGCACTACCAAGGCACATTGGTGACATCACTGCTGTGAAACTCAGCATGGGGTTCAGTGTCAGCTAAGTAGGAATTGTATGTTGGCATCATTGTTGGCATCATACTGCAACAACTTACTAGTGTCCCAAATGTTGCCTAATCAACCCCGGATCAGTTAGGCAGCCGCACCTGAATCGACAGGACGTGCCAGCGCGGAGAAGCCGAGCAAAGGATAACGGGGTTTTAGTTATCTGGATGGTGTACAGATCGCACGGGACTTATGACACTGGATGAACGATCGGACTAGGTGTAGGGCAGATGCATAAACCTAGTTTATCCCATACAGGAAAGTGTCCATTATACATGTACAGGGTGGTAAAAGGATAAACCCTCGACCCTGAACGTCATACTGGCCATGGACGCGAGTTCTACTGGTAAATCATGGAACACTGTCTGGACCAAGTGTTGCCTATGTCAGGAGATTAAGAAAAAAGATCTAAAGTCCCCCCAGGCCAATCCTGCCAAAAGAGGAGATGATGGGTATATGAACTTGGCAAGGAATATTCCTCTTTTTCACTCACTCAATGCACTACCAATCAAGCTTGACCCTGCAAGACTTGACGAAGGTGGTGGATAGAGGAAACCTTGAGACAAAACAAGGCACGATATCATGAGAGTTGCAGGCTTCTATTTAACAACACAAAGTTACACAGAGCTGAAAAAAGATCAATCCCTGCAGGTGCTAGTGATGAGGGCAGTAGAAGCAAGATCCCACGAAAGGTCCAAGAAGCTAAAACACAAGAATGTTTTCTTTGCGAAACCCAAGGGGGTGAGCTTAGAGAAGCAATGACAATGAAATTGAATAAGAGAATAAACAAATGTGCAAAAACACTCAGTGATAGAAAACTCCTTGCCAAACTGAGTGTAGGAGATGTCGTAGCACAATAACTGAAATATCACCCTGCCTGCTTGGTGGCACCGTATAACCGAGAACGAGACTACCTGAAGGCGCAGGAGCAAGAGAAAGCACAGGGGCACTGGAAGGAAGCATATCCAATTGCTTTCTCCGAACTGGTCACCTACATTAGTGAGATGAAAACTGCCAGTGATAGTACAGATCCACCCATTTTCAGGTTTGCTGATATGACCATGCTTTACAAGCAGAGGCTGGAGCAGCTTGGTGTTGGATCGCCTGATGTTCATCCTACTCGACTTAAAAACCAGCTGCTTTTTCACATCCCCAAGCTGCAAGCTCATCGCCAAGGACGAGATGTTCTGCTGGCTTTTGAGAATGATGTAGGCTCAATCCTCACACAAGCATCCAAGTACGGTGAAGCGATCCATCTAGCGAAAGCTGCTGGGATAATAAGACGAGACATGCTACATCAAAAGTCGCATTTCCGCAGCACGTTTCATGACACAGACCTAGAACAGTCTGTACCACCATCACTTCTCTGCAAATTGTATGCATGGTCGAACATGGCGCAGACATCAAGTCCCAACTCCAGCATGGAGCATCGAAATCTGACCTTTCTATATCACAGCTCCTGCAGTACAACTGCTTTGCCAAGTACAAGGAAGGAACGGATGTCCACAGGCATTCCAATGACCGTGAGACACCTTTTGCAGTCTACGTTGGCCTGTATGTGTTTGCCAAGACGAGGAAGAGACAACTCATTGACATGCTCCATGAGAATGGGTCAGCATATCATACGACAGAGTCCTAGAAGTCTCAGCCCAGTTAGGAGAAGCAGTTGTTGCACGGTATGTGGAAGATGGAGTCATCTGTCCCCCAGTCTTGAGAAAGCAGTTGTTCACAACTGCAGCAGTGGACAACATAGATCATAATCCGACTGCGACCACAGCTCAAACATCCTCCATGGCACAAGTGTGTCCATTTTCCAACATCCAAGCACTGAAAATGCTGGCGATGAACGTGAGCTGCTCAAACTGGAGTCAGAAATGAAGGTGAAGAAAGTTCCAGAGCTTCCAGAAGCATTCACCAATGTTCGACCAGCATACATTACGAAAAATCCCAATCCTCCTCCAGTAGCAAGCCAGTCCTTACCAGCACCCGAGTCAATCTGGTCACACTTGAAAGAAGAATATTCTTGGTTGGAGGAAGTGTTCCTCACTGAGGATGTGACTGATGCAGTCTGCATCACATGGTCAGCCCACCATGCAACACAGAAAAGGAGCCATCCATTTTAAGTGAGCATTTCAGCACTGATGCCTCTGTTGCGAGACCAGGCTCACTCTGTTGCAACGATCAAGCATGTCATGGAGAAGGTCTGTGATACAGTGGCTTTCCTGAACCCAGGGCAGACACCTGTCATTGCTGCTGACCAACCATTGTATGCTCTGGCAAAACAAATACAATGGCAGTGGCCCGAATATGGAGAGGACAAGTTCGTTATCATGTTTGGTGGACTTCATATAGAAATGGCTGCACTGAGATCGATAGGAACACTACTACGACAGTGGCTGGACCAGTTCCATTGTGGAAGCAGAGGTGGCCTCATCTGGTACAGCAGAGTCTTTCCTGTCTGCATCCAGTGTCACCAGGACAAGACAAGCACACCAGATCACTGCATGCAGCTTGTACAAACTATGAAGGAAGCATACCATGACTACCGCTCTGAAGAGTCTAACAGATCAGATCTAACCTTTGAAGATTGGTGTGAACAATGGAGGCAAGAGAGTCCACAGTTCCAGTTCTGGAGTCTGGTGCTGGACATGGAGCTCACCATATTCACCCTGATCCGCTCATTCAGAGAAGGAGACTTCAACCTGTACCGTGAAGCACTTTCAGAACTGGCACCTTACTTCTTTGCTAATAACAATGTCAACTATGCACGATGGATCCCAGTTCACCTCCGAGATATGATGTCGCTTGAGCAACAACATCCAGATGTGGCCAGGGAGTTTCACAAAGGGACTTCGTTATCCACAAGTCTAGAAGAGAATTCTCTGCCCTGGCAATCGACCAAGCCCACGAGCAAAATAATGCAGTCATCAAAGGTGACGGAGGAGCAATTGGGTTGACAGAAGGCCCGGCAGCACTTCGTAGGTGGATGGTCGCTGGACCCGAAGTGAGTCGTCTAGTAGCTGGATACGAGGCCATGTCTGGTATGAAAGATGCAACCAACAACAGCAGACACCATGAGCACACACTGAGTGCCCAGAAATCTTTCTTTGAAAAGGTGAAAGCACTCTCTGCAGTAATGCAGGAGATGGGCAACCCATTCCAAGAAGAATCAGCCGACCTACTGTACTAGACATGAAGAAATTCCAGACCAAACTCTAGCCGAAATGATAGCCACACATCACCAGCGGGGCAAAGAGCAGTTCCATTCATTCATGGAGGGGCTACAGAATGAAGGTGAATGTCCTTTCCATCATCCAATCAAGAAAAACATTTGTTCTTTCTTCAAACAAGAGCAAGCTGGGGGAAGTTCTAAGGAGAAAGTCCTGAAAGACGACTGTCAGCTGTTCTCACGACTGTTCATCTCATGCCAGAACAGGCAGTGTGACTTGCAAGAATTCTTCAAGCATGAGACTCAGTCACACCCTGCATCTCTCAGTGACAGCGGCAAGCTTCATACATGTCAGAAGTCACAGCTGGCTGAAATTCTTGAAGCGCAAGTGAACATCCCAGACAGAGAACCAAGGGAGATGCAATCATCATTGATGGCTCAGCACTTATCAATGCCCTACCTCCACGCACTTCAAAGATATTTGATGACTATGCTAAAGAAGATATCATCCCAAAGGTGGAATCCTATGGTGTCAGGTACGAGAGGGTGGACGTAGTGTTTGATGTGTACAAGAAGTCAAGTCTGAAGTCCGAGGCAGTCGAAAAGGGGGCAAGGAATCAGAAGAAGAGTGACAGGAACCAGTAAGACCCCAAGTAACAGGGAAGAACTTTCTTCGAGATGACAGCAACAAGACTGAGCTGTTTCACTTCCTTGCGGAAAAGATGTGTGAAGCACAGACGACAAGCACAGTCATTGTCACAAAAGGAGAAGATGCCATTAGCAACACAAGGAAGTCACTGGATGCTGTGTCTCCATGTTGTCATGAAGAAGCTGACACTCGAATATTTGTACACACCAGGGATGCAACGACGATGGTAGCAAGTCCATTATCATTAAGGCTAATGACACGGACGTACTAGTCATAGCAATATCTGTACTGCCATCCTTACAGGAACTAGGTCTTGAGAACATGTGGATTGCCTTTGGCCAAGGAGCCAAGGCGTGATGGATTCCAGTCCATGAGGTAGTTTCTGCAATAGGGCCTGAGAAAGCTAGAGGGATCCCATACTTCCATGCGTTCACTGGATGTGACGTCGTGTCTGCCTTCTGTGGTAAAGGGAAGAAAACTGCATGGCAGACTTGGAACGTCTTTGATGATGTTTCTGAAACATTCACCAATCTCAGCCAGCATCCAACATTGATTCGTGATCTTGACCTGCAGAGGCTGGAGAGATTCGTTGTCCTCATGTATGACAGATCAAGCGCAGCCACTGGTGTGGACGGAGCAAGACTGGATCTCTTTGCCCGCAAGCAGAGGCCGTACAACTCAATTCCACCAACACAGGCAGCCCTCAGAGAACATGCAAAGCGTGCGGCCTATCAGGCTGGGATCATCTGGGACCAGGCAACCATCTCCAGTCCAGACACGAGCAGTCCCGCTGAATGGGGATGGACACAGAAAGGAGAGACGTGGCAGATATGTTGGACAACACTACCCCCTATTGCAGCCAGCTGTCAGGAACTGACCAAGTGTTCCTGTAAGAAAGGTTGCAACCGGAGATGCAAGTGCTTTCAGTCAGGGCTCCCCTGCACAGCACTCTGCAGCTGCATATGTGGACAGTAGCAGCTGGAGGAACATTCGCATGGTATGCATAACTTTGAACATTTACTAGCAGGCCCGGTTGTAGAAAGGCCTTAGCTTCATATGACAATCATTAAAGTGGTGCAAAATCAGAAAAAGTGTGTGTCAGGGGCTTTAAAAACAGGAAAATCCACTCCTGCAGGCTTGAAAACATAGGGATCCACACCTAGATCATGAAATCGGACAACTACAAATACTTCTAAGCAAAAAGTCAACTTCGGGAGGCTAACTTGGCGGCCATCTTGAAAAATGGCCGCCATCTTGGATTTTCAAATGGCCAATCAGGCAGATTTGATTAGAATCCCTGGAGAACAAATGTGCCAAATTTGATGCTTGATCATCATTTGCACGATTCCTCTCAAAAAATTGCTGTTATCTGCCCCACTATTGGTGAAAGAGATAAATCGAGAGATGTGATGGAGTCTTCTCTTTTTATTTACATGTTGACTGCTTTTTGACGTTTGCACGTGGTACATACTTAGGAGCCTCGATGATACACATGTCTGTCTGTTTTGCTGTCGCTGATGATCCGTCAACAAGCGATGAAACCGGTCCGGCAGCTGAGGGGGTGTGTAGCATTGGGATTCTCATGTATGTAGGATTTGTGAACGTCTTTATAGTTGTGGAGGAACCCTGGGAAGGGTTTGAAACAGCAAAAGGTTTACCTTGGTAGCCTTTCTTGGTTGCTTTAAGCAGCTTCTTCGGCTGGAAGAGAATGGGATGAGTCAATTTATTTGTATAATCCTAGCCACCTGGATTTAATGATTAGGTGAAAGCTAATTGGTTATTCCCTCCATTCACAGGTGAGAGATGTGAAGTTTTTTTTTTTTGCACAAGTAAATTGTGCAGCATTTGCTGCAATGGGACTCGACCTGTGCTTTGCTGTCTCATCCAGTTCGAGAGTTCGATTTTTATTAATCCAGCTTAGAGTGGTCACAAATAAACGATGTGGCTATATGTCGTTCTGACGAACCCATGAGGGTGAAATCTGGATCAGCGGCTCTGCTTTCATTTATTTGTGACTAAATCTCGGTCTTCAAAGACCTGAGTGCTATATGGATGCCATCCTAGTTTGGAGGTGATTGGCATAATTTATGCTCGTGACGTCAACATCAAGTCGTATTTCGGGTCAGTATTGCCCCTCTTTTCTTTACACACATATATATAT
>CM068954.1:175522468-175536160 GCA_035128595.1 Eptatretus atami | reverse complement strand
AAACTATGTCATGAAAAAAAAAGCTTATGAAATTGTGAAATGAAGGACCAATGAAAAATGTGAAGCAGCAATACGCACCGAAGATCAACTGGCACACTTCTCCCAAGGTGCCTCGGAGCCAGCCACTATAATACCCATCCTTCTGTGCTACTCGTACGATTTCTGCCTGCTGTGCTGCAAACAGGGGCATCCCAAAAGCCTGGCATGCGTCTCAAAACTGACATCAACAGGTGCAGGTACTCCAATCCATCTGTAACAGGCATTTCAACACAAATCATGAGTCAAGACTTTGCCTACAATTTTGTAAACAACACAAAGTATATATATATATATATATATATATATATATATATATATATATATATATATATATTGTTGCGAATTTGCGCCGCGCGGCGTGCGATCGCCACGTGACTCGAATCGCGACGCCTCGCCCACCGGATGGACAATTCTGTCGTGACCCTCTCGGACTAACGCCGGGATCCAGTCACGGGTGGGCCTTTCGGCCTCACCACGATCGTGCCAATCGGCACCCGCGTGGGATAGGGTTGTTCGCCAAACTCGACCTACCTAAGTACCCACGCGGATGGTAAACCGGGCGACCGCACCTCGCCGCAGGTCGACTTCGGATACGGGCCGCTTAAGCGATCCGTTCCGTGCTATCGGATAACCGAGTGGTGTTATCGTCGGCCTCGACGGTTCCTGATTAATTATCGGGCGTCCCGCGCCCTACGTACCCTTTACGTAAAACAAGATGGAGACCCAACGAAGGAAGGACGCAGCGAAACGGGGGAATAATTCAACAAGTACGCATTTTATTTACACAGACGGACACAAAGCACACGTATAGCAAATATTTATAGCAACAATAATAATTAAAGAAATGCACATATAAAGCGAAAGAGTTAAAACCCGATTACGCGACACACGGCCACTTATACAATACTACTTGCCGGACTGGCGCCACACACACACATTTGCACAAAACCCCAAAAGAAAATGAAGTCGCGACTTCCCTGCGTTCAAGTCCTTGGCGACCGTCCTCTGCCGTGGTCCGCGAGCTCTCTCCGCTCCACTCGACGCGAGATCCTCCGGCGTGCTTCGTGCCTGCCCGTGCTGGCCCCTCGACGCCACGGACGGAGCACCGACGAACAGAGAGAGAGCACACGCCGAACCCAGAGAGAACCAGAGAACAGCACGCGCCAGAGAGAACCAGAGAACAGCACGCGCCAGAGAGAACCCGAAGAGCGCCGAACAGAGAGAGAACCAGAGAACAGCACGCGCCAAGAGAAACCAGAGAGCAGCACGCGCCAGAGAGAACCCGAAGAGCGCCGAACAGAGAGAGAGAACCTCCTGCGCCTCTGACTCTTATACCCCCGGCGCCCGCCCCGCTGCCCGCCCCGTTCGTGGCTCACCCTCCTTCGAGAGGGTTCTGGAACAGGGGCGTTCCCTCACCCCGACCGCCTCACACTGTCCATCCGCCAATCGGCGGCGAGCTGCCCTCCCCTCGCTTCTCTCTCCAAGCGCGGAGAAGCCAGACGGGAAAACAGGCCGTAAACGTGCGCATCCTCCTGCTAGCGCTGCGGAGATCGTATCCGCACGGAGCCTGTTGAACGGCGAGGGGGGCGAAGATGTGGCTGCGTGGATGGTGGGGGGTGGCGCGGTTGTTGAGAAGCGGCGTTGTGGTTGGTGGTGGTTGTTCAAATTAAAGAAAGGACAGAAAAACGGCTATCTCGAAGGATCGCAGCCCGAATGAATCACATTAATTCCCTCTAAACAATGGTTTGGGCTAACTACACATGTACTTAAGAAATATATCTCACCTACGGGACCTGAATGGTGTAATGCGAATTTCCACAGCCGTAACAATATATATATATATATATATATAATATATATATATATATATGCAAGTAACAAATGAAAAAAGATAATGGACTCAGATTGAAGGATGGACCTCCTTCTCAAGCATGCTCAGATGGAATTTCCCAAACTTTGCATGTCCTGAGCTTGAGAATGTAAGCAGTTTTGGCGTACAAGTCGATACTTTATCCCCAGATGTCTGCGCCACGACTGATATTCAGAATCGACTTATCTGGGATTTAAGACATTGAATTGCAGAAATGAAAAAAAAAAAATTGCAAAGTGTGATTTTTTCTGAAATAAATTGTGTAATTATTAATTTAAACACACTATGGAAAAAATCATTGCCCGGAACGTTTGCAGATTGGGTGAGCAATGAAATGCGAATCCGCTCACTGACGCATGCAAAATTATCCAATCAATAATGAGGATGGACTCACCTCTTCCTTTTGATTCATCTCTTTCAATCCTAATCTTACGTATCCATCCTTACTGCGTCATCTCAAAAAGCCCCCCGTAAGGTCACGCAAGTCGTACACGGCAGCTTTTAATTTGGAAATTCAATTTTGAGAAATGATTTTCAGAAATGAAAATAAAATTCAGAAATGATTCAATTTTGGTGAACATCTGGATCCGGATCCAGATCTGATAAAAAAATTTTTAAGTGATTCTTCACCATTGAGAGATAGGGCCAAAAACGATATAGAGCATGATATTTCAAAAAAATGTATTGCGCCAGATATGTTCTCGTGGATCAGGCATTACAGGGCGGAGGTATGCGCTCTACCGAGTGCCCTTCTAGTTACAAAAAGTGTCAGGTGTTCATGTTTATCAAGGAGGAGTGAACTACGACAAACTGTAATTGCTATGAGACAGTGCTGATAATTATGATTCTGGAGCTCGTTTTAAATACTGTACCTCTCTCTCTCTATGTTATGATACCAAGCATGTTGAAAAAAAAAATTTACATTCCTAATTTATCCGAAAAGTCATCGCACAAACTAATTCAAATGATATTCACAAAACAGCTCATTAATATTTGTGACGATGGAAGCACCGTAGCTTGCGATGTGTCGTGAGTATCACGGAGGAATTAACGTCTCGATTGTTCTGAATGAGTTTTAATAACTACCATAGTTGATCTGGCTTCATCTTACACTCCAAATTGACTTCTCTATGAATGAAAGAAAGAAAAAAAAATGGGGAAGATTAGACCAATTTGACTTGTTTCTCCAATCAATTTATACTAGCATAACCCGCGCTCTGCGCGACATGTTGGGGTGGGTGTGTTTGAGAAAGGAACTGATGCGAGTATCAGTAGTAATTTACTTTAATGCAGTAAGTGGAATACGATTTCACTGTTTCAGAACCATTTTATTTTACTTTTTTTTGTAATGCACCTCATATGGTCTTTGAGATAATGTAAGCCGAATATCACGTTACTCGAGCGCAGAACAAAGTCGAAGATAGCGCGACACGAAACCCAAACTCGGAAATAATATATAAGATGCTGACAAAAACGGTAAATTGACCAAAAACAAAATCCATAAGGGATAATAGAAAGTATGAGTACATGTACTGGTTAGCCAATGGAAGGATTACAATGCATCAATTAGTAAAATTAAAAAAATAATTAATAGACGGGAAATAAATATTATAGAGATCATTCAAGGAGGGATTTCGAGATTTGTAGAAGGGAGGAATCTAAAGCATGGTGGACGTGAAGCAACCAAGCCGACAATCCTACAAACAGCGACTCCATGCCACAAGCCATATTAGTCACGAGGGTTGTAAAAGTGCTGAGTGCAGACTTGGCGTGGTATGCGAGATCAGAAATGGCAACACGAGCAGCTGAGGAATAGGTCACGGATGATGGGAGCAAACCTGAAATTGGAGCCACCTTCTGCATTGGTGGAAAATGGCAGGTGCTTGTGCAACTTCCCGATACATGGCTTTTGATGTATCCATTGCATCCTGCGTCGACGCTCACCGATATCTACCCCGATTAAGCAATCGCATTGCAAAGTAAAAAAAAAAAATAGATATTAAAGAGCATGTACTTGTAACACACAGAACCCCAAGTGGAACAGTAAACAGATGTTGTAATCACCGGCACCTCTCCCATAATCAGGCTATAATTAAACTATCATATATGTGCAAGTCAGCCCTCAATGTGCTGCTGCCTTCGCCGAATGAAGGACTACAATGAATAAGAAAGGTCAAGTGCATCTCCTTGGAGAACTCCTGCAAGGATATCAATCAAAAGGATCAGTTTCCCATCTGGTTATAGAATTACTGCACAACTAATGTCCTTCGTGATTGCTCGAGCCTGACTGGTGGATTCGGGAACACCATATGCTCTAAAAATCTTGATCATTCCACCTATGTACCGAATCAAAGGCCTCATTCGTGAATCGATGCCGTGCCAAAATATATATACATATATATATATATATATATATATATATATATATATATATATATATATATATATATATATATATATATACATATATGCAACTGTCAACCCATTTCCTCTGAAGCTATAGTGATCCGGCGGTCTATTTATTGGTTGCAAATGTGACCGAGTAATGATTAGAAATCATCCTATTGAAGATCTCAGCTGGTGTCGGTGTCAAACACATACAACGGTAGCGGTAGTTTGCTTTGTTAAGGTCACTTTTCTCTGGAATTTGGGTCACTCACTCACACACACACACCACACACACAACCATTTTTCGAGTTTGTGAATAATTAACACTTTCCACTTCTCAAAACCTCCTTAGACCAGTCTATTTCAGTCCACTTCAGGACAGTGGCCTGCCTCAATTCATGTTGGGTGGGGGGTGGGGAGCGTTTGGGCACATTCACCACGCTTACTCGCCTGTGAGTCGGCGAGTAAGCAGCCACTGAAATATAAATCGCACCGGTCGAGTGGAGAAAGAAATGCCGTTTAACCGCTGGATCAATCAGCAATTTAAAAAGAGCGATAAATTGAGCAGGATGTTATCTACTCACTTCCTCTCCACACTTTTGCAAGGATGCCATCAAGCCCTACCACCTCCCTGTTACTCTGGTCTTCTCCAATCCATTTAGGCCAAATGCCCGAGTCACGGAAATTGCCGTTGTACAATGTACGACGCTCTCGATTTCCCTCTCATCAACCGTTACATCGGGTAGCTCTCGTACTAGCGAGGTGAAGTACTTCACTCCCGCCATTCTCCGCATCTATCTGACAGCGTGCTGCGTTTCAGTCATCCACGATTTGTGGCCTTTCTGCTCATGGTGTGATTAGCGGTGGTCCAGGCCAGACAACTGTTCGGGTTGACTGGCTTGAAGCACCGACAAGACAAGCCAGTCCACCCGTCACGTCCTCCAGCTCTGCCATCTTCCCAAAGGTTTTCTTTTCAACGCATTCTGCCTTCTTCCTAGAGGGGTAGAACCGCTGCAGTAGCTTCATTATTTGCCTGCAAAATATCATATTTCAGATCATGCAATCGGAAGTCATCCTTGGCGGCACAGAGAGCATTGTAACGGTTTTATATACAATATCTACTCGTATACACCCTCTTCCGACCCATGGATGCCATTTCATGGGCTCCAAACGTAGCAAGACGATAGGTCTGTATAAAAGCTCGCGATTCATTTGACGGTGACGATGCTCACATCGATGAATGAGTTTTAGGCATTCTTCACAATGAATCCTACAACTTATTCATCGTGAAAAGTAAACGTTTCGCCATTTCTTGCTCGTCAGTAAATCTTAGCTTTGGCACCAGTTGTGAACCACACTTATTTATCGATGATTCTCATTATTATCCGCATGCTTAAAAAATGAAACGGGGATACATTGTAATCGGGTCTGTCCGTCTGTCCGTCACACTATCTCCCAAACAAATGTGCAGAATTTCACCAAACTCGGTAGTTATGATCACCCACATGGCACAACGACATGAGAGCAGTATCATTTTTGGCCTCGGTATCTGGGGCCCGAGAGCGCGAACGGATAAAAGGTCAAATACCAAAAAAATCCAATTACGGGCACATTTTTTTAATGAATCTTTTATATGTGCAATCAGCATCGGGGGACGCATGAAATATGGAACGATTTTGGGGATTTGATCCCCTGCTTCATACCCCCAGGACATGGGGGACTTCGGGTCATAGGGCTCAAAACAGAAGATTGTTGTTTAATCAAAATTTGATATATTGGGTCACCTCCTTGGTGGAACTTTTTTCATCTATCAACTTTGCTTTAGGTGGAAGCGTTGAGATTTGCGATGGCGTACCATCGACTTCACTGTAGTTTTTTTTTTTTGTAAGGAGCATCTATTTATAAATTGCACGGCAAAGGGGGGAGAGGGGGGAGAGGGGTGAGTGACATGGCTAAAATGAGAAGTTTTAGCCTGGTGTTGGTTCAGTGGTTAGGGTGGCGGCTTGGGATCCTAGGGTCCTGAGTTCAAGCCTCGTCGGCCGCTGAATTAATACACCAGGGGGTTGACTCAGCCTGTCATCCTTCCGAGGTCGGCGAAATGAGTACCAGTTCCAGTGTGTGGACTGGTAGAGGGGCACTGCATCAGCGACACAGTCGCGCTTCAAGAAATGATAGCTACCCCGGCAGCTAAGCTGCCATACGACCACCACCACCAGAATGTTTTAATTGAGAAAAGGAAGAGAACGAAGAATAACAAAGATGGGGAGGAAAGGAGTGCATGGAAGTGCGGGAGGATCTGGGAGAGAATGGAATGACATTTGGGAAGAGTTATGAGTCAGGGGAAGGAAGTGAAGGGATGACAGACCTGCCTGACACCTGTTTTTTGGAGGATTGGAGAGGACAAAATGGAACAGATCGGGGGATTAGGGAGTTAAAAACGGTCATATTTGCGTATCTATCTATAATTCCAGCAATCTGTGTGTCTGTCTGTCTGTCTGTATGTGTGTGTGTGACCGCTGTTTCTCAACAACCACTGGTCCGATCTCATTGAAACTTGCCAGGTATATTGCTGGGGACCTGAGGCCACGCATGTACGGGCACGCGAGAGCGAAGGAACAGAGCCTGTGTGATTGTTGTTTCTGGCACTTGGTTTGAAAGTTTTTTTTTTTTTTGCACGTACGCGCACGCACGTACGGGCACGCGAGAGCGAAGGAACGGCCTGTGTGGTTGTTGTTTCTGGCACGCGGTTTGAAAGTTTTTATTTTTTTTTTTGCACGTACAGCCACGCGAGAGCGAAGGAACGGCCTGTGTGGTTGTTGTTTCTAGCACTTGGTTTGAAAGTTTTTTTGTTTTTTTTTGCATGTATGGCCACGCACGTACGGCCACGCGAGAGCGAAGGAACGGCCTGTGTGGTTGTTGTTTCTGGCACGCGGTTTAAAAGGTTTTTTTTGCACGTACGGCCACGCACGTATGGCCACGCACGTACGCCAGCGAGAGCGAAGGAACGGCCTGTGTGGTTGTTGTTTCTAGCACTTGGTTTGAAAGTTTTTTGTTTTTTTTTTGCATGTACGGCCACGCACGTACGGCCACGCGAGAGCGAAGGAACGGCCTGTGTGGGTTGTTTCTGGCACGCGGTTTAAAAGTTTTTTTTGTTTTTTTTGCACGTACGGCCACGCACGTATGGCACGCACGTACGGCCACGCGAGAGCGAAGGAACGGCCTGTGTGGTTGTTGTTTCTGGCACGCGTTGAAAGTTTTTTTTCTTTTTTTTGCACGTACGGCCACGCACGTATGGGCACGTGAGAGCGAAGGAACGGCCTGTGTGGTTGTTGTTCTGGTACCGCGGTTTGAAAGTTTTTTCTTTTTTTGCACGTATGGCCACGCACGTACGGGCACGCGAGAGCGAAGGAACGGCCTGTGTGGTTGTTGTTTCTGGCACTCGGTTTGAAAGTTTTTTTTTGTTTTTTTTTTTTTTTTGCACATACGGCCACGCACGTACGGCCACGCGAGAGCGAAGGAACGGCCTGTGGTTGTTGTTTCTGGCACGCGGTTTGAAATTTTTTTTTTGTTTTTTTGCATGTACGGCCACGCGAGAGCGAAGGAACGGCCTGTGTGGTTGTTGTTTCTAGCACTTGGTTTGAAAGTTTTTTTGTTTTTTTTGTTGCATGTACGGCCACGCGAGAGCGAAGGAAGACGGCCTGTGTGGTTGTTGTTTCTGGCACTCGGTTTGAAATTTTCTTTGTTTTTTTTGCACGTACGGCCACGCGAGAGCGAAGGAACGGCCTGTGTGGTTGTTGTTTCTGGCACGCGGTTTGAAAGTTTTTTTTGTTTTTTTTGCATGTACGGCCACGCGAGAGCGAAGGAACGGCCTGTGTGGTTGTTTGTTTCTGGCACGCGGTTTGAAAGTTTTTTTGTTTTTTTTTGCACGTACAGCCACGCGAGAGCGAAGGAACGGCCTGTGTGGGTGTTGTTTTCAGCACTTGATTTGAAATTTTTTTTGTTTTTTTTTTTTTGCACGTACGGCCACGCGAGAGCGAAGGAACGGCCTGTGTGGTTGTTGTTTCTGGCACGTGGTTTAAAAGTTTTTTTTGTTTTTTTTGCACGTACGGCCACGCACGTACGGCACGCGAGAGCGAAGGAACGGCCTGTGTGGTTGTTGTTTCTGGCACTCGGTTTGAAAGTTTTTTTATTTTTTTTTGTAGCGTACGGCCATGCACGTACACCACGCACGTACGGCCACGCGAGAGCGAAGGAACGGCCTGTGTGGTTGTTGTTTTTCTGGCACTTGGTTTGAAAGTTTTTATTATTTTTTTTGTACGTACGGCCACGCACGTACAGGCACGCGAGAGCGAAGGAACGGCCTGTGTGGTTGTTGTTTCTGCACGCGGTTTGAAAGTTTTTTTTGTTTTTTTTGCATGTACGGCCACGCGAGAGCGAAGGAACGGCCTGTGTGGTGTTGTTGTTCTGGCACGCGGTTTGAAAGTTTTTTGTTTTTTTTGCACGTACAGCCACAGCGAGAGCGAAGGAACGGCCTGTGTGATTGTTGTTTCTAGCACTTGGTTTGAAAGTTTTTTTTGTTTTTTTTTTGCACTACGGCCACGCGAGAGCGAGGGAACGGCCTGTGTGGTTGTTGTTTCTAGCACTTGGTTTGAAAGTTTTTTGTTTTTTTTTTGCACGTACGGCCACGCGAGAGCGAAGGAACGGCCTGTGTGGTTGTTGTTTCTAGCACTTGGTTTGAAAGTTTTTTTTTTTTTTTTTTGCAAGTACGGCACGCGAGAGCGAAGGAATGGCCTGTGTGGTTGTGTGTTTCTGGCACGTGGCTTAAAAGGTTTTTTGTTTTTTTTTGCACGTACGCGCACGCGCACGTAGGCCACGCGAGAGCGAGGAACGGCCTGTGTGGTTGTTGTTTCTGGCACGCGTGTGTAAAAGGTTTTTTTTGCACGTACGGCCACGCACGTATGGCCACGCACGTACGGCAACGCGAGAGCGAAGGAACGGCCTGTGTGGTTGTTGTTTCTGGCACTTGGTTTGAAAGTTTTTTTGTTTTTTTTTTGCACGTACGGCCACGCACGTACGGCCATGCGAGAGCGAAGAGAACGGCCTGTGTGGTTGTTGTTTCTGGCACGCGTTTAAAAGTTTTTTTTGTTTTTTTTGCAGTACGGCCACGCACGTATGGCCACGCATGTACGGCCAGCGAGAGCGAAGGAACGGCCTGTGTGGTTGTTGTTTCTGGAACGCGGTTTAAAGTTTTTTTTGTTTTTTTTTCACGTTACGGCCACCACGTATGGCCACGCACGTAGGCCACGCGAGAGCGAAGGAACGGCCTGTGTGGTTGTTGTTTCTGGACCGGTTTGAAAGTTTTTTGGGTTTTTTTTGCACGTACGGCCACGCGAGAGCGAAGGAACGGCTGTGTGTTGTTGTTTCTGGCACGCTTTGAAAGTTTTTTTTTGTTTTTTTTGCTTCACGTACGGCCACGCACGTACGGGCACGGAGAGCGAAGGAACGGCCTGTGTGGTTGTTGTTTTCTGGCACGCGGTTTGAAAGTTGTTTTTTTTTTTTTTTGCACATACGGCCACGGCACGTACGGCACGCGAGAGCGAAGGAACGGCTGTGTGGTTGTTGTTTCTGGCACCGCGTTTGAAAGTTTTTTTTTTGTTTTTTTATTTTTTTGCCTGGCCAGGCATGTCGGCATGCAAGAGCGAGGAACGGCCTGTGTGGTTGTTGTTTCTGGCACGCGTTTGAAATTATTTTTTTTTGAATGTGGCACGCGAGAGCGAAGGAACGGCCTGTGTGGTTGTGTGTTTCTGTCACGCGCGGTTTGAAAGTTTTTTTTTTGTTTTTTTTTTGCACGTACAGCCACGCGAGAGCGAAGGAATGGCCTGTTGGTTGTTGTTTCTAGCACTTGTGTTTGAAAGTTTTTTTTGTTTTTTTTTTTTGCACGTACGGCCAACGCGAGAGCGAAGGAACAGGCCTGTGTGGTTGTTGTTTCTGGCACTCGGGTTTGAAAGTTTTTTTATTTTTTTTGTACGTACGGCCATGCACGTACAGCCACGCACGTACGGCCACGCGAGAGACGAAGGAACGGCCTGTGTGGTTGTGTGTTTCTGGCACTTGGTTTGAAAGTTTTTTTGTTTTTTTTTGCACGTACGGCCACGCGAGAGCGAAGCAACGGCCTGTGTGGTTGTTGTTTCTGGCACTCGGTTTGAAAGTTTTTTTTTGTTTTTTTTTGCAACGTACGGCCACGGCGAGAGCGAAGGAACGGCCTGTGTGATTGTTGTTTCTAGCACTTGGTTTGAAAGTTTTTTTGTTTTTTTTTTGCACGTACGGCGCACGCGAGAGCGAGGGAACGGCCTGTGTGGTTGTTGTTTCTAGCACTTGGTTTGAAAGTTTTTTTGTTTTTTTTTTGCACGTACGGCCACGCGAGAGCGAAGGAACGGCCTGTGTGGTTGTTGTTTCTAGCACTTGGTTTGAAAGTTATTTTTTTTTTTTTTGCGAAGTACGGCCACGCGAGAGCGAAGGAAATGGCCTGTGTGGTTGTTGTTTCTGGCACGTGGTTAAAAGGTTTTTTTTGTTTTTTTGCACGTACGGCCACGCCGTACGGCCACGCGGAGAGCGAAGGAAACGGCCTGTGTGGTTGTTGTTTCTGGCACGCGGTGTAAAGGTTTTTTTTGCACGTACGGCCACGCACGTATGGCCACGCACGTACGGCAACGCGAGAGCGAAGGAACGGCCTGTTGGTTTGTTGTTTCTGGCACTTGTTTTGAAAGTTTTTTTTGTTTTTTTTGCACGTACGGCCGCCACGTACGGCCATGCGAGAGCGAAGGAACGGCCTGTGTGGTTGTTGTTTCTGGCAAGCGGTTTAAAAGTTTTTTTGTTTTTTTTGCACGTACGGCCACGCACGTATGGCCACGCACGTACAGGCCACGGAAGCGAAGGAACGGCCTGTGTGGGTTGTTGTTTCTGGCACGCGGTTTAAAAGTTTTTTTTGTTTTTTTTGCACGTACGGCCACGCACGTATGGCCAACGCACGTACGGCCACGCGAGAGCGAAGGAACGGCCTGTGTGGTTGTTGTTTCTGGCACGCGGTTTAAAAAGTTTTTTTTGTTTTTTTTGCACGTACGGCCACGCACGTATGCCACGCACGTACGGCCACGCGAGAGCGAAGGAACGGCCTGTGTGGGTTGTTGTTTCTGGCACGCGGGTTTTGAAAGTTTTTTGGGTTTTTTTTGCACGTACGGCCACGCGAGAGCGAAGGAACGGCCTGTGTGGTTGTTGTTTCTGGCACTCGGTTTGAAAGTTTTTTTTTATTTTTTTTATTTTTTTTGCACGTACGGCCACGCACGTACGGCCATGCGAGAGCGAAGGAACGGCTGTGTGGTTGTTGTTTTCTGGCACGCGTTTGAAAATTTTTTGTTTTTTTTTGCATGTACGGGCCACGCGAGAGCGAAGGAACGGCCTGTGTGGTTGTTGTTTCTGTCACAGCGTTTGAAAAGTTTTTTTTGTTTTTTTTTGCACGTACAGCCACGCGAGAGCGAAGGAATGGCCTGTGTGGTTGTTGTTCTAGCCTTGGTTTGAAAGTTTTTTGTTTTTTTTTTGCACGTACGGCCACGCGAGAGCGAAGGAACGGCCTGTGTGGTTGTTGTTTCTGGCACTCGGTTTGAAAGTTTTTTTTATTTTTGTACGTACGGCCATGCACGTACAGCACGCACGTCACGGCCACGCAGAGCGAAGGAAACAGCCTGTGTGGTGTTGTTTCTGGCACTTGGTTTGAAAGTTTTTTTGTTTTTTTTTTGCACGTACGGCCAAGCGAGAGCGAAGCAAGGCCTGTGTGGTTGTTGTTTCTGGCACTCGGTTTGAAAGTTTTTTTTTGTTTTTTTTGCACGTACGGCCACGCGACGAGCGAAGGAACGGCCTGTGTGATTGTTGTTTCTAGCACTTGGTTTGAAAGTTTTTTTGTTTTTTTTTTGCACGTACGGCCACGCGAGAGCGAGGGAACGGCCGTGTGTGGTTGTTGTTTCTAGCACTTGGTTTGAAAGTTTTTTTGTTTTTTTTTGCACGTACGGCCACGCGAGAGCGAAGGAACGGCCTGTGTGGTGTTGTTTCTAGCACTTGGTTTGAAAGTTTTTTTTTTTTTTTGCAAGTACGGCCACGCGAGAGCGAAGCGGGATGATGTGGATGGTCCTGTGTGGTTGTTGTTTCTGGCACGTGGTTTAAAAGGTTTTTTTTGTTTTTTTTTGCACGTACGGCCACGCACGTACGGCCACAGCGAGAGCGAAGGAAACGGCCTGTGTGGTTGTTGTTTCTTGGCACGCGGTGTAAAAGGTTTTTTTTGCACGTAGGCCACGCACGTATTGCGAGCCACGCACGTACGGCAACGCGCTGAGAGCGAAGGAACGCCTGTGTGGTTGTTGTTTCTGGCACTTGGTTTTAAAGTTTTTTATTGTTTTTTTTGCGAACGTACGGCCACGCACGTACGGCCAGCGAAGAGCGAAGGAACGCCTGTGTGGTTGTTTTGTTTCTGGCACGCGTTTAAAAAAGTTTTTTTTGTGTTTTTTTTGGCACGTACGCCACGCGAGAGCGAAGGAACGGCCTGCTGTGGTTGTTGTTCTGCAACTCGGGTTTGAAAGTTTTTTTTGTTTTTTTTTGCACGTACGGCCACGCGAGAAGCGAAGGAACGGCCTGTGTGGTTGTTGTTTCTGGCACCGGTTTTGAAAGTTTTTTTTTTTTTTTTTGCAGACGTACGGACGCACGACGTACGGCCGTGAGAGCGAAGGAACGGCCTGTGTGGTTGTTGTTTCCTGGCACGCTGGTTTGAAGAGTTTTGTTTTTTTTGCCACGCTACGGCCACGCACGTCGTGTAACTAAATAGATCGTCCTGAGCCATGATCTAGGAACAAGACGGTTTATACCGAATGGAACAAAATTTCGGGATGGCAGCACAGCTCACAGCTCGGAGTGAGTGCACCCACCTATGAGCCATGGAATCTCCAGTCGGGGTATGTTCAGGTACCAAGCAGCTCGCTAGCAGCTTGCCAAGCCAGCCGTTCCTTATCAACGATTGTGCAAAGAGTGCTTGCTCGATTGCTTAAGCCGCTTGGCGAGCGCTCTACAAAAAAGCTTGGTAACTGAACACAGCCAAGATGTTCGATTCCCGCCAAAACTATACACCGTCCGATTGGTTCCTCACCCAGGAGGGATTTACATAATTGATGACGTCATCCTCAGGATGTAGTTAAGCAGGTCGGACCATGGATGACCTCGTGATTTCACACATTCATGTCCACCTAGGAGAACACCGCGCATGGAGGAACAAGCTCTTTAAATACCACACGGACTACGGTAGGTTTTATCCTCCGAAAACTACCGCGTCCAGAGAGAACGGCGGAACACGATGA
>CM068954.1:175509741-175522252 GCA_035128595.1 Eptatretus atami | reverse complement strand
GGGAATCGGGAAGGTGAAAAGGGAAACAAAATATTTTTAAAAAAAACAGAAAACGTTATTTCAGGTGAAGCTTACACTGTCCAGGAGATCAGCAGGTTGTATAAACGAAGAAGAAGAAAGAAAAGAAGAAAGAATGAGAAAAAGAGAGAAGAAGAAAGGAAGAGAGAAGAAGAAAGAGAGGAAAAGAAGAAAAGGAAAGAAGAGGAAGAAAAAAAAACTACAATAAATTTTACGAATCCAACAACATTATTTACATATTATGATCGGGGTGTCTGCGAGCGATGGAAGGTTCCCGAAGGTTTGGCACACATCGTCACACAATTCCCTCGGGACATCCGGACAAGGGACCCACATCGCGCCTTTTCCACTCTACCAGGTAGATGGGGGATCAGCTGATCAGGTGTACCGTCAAAACCGTGCCGATTGAGCCAAAAAGCACCGTCGACCCTGTAAATCGCTGTTAAAATTTATAAAACAAACGGGTCGAACAATGTAAGGTTCCCCCGTGCCGGACTTGTCCGCTCCAGCCGAAATGTTTTGGTGCGTGGCATATCTAGAGCCTCGAGGCTCTGAAAACACCATTAAAACAAAAAAATAATACGAAGAAGAAGAAGATTAATAAACTCGTGTTCCACAGACGTAATCCCTCAGTCAAGTCTGAGGTAATCACTGCATCGACATTAATTTTTTAATCTTTACGTAGATATTTTTCATTTACACAATGAGAGTTTTACATCGTTTACATTTTATGATTGTGTCCGAAATAAATGCCACCGAGTATTTTTTTCCCACTTAAGACGGGAAGTACATGTCGG
This sequence comes from Eptatretus atami, assembly GCA_035128595.1. Lineage (NCBI taxonomy): Eukaryota > Metazoa > Chordata > Myxini > Myxiniformes > Myxinidae > Eptatretus > Eptatretus atami. Next base: position 175,521,437 of record CM068954.1, on the reverse strand, counting down.
AGTATAACTAGCTCGGCTTGTAGTTCCTCCTTTGTTCCAAGTTGGATGGTACAGTGTGGTACAGTGCAGTACCTTACACAAGCGGCGGGAAAATTAAATAATGATTCGACATTTCTGCCTTGACAACGTTGTGATTGGATGGTCAACCGGGAACAATTTACATCGGAACCCTGTGGGAGGAGCTTATTCCGAGGGAGGAGCTTGTGCTTACAGTGAGGCTTGTGTTGGGCCGTGACACCGGGATTGCAAAGTAAGTGCAAAAGTAGTTAACTAGTGTGTATGTAAAGGTGACAAACATGGTTAACAGTGTGTGTGAGTGTAAAGGTGACAAACATGGTTAATGGTAATTATGGAGGTGTGTGTGTGTGTGTAAGGTGACAAACATGGTGATTAATGGAGGTGTGTGTAAAGTGACAAACATGGTGATTAATGGAGGTGTGTGTGTGTGTGTAAAGGGACAAACATGGTGATTAATGGAGGTGTTTGTGTGAAGGTGACAACATGGTGATTAATGGAGGTGTGTGTGTGTAAAGGTGACAAACATGGTGATTAATGGAGTGTGGTGTGTGTGTAAAAGGTGACAAACATGGTGATTAATGGAGGTGTGTGTGTGTGTGTAAAGTGACAAACATGGTGATTAATGGAGGTGTGTGTGTGTAAAGGTGACAAACATTGTGATTAATGGAGTGTGTGTGTGTGTAAAGGTGACAAACATGGTGATTAATGGAGGTGTGTGTGTGTGTATATGTGTGTGTGTATGTGTGTATATGTGTGTGTGTAAAAGTGACAAACATGGTGATTAATGGAGGTGTGTGTGTGTGTGTGTGTGTAAAGGTGACAAACATGGTGATTAATGGAGGTGTGTGTAGTGTGTGTGTGTGTGTAAAGGTGACAAACATGGTGATTAATGGAGGTGTGTGTGTGTAAAGGTGACAAACATGGTGATAATGGAGGTGTGTGTGTGTTAAAGTGACAAACATGGTGATTAATGGAGTGTGTGTGTGTGTAAAGGTGACAAACATGGTGATTAATGGAGGTGTGTGTGGTGTAAAGGTGACAAACATGGTGATTAATGGGGTGTGTTGTGTGTGTGTGTGTGTGGTGGTAAAGGTGACAAACATGGTGATTAATGGAGGTGTGTGTGTGTGTAAAGGTGACAAACATGGTGATTAATGGAGTGTGTGTGTGTGTTAAAGGTGACAAACATGGTGATTAATGGAGGTGTGTGTGTGTGTGTGTAAAGGTGACAAACATGGTGATTAATGGAGGTGTGTGTGTGTGTGTGTGTGTAAAAGTGACAAGCATGGTTAATGGTGATTATGGAGGTGTGTGTGTGTAAAGGTGACAAACATGGTGATTAATGGAGGTGTGTGTGTGTGGTCACCTTTACACACACACACACACACACACACTCACACACACCTCCATAATCACCATGTTTGTCACCTTTACACACACACTCACACACACCTCCATTAATCACCATGTTTGTCACGTTTACACTCACACACACTGTTAACCATGTTTGTCACCTTTACATAACACACACACACCTCCATTTATCACCATGTTTTGTCACCTTTACACACACACAAACCTCCATTAATCACCATGTTTGTCACCTTTACACACACACACACCTCCATTAATCACCATGTTTGTCACCTTTACAGACACACACACACACACCTCCATTAATCACCATGTTTGTCACCTTACACACACACCTCCATAATCACCATTAACCAACCATGCTTGTCACTTTTACACACACACACACACAACCTCCATAATCACCATTAACCATGCTTGTCACTTTTACACACACACACACACACACCTCCATTAATCACCCTGTTTGTCACTTTTACACACACATACACACACACATATACACACACTACACACACACACACACATATACACACCTCCATAATCACCATTAACCATGCTTGTCACTTTTACACCACACACACAACACATACACACATATACACACATACACACACCTCCATTATCACCATGTTTGTCACTTTTACACACACACAATATACACACATACACACCACACATATACACACACACACACACACACACACACACACACCTCCATTCATCACATGTTTGTCACCTTTACACACACCACACCTCCATTAATCACCATGTTTGTCACCTTTACACACACACACCTCCATTAATCACCATGTTTGTCCACTTTTACACACACACATAATACACACACACAATACACACACACATAATACATACATATACACAACACATCACACCAGATATACTACACCACACACAACACTCCTACTACATCACAACACATATATCACCCAACCTACCACACACACATTCTATCATATATTTATCATCACATAACACACCATCTACCAATCGACCACTACATATTCCGTCTCCCCTTGTCCCTCAATTTCCACCACACACTATCAGCTACAGCACCAAATACGTTTGCACCCATCAGTACATGTCATCTCCTAACGTTTAGCTGATAACCGTACAAGTCGGCAGTCTCATACGCATCACCCATACACTTTATCTCAATAATATCCAGCACACCTATACACATCATTATTACACGTAAGAACAGCTTATAGAACACACCACACATGATACACGCCCACTCTGCATGCACATCTATACTACACTTAACCACACACATCACATACACACTAAAGATTATACCACACCCATCACACACACATCATACGTGACTGCTCCGCTCCACACTACACACACACACATATATGCTCACCTTATTATCACTCTTACATTTACAGCCCACAGCCAGCCTACTACGTACATATACCAACTCAGCTGATCAATTTCCTACGCACACACACACATAGTACACATGCACCACATATACGGTGCAGCGATGCATCACATATAATGCTACACTCTGTCCCTCCCACAGATATCCCCCAGTTTTACTACCAGCCACCTCAACAAATGAATTCCTCGCCCCCATATATGAACAATCTCGACGAATCTGTACTCTACCTAGAAAATAACCTTATATATCATTTTTTGCGCTACTCACATGTAGTCACAGTTATGTACGTGCCGCTACCGCAACCCAATTCGTATGCTATCATCTGCACTCATCTAACTCGGCACACCTTACAACCTAGCTGTCCCAAGTACATCTTAACAGCCTCAGCATTTCTATATCCAAAACCTTACCTCCAGTCAACACACTACTTCAGGCTGAGCCACTTAACATCTGACCTACACGTGTCATAGGATGCTGCATCTCCTTGACCTGACGCATCCTTCCTCTTATCTAGTGCACATTCGCCTCCTTCACTTGTTCCTTAATTCTACACATAATCTGGATCGTATTCAATCACTCGCGTTCAGCGATACTTCATTGTACTTCGTAACCACGTCTCTTGTCCCTTTCCGAGTTCATTACGATCACGCGCTGATGATCCCCATCCGCTAGCTCTTTCACACTTCTGCTCTGCCGACTTCTGATCGCTTATTCTACTCATGATCACCAGATCTACTACGAAGCTTCTTTATTGACTTGCTCCGGCCGAGTGCATCCGTACTTCCATCCACTACATTTTGATTCATGCTGCCCGGCCGTTCCGACCTAGCCTCGGCACTCAACTCCCAGTTCAATTGTGCAATACTTTCGTTAACGCTAGTACAATGACTAAGCCTCCATTATCTACCTAATGACATTATACTGTCCCCAACTATCAGAGACGTTCATCTGATGCCGCGCCTCATCCTTGGTACGTACACGCCTGCCGCCATACTTTGGCGACGATAATCTCCGATATGCGCCCTGCCACATCGGGTATTCATAAATCACATCACAGAGATGTCTACTTTACATCACACGCACTGTGATTCCTTTAGTCTCTATACCGACTAGAGCTTCCTATGCATATCAATTCATTCTTCGCAGCTCGATACCTCATCACACACGGATACTGGCCTCTTGATCTATTGTAATCCACCTTCATGCTCCCGTACTCAATCAATTTAGTTATAATCACCCTTACGCTCCATGGCACTCCTTTTCCTCTCATCTCCAACTTTACATCTGCTGACCTCTGCCATGTTTCGAATTCCTCATCATCAGTAGAACACTATCTATCCCACTCTAATCTAGCACTCCTTTTTCCATGATAGCGAGAAGCAACGCTACCCCACAGCTTACCAAATGAAACCCGAGACTAACGCATACGCTGTTCTTACGCTGCACATCCTTCCTCGGATGGTATCTCGTCCGATTGAATGTTTACATACGACCTTACATCAACGAAAGTGACCCTTCTTAACCCGAACCATCCATCTGGGACGACCATATTCTCTTTACTAGTAGCCAGCTTGACGAACTCTCACGACGCGCTACCTCTTACCACGGCGTCTGACGACATTAATTCCAAGTATTTTGTTTCAACAAGCACTCTTATTACTGCTGCCATCTATATCTCTCATCCATTTTGTGAGGTCCATCAGTCTTATACTCTACCGACACCGATGCCGCTGGTCACTTGAACATATATATTACTTTCTATGCTCATTTAATTTCATCGCGAATTCACACTCGCCACCATCATGCACCTGGCAACATGCCCTCGATCCATAACACTCGCTTATAGCCATAACACTTGTCTACTGTCCATCCTTTTTAAATAATTTACCACAGTATCCATATCATCAAGATGTCCCTTACGCGCAGCACGTTTCCTAATCTCGATACCCCAAGGGCGAAACGTGAGTAATCTTTTTACCTGGCACCTAACAGTTCTACAACGTAAATTTATATCTACACCACACAGATATCCACACATTCAGAATCAATTTACGTCAATGCATCACCTCAATAACTACAACATGCGCCTCTCGTCGCGCGGACTCCCGTCCGTTTGCAAACCAATCACACCCTAATATTTAATTTTGCCGCGTAACACAAATACGAACTTTAGTACTCACTTACGTTCCCATCCAATGCAAAACACATCTTAACCCCACACTTGCTATCCTTACTCATGAGTTTCCCAGTCGTCTTTTCTAACCCTGTTCTATTAGATGACTCTGAATAACTCTTCCAGCTCACGCCTCTCGTCCGGCAATCATCTCACCCACAGCCCTCCCCTGCAAGCCTGACCCTAACTATTTAGCCAGCGCTTCCTAATATAATGACCTTCATTCTTAAGCACTGAATGGTGAACCACCCAACCGCTGTATTATGCCAACTCCTGTGTACTCCACCTACATGGCCAATCACACATATAGTGACTGGCCTAGGCGTCTACTCGCGCTGAACCACCACTCCCCTTATACTTCGGTGTCTGTCACCCTCACCCAAATGTACACACATTAACGACATCCCAATGGTCTAGCATATAATCTGACTACCAACGCTTGCACAAACCTATACCCCACAATACCGAACACCTAAATTGAATATTTGATCCTGCCTGGGCGCAAACAGCCAACTACCTCTGCGTTTAACACAACACCACATGATTCATCAAAGTCCCCTAGACTGTGTCCTATGCAATCCCCCTCACAATTCCACCTTCCCTCCTTCCTTCATGCATCGCCAATTGCTCTCTTTTTTCCCAATTATCCTACATTACTTGTATGCATCAAGCGGTTCTATCATGTCAAGCCACGTTTTGCCCAATTCTTCGACTAATACCGATCTGCTCTGCTCCCCACCGTGTGACAGGTAGTTTACAGACGCACTACTCAATAATCAATCCACACATAGAAGCCGCATTCCTTGTCCGCTGCGTAATACACACCAAACTGTACACACATCATTACCAGCTCATTCGTTAGCTACACACACTGTTACCAACTAATGCATAACAGCCACATCATACATCACCCCACGAAATCACCACATACACATTCCATACATAACACCAGTCATAGTAACATCTTTGACTTACACACATATACACATATACACATCACACACTACACATATACACATACTACACATCACACACTATATCTACACATACATACACACATATACACACGCACACTCACTACATATACACCACACACATACACACACCATACAACTCACTATCCAACATAACACAATATACACATCACATCACACACATAATACTACACTATACACACACATATACACACACACTACACACACACACATATACACAGCACACACATATACACGCATACAACACAATACATACACACACATATACACCACTCACAACACAACACACACACATACACACACATCACACACATATACACACAACACATATACACACACATATACACACATACACACACAACATATACACACATACAACATATACACACAACACATATAACTACACACACACATCAACACACACACATACACACACATACATACACACACACATAACACACACACATCACACACATACACACACACACTAAAAGCGTCCTCGTTACCTCGTTATCAATGATGGGGTATCAGGTCCCATGTATGTCCATCAGGTATCCACAAAGCAGGAATCCAGCTCACCATGTTCAGGGAAGTGACTCCTTGTTAACACGACATACACTAAATGGTTGTTTGTTTATTTTTTCTTCGATCTGATTCTTGTGGAAATTGATCCCATAATTTTACCCCCACGAAAATTTAGCATAAGATTCTCATCAGATTTTGGTCAAATGTCATGAGAATTTGTTTTTGTCGGAGTTGGTGTGTTTTTTTTTTCTTCGGGTTCCTCATTACAACTTTCCTCATCTAGAACCGCCGTGGTTCTCTCCCTTGTCTGGGATATCAGCCCAACGCAAGAGGATTTAGGAACTCAAATATCCTGGGAAAAGGATTTGACTGCAAACCACTGTGACGTGATCACACAAGTTTTCACAAATGATGTTTATAAGCTGACTGTCCCAACTACTACTACTACGACTTTAACAGTCCCAAATTTTTGGGCCAAGTCTCTCACGAAACAGGTGCTCACACCTGAGGTTCTTCAGAAGCTGATTTGATTGTGAATTTGTAATTTGATCAGGGTCCCAGCGGTAACTTACCTACTCTTCGTGAAAGACCGTGTGATCATTAACCGATGCTCACAGAAGGGACGCCCGGCTTCACGTCCATCCGAGGGATGGCGCACTTTGTGATTCAACACGCTGTCTGCTAAACACCAATCTGACGGTTCATAATCGGGTTGGGAATCGAACATAGACGAGACACCTCAAAGGTAAGTGCGCTGTACCTGGATTTGCACTATCCTGTCTGACTTGATGAACTTGAGACTAACAACACATAAAGGATCCCATGTTCTTGTTCATAAGGGTCATAACGCTGATGACATAATGGATGTGAGTTTTTATGTAAATGTGCACGTGATAAAATAAATGGGTGTGGATGTGACACAAACATGATGGGCAAAGTGCCCTTTTGAATTGACCATTTCCTTGTATGAAGGTGATGCTGCCTGGAGCGTTACGGACGTTGGTGAGACCTCCGGTTGTTTTTGACTCTTTTCAAAGGGGGTTCTTTAAAGGTGACTTTCCAGCTTTATTGAAAAACTGAACGAGGAATGATTTAAATGTTGAAAGTTGCGTCCGTGCAGTCGTTGTCCTTCACCTACTCTTCATAATTCTCGCTTCAGGTGCCTGCTTGTGGAGGAACCCATTGAGTAAAACCCAACCTCCTGATCGCTGGAACGAGAAGCGGGCAATGTTTGGATTGTATGATAACATTGGTATTTTGGGTAAGGATTGGAGGTCGACCTATCCTCTGCTTTGTTTTATTATAAAGGCTATTTCACTCGATTAAAAGGGAAATATACGATATTGTGACGGTCATTAAACCGGCCCCGGGTGATCAAACATCCACGAAAACGGAGGACATCGTGTCAGGTCCTGAAAGTCCCTGTAGTGTCCATCTTGTATACCCCGTGTTCCCCACCCCATCCCTCTCCCTTCCACAGATCTTCTCATGTCTCTCTTCCCCACTGTTGTGTCCTTCTCTCTCCCGCCCCTCTTGTCGCCTACCAACCCTTGTGTGTTGTGTGTTCGCTCTCACACGAGCCTCGACAATGTATACAAAAAAATCCTCTCGTACAGCATTTCACACACGCACACAACAACATTCTGAAACACAGTACCACAGGCAACCACAATTCAGATGACAAAGGAGAGAACAACATTCCTGTTTGCAAACGCGCTGGACGGGAAAGGCTGCTGGGTGGGAAAATGCATTAAAGAATGTGTTGACTCTGGGGAGGACTTCCACTCGGGGATGATTGACAGCCAAAGGAGGCATGGGTTGGTGAGTGCACCAATGAGGATGCGCTGTCGTGTGTCAAAGGGCAAGCCATGACTTTACATGAACTCTGATCCCACAAGTCTCCGCCCCGTCCAAGCTGCTTAAAATGCGGAACATTAGACCGTTTGTGGCCGTTGTCATGCGCGAGGGGTCGTGCTGTTGAAATCTGCTGGGGACCCCAAGATGACCTGCCTGCCTGCCTGTTTGTGCTGTGGAAGGAGAGACCACCATTGGAATTCGTGCTGAGGCCAAGACGAGCTGTGCCAGCCGGCGCTGAGAGTACGGCGCGACGGTTGATCAAGCACAAGGCAGAGGCGCAAGAGCAAATGAGCCGGGAGGTCCTGAGTGCGGGACGATAGCTTCACCACTGACATACACTATCTGTCCCTTGCTGTCCTCTAAGAACCCCAATTCATCTAACTAGACTCATGAAGAGCATCACAATTATAAAGACCTGTCGGTGACTTGCCCCTTGACCCTTCCGGGCAAGGCTTTACATACGCATCTCACATATTCCTCTATGCATACATCGCCTACATTGTCTCACTTGCATCTACTCCCTTCTGCTTTCCTTACCCCTCCTTATTCCTCATTTTTGGGGGGATTTGCACGTGTGCTGCGGTGAGTCAAAGGCTGAACCAACACCTGCTCTTCCTCTATCTTCTTTTCTTTCTATCTGCAATTCTACAGTATGATTCTGCTGGCACCACGTCCTGTGTGCCGCTGATTATGTTAAGATTGTGGAAAGGGAATAGGTGTTAACGGTTAGAATCTGTTCTTTTGTGCCTTTTCTTGATTTTTGCCTGTGAATTTGTGCCTTTCATGACTGATTTATTTTGCTTGTAAATATGTGTTTGCTTATTTGGGTAAATGGTTTCCATCCTTCCCGTTTCATCTCATCCTCTTTATTGGCTCGATTTAGCGTGTAAGATTAGATGGGCGGGAATTTTTTCACCATTGATTGGCTCCGCAATTAGCCAGTGCGCACTCGTGGTTCTGTTTGGCCATACATAATAAATAGACTAGTGCGCACTGAGGTACGTACCTCATTTGTCATGACCAAACCACCGAAAAAGGTAACTCGTTTTCGAGCGAAGATCCTGCCAGGTTTGGCGGTACCAATTGGCGTCTGTAGTTGCTCGACAACCCGACGGGCCGCGGGCTTGTCCGCAGCGTGGTAGCCTACAGGGCTGGAGGTCAGAAAGAGTCCGAGAAGTACCCCCTCGTGAACCCAGAACCCCAGTTCCGTAACAATATGCAATACTATTTTGAATGACAGTGGATAGAGGCATTTGGATGTCAATGTTTTTTTTTAAATGATGACACATTGTAGCAATATGGTGGATCTATTAATGATGGGAATGCAAAAGTACGATTGCATCCAATGGGGTCGATTTCTTTCAATTTAATTTAAAGTTCCTTTTTAAACTAGAATGGCACTCGTAGAGTGCATAGTCTCACCGTGTATATTCATTCTGAACAAAAATACCATCGTTAAATGAACACGTTACTATTATGGCCCACTGCTATTGCCCATGTACCCGTATGATCCATGCACCCGACTATGTCACATACATTGCCATTATCTATAGCTTTATTGATTAAATTATTGATTGGTTATTAGGATATTTAACAAATACTTTTGTGCACATTAAGGCTAAATTGTCAATGAAGATGAAGATGAAAAAAATGTCAAACTATATTCCTCATGGCTAGTCGATCATATTGTTATGGATTTCCGCCGCGTTCGGCGTGCGGACGGCCGCTTCAGCCCAATCGCGGTTGCGCGCCCACTGAAGGCGACAATCCAGTCGTGACTTTCCGAACCAACCCCGAAATCCAGTCACGGATTCCTTAACGCATCATAAACCAGTCAATACTCTGTCAACGCGCTACAGGGTCGATTGTCGATTTACCTAACTATTCGCACGGACAGAAATACCGAGAGTTTATACCTCAACGGGACTTGTATGAAAACGAGCCGCTTAAGCGTGCTCGTTCCGTATGCGAAGCCGAGCGGTTTGATATCGCCAAGTCCCGTCGGACCAGACTTACTTTTATCGGCTTTAAAAGCCAGTTAATTCCCGATACGTGCCGTGGCAGTGAATGCAGGGAAAATGACACAAACGAGCAGGTTGACATTCAAACAATTGGGGTTTATTTATACAGTAATAATGGGGAACTAGGGAACACAAAGAGCAGAACTAAACCGAATACCAGGCAATGCACGTATGTACAGGCAAAAACACTTATACAATTCACTACTTAACAGACTGGTGCCACAAACAAACACATGCACACCCAGACAGAAATGGACCCCCTGGGTCTTTAATGGGACCTCCAGCCCGGAGGACAGTCGGGCTGAGGGTCAGGGTAGCTGGCTACCTGGCCACGAGCGCGCAGCTGGACGTCCCCTGGTCTTGAGACTGGTGTCGCCATACCAGCCAGGCGGAAGGCGACGACACGAAGCTCTGGGGCCGGGACGAGGTCGTTGTGGAAGCCAAGGTGATGAGCCGGGCAGAGAAGAAACGGGAGAAGACAAGCAGGAAAACGAACGACGACCAAATCTCCTCAGAACACACCTTATATCCGCCCCCTCCCGCTCAATGAACGCTTCTCTCCTCCCCACTCGCCCTCCCATTGGACCGGAGGCCCCATGTTACTCCTCGTCTGCTCCGATTGACAGGCGCGTGGTGGGCGGGGCACTCCTCCCTTGGGCGGAGTCTCAACGGGGGGCGTTTGTGGCTCCGCCTACGGCTTCTCCTCAGACCGCGTGGTTAATGGCGACGGTGCAGGCAGAGCGCGGAAGACGCCGGCTCCCCGCCGCCACGGTGGCGTGGTGACATCACTTGGACCCGCCCCTGGCACAGGAAGCTGAGCAACATGTCTGCAGGGCTCCGCCCACCCCTGACGTCGGCCAGGGCGAGGTGAAGGAAGCGAGGCGAGGGCGATGTGTGTGGTCGGCGGTGCAGTCGGTGGTGTAAAAATAACGGAAAGAAAACCTGACTATTAAAACAACTTCACAGCGCAGGAACATTTAATTACCCTTAGACTAGGGTCGGGACCCTAACTGGCAACATGTACTTACCGATATAACTGAGCTAAAGGACCTGAATGTTGAGTGCGATAGCTTTCCAAATCCGCAACAATATGTATGAAGTTTCACATCGATCGGTTAAGTGGTTCTGGAGAAGATTTAAATCAAATAAAAAATTACGTTTTTATTTTCAGTCCGATATGGCTGCCAGACCATGTGACCAATGATGTCATAAATTTAATTCTTCACTGGCATTGTGTTGTCGATCAGATATATGAAGTTTCAGATTTTTCGGATAAGGATTTCAATTTAACCGATTATGGTTGACATACCACTTTACCGATG
>CM068954.1:175492930-175509716 GCA_035128595.1 Eptatretus atami | reverse complement strand
AAACAAAAAAAATATTACGAAGAAGAAGAAGATTAATAAACTCGTGTTTCCACCAGACGTAATTCCCCTCAGTCAAGTCTGAAGGTTAATCCACTGCATCGACATTAATTTTTTTAATCTTTAGCGTAGATTATTTCTTTCATTCTAACAACTGAGAGTTTTAACATCGTTTTACATTTAATGATTGTGTCCGAAATAAATGCCACCGATATTTTTTTTCCCACTAAGACGGAAGTACATGTCGGAGTATAACTTAGCTTCGGCTTGTGTTCCTCCTTTGTTCAAGTTGGATGCGTACAGTGTGGTACAGTGGCAGACCTTACACAAGCGGCGGGAAAATTAAATAATGATTCGAATTTACTGCTTGACAACGTTGTGATTGGATGGTCAACCAGGAAACAATTTACAATCGGAACACCTGTGGGAGGGAGCTTATTCCGAGGGAGCAGCTTATTCGAGGGAGGAGCTTGTGCTTACAGTGAGGCTTGTGTTGGGCGTGACCACCGGGATTTGCCCAAAGGAAGTGCAAAAAGTAGTTACTAGTGTGTATGTAAAGGTGACAGAACATGGTTAACAGTGTGTGTGAGTGTAAGGTGACAAACATGTTAATGGTAATTTATGGCGGGTGTGTGTGGTGTGTGTAAAGGTGACAACATTGGTGGATTAATGGGAGGGGTGTGTGTAAAGGTGACAAACATGGTGATTAATGGAGGTGTGTGTGTGTGTGTAAAGGGACAAACATGTGATTAATGGAGGTGTTGTGTGAAAGGTGACAAACATGTGATTAATGGAGGTGTGTGTGTGTAAAGGTGACAAACATGGTGATTAATGGAGGTGTGGTGTGTGTGTAAAAGGTGACAAACCATGGGATAATGGAGGTGTGTGTGTGTGTGTAAAGGTGCAAACTGGGTGAGTTAATGGAGGTGTTGTGGTGTTGTAAAGGTGCCAAACATTGTGATTAATGGAGGTGTGTTGTGTGTGTAAAGGTGACAAACATGGTTGATTAATGGAGGTGTGTGTGTGTGTATATGTGTGTGTGTATGTGTGTATATGTGTGGTGTGTAAAAGTGACAAACTGGTGATTAATGGAGGTGTGTGTGTGTGTGTGTGTTGTAAAGGTGACAAACATGGTGATTAATGGAGGTGTGTGTAGTGTGTGTGTGTGGTGTAAAAGGTGACAAACATGGTGATTATGGAGGTGTGTGTGGTAAAGGTGACAAACATGGTGATTAATGGAGGTGTGTGTGTGTGTAAAGTGAACAAACATGGGATTAATGGAGGTGTGTGTGTAGTGTAAAGGTGACAACATGGTGATTTAATGGAGGTGGTGTGTGTGTAAAGGTGACAAACATGGTGGATTAATGGATGGTGTGTGTGTGTGTGTTGTGTGTGTGTTGTGTAAAGGTGGGACAAACAATGGTGGATTAATGGAGGTGTTGTGTGGTGTGTAAAGGTGACAAAACATGGTGATTAATGGAGTGTGTGCATGTGTGTGTGTAAAGGTGACAAACATGGTGATTAATGGAGGTGTGTGGTGTGTGTGTGTAAAGGTGACAAACAGTGTGATTAATGGAGGTTGTGTGGTGTGGGTGTGTGTGTGTAAAGTGACAAGCATGGTTAATGGTGATTATGGAGCGTGTGTGTGTGTAAAGGTGGACAAACAGTGGTTGATTAATGGGAGGTGTGTGTGTGTGGTGTCACCTTTACACACACACACACACACACACACTCACACACACCTCCATAATCACCATGTTTGTCACCTTTTACACACACACTCACACACACCTCCATTAATCCCATGTTTGTCATCGTTTACACTCACACACACTTTAACCATGTTTGTCACTTTCATTACACACACACACCTCCATTAATCACGCATGTTTGTCACCTTTACACACACACAAACCTCCATTAATCACGCATGGTTTGTACCTTTACACACAACACACACCTTCCATTAATCACCCATGTTTGTCACCTTTAACAGACACACACACACACACCTCCAAATCACCATTTTGTCACCTTTACACACACACACCTCCATAATCACCCAATTAACCAACCATGCCTTTGTCAACTTTTACCACACACACACACACACCTCCATAATCACCATTACCATGCTTGTCAGCTTTTACACACACACACACACACACCTCCATTATCACCATGTTTGTCACTTTTACACACACATACACACACACATATACATCACACTACACACACACACACACCATATACACACCTCCATAATCACCATTAAACCATGCTTGTCACATTTTAAACACACACAACACATACACACATAATACACACATACACACACCTCCATAATCACAATGTTTTTGTCACTTTTACAGCAACACATATACACACATAAGCACACACATATACACCCACACACACACACACACACACACACCTCCATTCAATCCACAATGTTTGTCAACCTTTACACACACCACCAGCACCTCCATTCAATCACCATGTTTGTCCCCTTTACACACACACACCTCCATTAATCACCATGTTTGTACTTTTACACACAACATATACAATACAGACACACATAGTCCCACCCCAATACACACACACATAATACTATTAATAACAGCAACGACTACACACCGTATTATACTACACCACACACTATACCTCCTACTACGATCATACACACAACAATATCGGACCCCAACCTAACCACACACACATTCTATCATATATTTATCATCACATAACACACCATCTACCAATCGACCACTACATATTCCGTCTCCCCTTGTCCCTCAATTTCCACCACACACTATCAGCTACAGCACCAAATACGTTTGCACCCATCAGTACATGTCATCTCCTAACGTTTAGCTGATAACCGTACAAGTCGGCAGTCTCATACGCATCACCCATACACTTTATCTCAATAATATCCAGCACACCTATACACATCATTATTACACGTAAGAACAGCTTATAGAACACACCACACATGATACACGCCCACTCTGCATGCACATCTATACTACACTTAACCACACACATCACATACACACTAAAGATTATACCACACCCATCACACACACATCATACGTGACTGCTCCGCTCCACACTACACACACACACATATATGCTCACCTTATTATCACTCTTACATTTACAGCCCACAGCCAGCCTACTACGTACATATACCAACTCAGCTGATCAATTTCCTACGCACACACACACATAGTACACATGCACCACATATACGGTGCAGCGATGCATCACATATAATGCTACACTCTGTCCCTCCCACAGATATCCCCCAGTTTTACTACCAGCCACCTCAACAAATGAATTCCTCGCCCCCATATATGAACAATCTCGACGAATCTGTACTCTACCTAGAAAATAACCTTATATATCATTTTTTGCGCTACTCACATGTAGTCACAGTTATGTACGTGCCGCTACCGCAACCCAATTCGTATGCTATCATCTGCACTCATCTAACTCGGCACACCTTACAACCTAGCTGTCCCAAGTACATCTTAACAGCCTCAGCATTTCTATATCCAAAACCTTACCTCCAGTCAACACACTACTTCAGGCTGAGCCACTTAACATCTGACCTACACGTGTCATAGGATGCTGCATCTCCTTGACCTGACGCATCCTTCCTCTTATCTAGTGCACATTCGCCTCCTTCACTTGTTCCTTAATTCTACACATAATCTGGATCGTATTCAATCACTCGCGTTCAGCGATACTTCATTGTACTTCGTAACCACGTCTCTTGTCCCTTTCCGAGTTCATTACGATCACGCGCTGATGATCCCCATCCGCTAGCTCTTTCACACTTCTGCTCTGCCGACTTCTGATCGCTTATTCTACTCATGATCACCAGATCTACTACGAAGCTTCTTTATTGACTTGCTCCGGCCGAGTGCATCCGTACTTCCATCCACTACATTTTGATTCATGCTGCCCGGCCGTTCCGACCTAGCCTCGGCACTCAACTCCCAGTTCAATTGTGCAATACTTTCGTTAACGCTAGTACAATGACTAAGCCTCCATTATCTACCTAATGACATTATACTGTCCCCAACTATCAGAGACGTTCATCTGATGCCGCGCCTCATCCTTGGTACGTACACGCCTGCCGCCATACTTTGGCGACGATAATCTCCGATATGCGCCCTGCCACATCGGGTATTCATAAATCACATCACAGAGATGTCTACTTTACATCACACGCACTGTGATTCCTTTAGTCTCTATACCGACTAGAGCTTCCTATGCATATCAATTCATTCTTCGCAGCTCGATACCTCATCACACACGGATACTGGCCTCTTGATCTATTGTAATCCACCTTCATGCTCCCGTACTCAATCAATTTAGTTATAATCACCCTTACGCTCCATGGCACTCCTTTTCCTCTCATCTCCAACTTTACATCTGCTGACCTCTGCCATGTTTCGAATTCCTCATCATCAGTAGAACACTATCTATCCCACTCTAATCTAGCACTCCTTTTTCCATGATAGCGAGAAGCAACGCTACCCCACAGCTTACCAAATGAAACCCGAGACTAACGCATACGCTGTTCTTACGCTGCACATCCTTCCTCGGATGGTATCTCGTCCGATTGAATGTTTACATACGACCTTACATCAACGAAAGTGACCCTTCTTAACCCGAACCATCCATCTGGGACGACCATATTCTCTTTACTAGTAGCCAGCTTGACGAACTCTCACGACGCGCTACCTCTTACCACGGCGTCTGACGACATTAATTCCAAGTATTTTGTTTCAACAAGCACTCTTATTACTGCTGCCATCTATATCTCTCATCCATTTTGTGAGGTCCATCAGTCTTATACTCTACCGACACCGATGCCGCTGGTCACTTGAACATATATATTACTTTCTATGCTCATTTAATTTCATCGCGAATTCACACTCGCCACCATCATGCACCTGGCAACATGCCCTCGATCCATAACACTCGCTTATAGCCATAACACTTGTCTACTGTCCATCCTTTTTAAATAATTTACCACAGTATCCATATCATCAAGATGTCCCTTACGCGCAGCACGTTTCCTAATCTCGATACCCCAAGGGCGAAACGTGAGTAATCTTTTTACCTGGCACCTAACAGTTCTACAACGTAAATTTATATCTACACCACACAGATATCCACACATTCAGAATCAATTTACGTCAATGCATCACCTCAATAACTACAACATGCGCCTCTCGTCGCGCGGACTCCCGTCCGTTTGCAAACCAATCACACCCTAATATTTAATTTTGCCGCGTAACACAAATACGAACTTTAGTACTCACTTACGTTCCCATCCAATGCAAAACACATCTTAACCCCACACTTGCTATCCTTACTCATGAGTTTCCCAGTCGTCTTTTCTAACCCTGTTCTATTAGATGACTCTGAATAACTCTTCCAGCTCACGCCTCTCGTCCGGCAATCATCTCACCCACAGCCCTCCCCTGCAAGCCTGACCCTAACTATTTAGCCAGCGCTTCCTAATATAATGACCTTCATTCTTAAGCACTGAATGGTGAACCACCCAACCGCTGTATTATGCCAACTCCTGTGTACTCCACCTACATGGCCAATCACACATATAGTGACTGGCCTAGGCGTCTACTCGCGCTGAACCACCACTCCCCTTATACTTCGGTGTCTGTCACCCTCACCCAAATGTACACACATTAACGACATCCCAATGGTCTAGCATATAATCTGACTACCAACGCTTGCACAAACCTATACCCCACAATACCGAACACCTAAATTGAATATTTGATCCTGCCTGGGCGCAAACAGCCAACTACCTCTGCGTTTAACACAACACCACATGATTCATCAAAGTCCCCTAGACTGTGTCCTATGCAATCCCCCTCACAATTCCACCTTCCCTCCTTCCTTCATGCATCGCCAATTGCTCTCTTTTTTCCCAATTATCCTACATTACTTGTATGCATCAAGCGGTTCTATCATGTCAAGCCACGTTTTGCCCAATTCTTCGACTAATACCGATCTGCTCTGCTCCCCACCGTGTGACAGGTAGTTTACAGACGCACTACTCAATAATCAATCCACACATAGAAGCCGCATTCCTTGTCCGCTGCGTAATACACACCAAACTGTACACACATCATTACCAGCTCATTCGTTAGCTACACACACTGTTACCAACTAATGCATAACAGCCACATCATACATCACCCCACGAAATCACCACATACACATTCCATACATAACACCAGTCATAGTAACATCTTTGACTTAACACACATATACACATTACACATCACACACTACACATATACACATATACACATCACACACATATACTACACATACACACACATATACACACCACACTACACACATATACACCACACACATACACACACTCATACACACATCACTATTCACACACTAACACACATATACACATCACATATCACACACATATACACACATCTATACACACACATATACACACACACATATACACACACACATATACACACTACACACATATACACGCATACACACACATATACATCACACACACATATACACCACATACACACACACACATACATCACACACATATACACACCACATACACCACATATACACTACACACACATATACACACACATATACACACATACACACACACACATATACACACATACACACATATACACACACACACATATATATACACACACACATACACACCACATACACACACATACATACACACACACATACACACACACACACACACACATACCACACACACACTAAAAGCGTCCTCGTTACCTCGTTATCAATGATGGGGTTCAGGTCCCATGTATGTCCATCAGGTATCCACAAAGCAGGAATCCAGCTCACCATGTTCAGGAAGTGACTCCTTGTTAACACGACATACACTAAATGGTTGTTTGTTTATTTTTTCTTCGATCTGATCTTGTGGAAATTGATCCCATAATTTTACCCCACGAAAAATTTAGCATAAGATTCTCATCAGATTTTGGTCAAATGTCATGAGAATTTGTTTTTGTCGGAGTTGGTGTGTTTTTTTTTTCTTCGGGTTCCTCATTACAACTTTCCTCATCTAGAACCGCCGTGGTTCTCTCCCTTGTCTGGGATATCAGCCCAACGCAAGAGGATTTAGGAACTCAAATATCCTGGGAAAAGGATTGACTGCAAACCACTGTGACGTGATCACACAAGTTTTCACAAATGATGTTTATAAGCTGACTGTCCCAACTACTACTACTACGACTTTAACAGTCCCAAATTTTTGGGCCAAGTCTCTCACGAAACAGGTGCTCACACCTGAGGTTCTTTCAGAAGCTGATTTTGATCAGGGTCCCAGCGTAACTTACCTACTCTTCGTGAAAGACCGTGTGATCATTAACCGATGCTCACAGAAGGGACGCCCGGCTTCACGTCCATCCGAGGGATGGCGCACTTTGTGATTCAACACGCTGTCTGCTAAACACCAATCTGACGGTTCATAATCGGGTTGGGAATCGAACATAGACGAGACACCTCAAAGGTAAGTGCGCTGTACCTGGATTGCACTATCCTGTCTGACTTGATGAACTTGAGACTAACAACACATAAAGGATCCCATGTTCTTGTTCATAAGGTCATAACGCTGATGACATAATGGATGTGAGTTTTTATGTAAATGTGCACGTGATAAAATAAATGGGTGTGGATGTGACACAAACATGATGTGCAAAGTGCCCTTTTGAATTGACCATTTCCTTTTATGAAGGTGATGCTGCCTGGAGCGTTACGGACGTTGGTGAGACCTGGTTGTTTTTGACTCTTTTCAAGGGGGTTCTTTAAAGGTGACTTTCCAGCTTTATTGAAAAAACTGAACGAGGAATGATTTAAATGTTGAAAGTTGCGTCCGTGCAGTCGTTGTCCTTCACCTACTCTTCATAATTCTCGCTTCAGGTGCCTGCTTGTGGAGGAACCCATTGAGTAAAACCCAACCTCCTGATCGCTGAACGAGAAGCGGGCAATGTTTGGATTGTATGATAACATTGGTATTTTGGGTAAGGATTGGAGGTCGACCTATCCTCTGCTTTGTTTTATTTATAAGGCTATTTTCACTCGATTAAAGGGAAATATACGATATTGTGACGGTCATTAAACCGGCCCCGGGTGATCAAACATCCACGAAAACGGAGGACATCGTGTCAGGTCCTGAAAGTCCCTGTAGTGTCCATCTTGTATACCCCGTGTTCCCCACCCATCCCTCTCCCTTCCACAGATCTTCTCATGTCTCTCTTCCCCACTGTTGTGTCCTTCTCTCTCCCGCCCCTCTTGTCGCCTACCAACCCTTGTGTGTTGTGTGTTCGCTCTCACACGAGCCTCGACAATGTATACAAAAAAATCCTCTCGTACAGCATTTCACACACGCACACAACAACATTCTGAAACACAGTACCACAGGCAACCACAATTCAGATGACAAAGGAGAGAACAACATTCCTGTTTGCAAACGCGCTGGACGGGAAAGGCTGCTGGGTGGGAAAATGCATTAAAGAATGTGTTGACTCTGGGGAGGACTTTCACTCGGGATGATTGACAGCCAAAGGAGGCATGGGTTGGTGAGTGCACCAATGAGGATGCGCTGTCGTGTGTCAAAGGGCAAGCCATGACTTTACATGAACTCTGATCCCACAAGTCTCCGCCCCGTCCAAGCTGCTTAAAATGCGGAACATTAGACCGTTTGTGGCCGTTGTCATGCGCGAGGGGTCGTGCTGTTGAAATCTGCTGGGGACCCCAAGATGACCTGCCTGCCTGCCTGTTTGTGCTGTGGAAGGAGAGACCACCATTGGAATTCGTGCTGAGGCCAAGACGAGCTGTGCCAGCCGGCGCTGAGAGTACGGCGCGACGATTCAAGCACAAGGCAGAGGCGCAAGAGCAAATGAGCCGGGAGGTCCTGAGTGCGGGACGATAGCTTCACCACTGACATACACTATCTGTCCCTTGCTGTCCTCTAAGAACCCCAATTCATCTAACTAGACTCATGAAGAGCATCACAATTATAAAGACCTGTCGGTGACTTGCCCCTTGACCCTTCCGGCAGGCTTTACAACGCATCTCACATATTCCTCTATGCATACATCGCCTACATTGTCTCACTTGCATCTACTCCCTTCTGCTTTCCTTACCCCTCCTTATTCCTCATTTTTGGGGGGATTTGCACCGTCAGTTGCTGCGGTGAGTCAAAGGCTGAACCAACACCTGCTCTTTCTCTATCTTTCTTTCTTTCTATCTGCAATTCTACAGTATGATTCTGCTGGCACCACGTCCTGTGTGCCGCTGATTATGTTAAGATTGTGGAAAGGGAATAGGTGTTAACGGTTAGAATCTGTTCTTTTGTGCCTTTTCTTGATTTTTGCCTGTGAATTTGTGCCTTTCATGACTGATTTATTTTGCTTGTAAATATGTGTTTGCTTATTTGGGTAAATGGTTTCCATCCTTCCCGTTTCATCTCATCCTCTTTATTGGCTCGATTTAGCGTGTAAGATTAGATGGGCGGGAATTTTTCACCATTGATTGGCTCCGCAATTAGCCAGTGCGCACTCGTGGTTCTGTTTGGCCATACATAATAAATAGACTAGTGCGCACTGAGGTACGTACCCATTTGTCATGACCAAACCACCGAAAAAGGTAACTCGTTTTCGAGCGAAGATCCTGCCAGGTTTGGCGTACCAATTGGCGTCTGTAGTTGCTCGACAACCCGACGGGCCGCGGGCTTGTCCGCAGCGTGGTAGCCTACAGGGCTGGAGGTCAGAAAGAGTCCGAGAAGTACCCCCTCGTGAACCCAGAACCCCAGTTCCGTAACAATATGCAATACTATTTTGAATGACAGTGGATAGAGGCATTGGATGTCAATGTTTTTTTTTTAATGATGACACATTGTAGCAATATGGTGGATCTATTAATGATGGGAATGCAAAAGTACGATTGCATCCAATGGGGTCGATTTCTTTCAATTTAATTTAAAGTCCTTTTTAAACTAGAATGGCACTCGTAGAGTGCATAGTCTCACCGTGTATATTCATTCTGAACAAAAATACCATCGTTAAATGAACACGTTACTATTATGGCCCACTGCTATTGCCCATGTACCCGTATGATCCATGCACCCGACTATGTCACATACATTGCCATTATCTATAGCTTTATTGATTAAATTATTGATTGGTTATTAGGATATTTAACAAATACTTTTTGGCACATTAAGGCTAAATTGTCAATGAAGAAGATGAAAAAAATGTCAAACTATATTCCCTATGGCTAGTCGATCATATTGTTATGGATTTCCGCCGCGTTCGGCGTGCGGACGGCCGCTTCAGCCCAATCGCGGTTGCGCGCCCACTGAAGGCGACAATCCAGTCGTGACTTTCCGAACCAACCCCGAAATCCAGTCACGGATTCCTTAACGCATCATAAACCAGTCAATACTCTGTCAACGCGCTACAGGGTCGATTGTCGATTTACCTAACTATTCGCACGGACAGAAATACCGAGAGTTTATACCTCACGGGACTTGTATGAAAACGAGCCGCTTAAGCGTGCTCGTTCCGTATGCGAAGCCGAGCGGTTTGATATCGCCAAGTCCCGTCGGACCAGACTTACTTTTATCGGCTTTAAAAGCCAGTTAATTCCCGATACGTGCGTGGCAGTGAATGCAGGGAAAATGACACAAACGAGCAGGTTGACATTCAAACAATTGGGTTTATTTATACAGTAATAATGGGGAACTAGGGAACACAAAGAGCAGAACTAAACCGAATACCAGGCAATGCACGTATGTACAGGCAAAAACACTTATACAATTCACTACTTAACAGACTGGGCCACAAACAAACACATGCACACCCAGACAGAAATGGACCCCCTGGGTCTTTAATGGGACCTCCAGCCCGGAGGACATCGGGCTGAGGGTCAGGGTAGCTGGCTACCTGCCACGAGCGCGCAGCTGGACGTCCCCTGGTCTTGAGACTGGTGTCGCCATACCAGCCAGGCGGAAGGCGACGACACGAAGCTCTGGGCCGGACGAGGTCGTTGTGGAAGCCAAGGTGATGAGCCGGGCAGAGAAGAAACGGGAGAAGACAAGCAGGAAAACGAACGACGACCAAATCTCCTCAGAACACACCTTATATCCGCCCCTCCCGCTCAATGAACGCTTCTCTCCTCCCCACTCGCCCTCCCATTGGACCGGAGGCCCATGTTACTCCTCGTCCGCTCCCGATTGGACAGGCGTGGTGGGCGGGGCACACCTCCCTTGGGCGGAGTCTCCAACGGGGGGCGTTTGTGGCTCCGCCTACGGCTTCTCCTCAGACCGCGTGGTTAATGGCGACGGTGCAGGCAGAGCGCGGAAGACGCCGGCTCCCCGCGATTGGCCACGGTGGCGTGGTGACATCACTTGGACCCGCCCCTGGCACAGGAAGCTGAGCAACATGTCTGCAGGGCTCCGCCCACCCCTGACGTCGGCCAGGGCGAGGTGAAGGAAGCGAGCGAGGGCGATGTGGTGTGTCGGGCGAGTCGGCGGTGCAGTCTGGTGTGTAAAAATAACGGAAAGAAAACCTGACTATTAAAACAACTTCACAGCGCAGGAACATTTAATTACCCCTTAGACTAGGGTCGGGACCCTAACTGGCAACATGTACTTACCGATATAACTGAGCTAAAGGACCTGAATGTTGAGTGCGATAGCTTTCCAAATCCGCAACAATATGTAGAAGTTTCACATCGATCGGTTAAGTGGTTCTGGAGAAATTTAAATCAAATAAAAAATTACGTTTTATTTTCAGTCCGATATGGCTGCCAGACCATGTGACCAATGATGTCATAAAATTAATTCTTCACTGGCATTGTGTTGTCGACAGATATATGAAGTTTCAGATTTTTCGGATAAGGATTTCAATTTAACCGATTATGGTTGACATACCACTTTACCGATGAATCATCGTTATCACCGTATACCCCCAATGGGGAGTTGATGACATCTGCCAATTATCAAAAAATTTTTGGTTGAGCAATTTCAAAGATTTCCAATTTTTTTTTCTTTTAATCCAACATGGCTGCCATACAATGTGACTGATGACATTAGTCATCAATAAAATATTCTCCATGGGGAGTCCCTCCTATCTTTAAGTTTCGAATCGATCGGCCAAGCGGATGCAGAGAAAAAAAATTTAAACAAAAATATATAGATGTGGACACTGTTTTTTTTTTTATTTTATTTTATTTATTGTTACACACACACACACACACACGTGTTGCAATAATCTCACAACCCCTTTAGGGCAAGACTTATAAGTCTGCCCAGATGGCGTAGAGATCCTCTTACTTTTGCACACTTACTTTTGACTTGTCTAGTGTCGGTTAGATTCCTGACCCGACGATAAATTGCTGGATCTGCCACTTCATAGGTCGGGTATTGCATCACAAAGTGCACCACCATCCTTTGGATGCTAAGCCGGGTGCCCGTCTGCTCGCGTTAGTTAGATGTTAATAATCCCACATGTCTTTCAATGAAGAGGAGCCACATTATCGCCGGAATTCTGAGGAAATCACAAATTCAAACCACCAAGTGTAACACTTGCCGTTGAGCTGCTTTTGTTGCACTCCACCTGCCTTCGGAACAGCACTGATGTACTGCTGCGGTAACTTAAAATTCTTCCTGTGCATGAATCTATCACCCATGGAGAAAAGCCTCAAAGTGATGTCACCACCAAAACAGCTTAGCCCAGTGCTTTATCGACCACATCCTGACCATCTTGCCTTCCCGAGAAGCAAAGTGTAAAGCCTTGGTGAGAGCAGGAAAAAAAAAGGTTCTATAATCGATGTTTGTTTACATTCCATCTGATATGATGAAAGCAGTGCTGTTTCCACATGTCTTGTGCTGTTACCTCCCCAAGAGGTCTTTGGTGCAGTCATTTTTAATCACTGACTAAGAAGTTTGTTTAGTTCACTGACTGGAACCCAACCCCAACTTAGATGAGCTGATATGGGAAAAGGGTTAAAGTAGTAGTCGTAGTAGTAGCTTGAATTTGAAAACGGATGCATGTCTCCTTTCAATCCGCCTTACCGGGATGTTTGCGTGTTTCTCTCTGTCCAGGTGATTTCAAAACACATCCAAAACAACTGATCCGTGGACCAAGTTGGTTAAAGGGCTGGAAGGGGAATGAGCTGCAACGGTGTGTGCGCAAACTCAAGTGGGTTGGGAACCGTATGTTTGTGGAAGATAAACACCAACTGGAGAAACGCATCAAGTACCTGTTTAAAATCGTTAACTACCGGAGCAAACAGAGGTGAATGGCCGATCTCGACTCCCCCTTTGCGTGTGGCATCCCTCCCTTTCTCCCTGCTCTTTGCAGGAATGTTGTTTGTTGCATGCACGCGTGATTAAAATAAAAATAATTATCTGGAAAACTATTGGTATGCAACATCTCACTCTGGCTTTGAGAAAAGCTCCAATGAACCTGAGGATCGAAGGGAGTCTCGTCTTATTCCAATTTTTTGTAACTTTGTTAAATCGGTGTTCATTATAATATTGCAAAGATTTTCGCACCACTCCTTTGTGGACGTCCTGTAAAATGATGACGTTGCATTGAAATGGAGATTTCCCCGAAATGTGCCCAATAAAATGAGCCATAAGCTTGATCAACCTCTTTGGCTGTTCTGCTGGTTAGAAACTCCTCCAACTGTGTTCACCAAGTTCATGCTGTGCCAACTTGGTTCCCATCAGCGTCGACTCACCAAGTTGTTCTGGGTTGGTTCCTGTCAGTATTTACACTCACCATGTGGTGCTGAATCCTTACAGAATGTTTGACAGCAGCAAGATGTCAAATCCACGGTATCATTGTAGTTACCTGTTGTGCATTGCATTGCTTCAACATGGCAACCGGGTTGGAACTGACTGAACGCACCATCTCAATTTGTCATTGGTTACAACTCCCACAAATTTGGCATTTATTTACTTCTTTTTTTTCACGATATGCACAGAGACAACGACAGTAAGAGTCCTTATGCAATTTTGAATTTTTATAACTTTTAATGCACACATAATAGAAACAAACTGTAGGTGACATGAAAGCATACAGTACTGTGCAAAGGTTTACGTTATTTCAATGATATTCATACTTTATTGGAAATTCATTAAAGTATCAGTGATAAGTCATGTGTTTATTATTGTAAATTAATAGCCTCTATAAATATGTGTGAAACAAACTACTTAAGTAAATAACAACAACAGTGTCATTACTTGGCAACAAAAAAATTTTTTGCCACGCATGTTGGTCTGTAGCGTTTGTTTGTCTGTTTGTCACACGATTTTTGGCCACAGTTTTCAAGCAATTGTTCTGAAATATATTGCGTGTGTAGGTGACTGGCCAAGGACAGCAACGCTTTAATTTTGGTGAAGATCCGAATCCGGATCTGGACCTGAGAAATTTTTGAAGTGATTCTTCAACATTGAGAGATCGGGCCAAAAACGATAAAAAGTACAACCCAAATGGTTGTGGATGGATTCACACGAAACTTGGTGGACAGGTTGGGAATGCCACTACGAAGAATTGCTTAAGAAGAATTTTGTAGAAGAAGAACCACTACGAAGAATTTTGGTGAACATCCGAATCCAGATGTGAATACGAGACATTTAATTTTTAACTGATTCTTCACCATTGAGAAATAGGACCAATAACGATGTATAGCACAATACCTCAAAAAGTTGTGGACAGATTCGGATGAAACTTGGTTGACACGTTGGGTGTGTGAAAAGGACTACTTGATTCAATTTTGGTGAAGATTCAAATCCAGATCTGGATATGAGAATTATTTAATTTTTATTTTTAAAGTGATTCTTCACCAGAGATAGTATTGGGCCAAAAATGATATATAGCATGATATTTACCTCTGCCGAAGGAGTTATGTTTTCACCCCTCTCTCCGTTTCAAAATTGTATTGGACCTGATATGTTCTCGTGGATCAGGCATTACGTGGCGGAGGTATGCGCTCTACCGAGTGTCCTTGTAGTAATTATGCTTTCATGCACCACTTATAGCTTGTTTCTCGATACATCAAAGTTTATAAAAGTTCAAAGTTGCACAAGGACTTTATGGACACCATGTACAGCAAGTATATCCTGTAAATGCTGCCAATGAGCCTCAGATGCTGTAGTCGAGCCTTCCCAGTGCACAAGAAGCATTGCTTGCAATCATGTCCTTACAATCTTTGATCATGCAGAAAACGTTCATCAATTTCAACACAGAATAACTATTTTAAGATTCTTCCTTGCTCGTGTTAGTGGGACACAGATCGTGGTTTGGTCTCAGTCTAGGTCCCACTCGAAGGTGTGAGCTTGCTGCTGGAGTAAAACATTCCATGCAAAAACGGAGTTCACCAATGTATTTATTCGGATCCAGCACAAAAAAAAATCCATCATCTCAACATCTCAGGATAAGTAGTCAAAGAAACACCAAGAAGGTCCACCTGGACTTGAGGTGTGCGAGTGAGCACAAGGCTGCAGAACAGACTTCGTCGCTAGTTTGTAACACGGCACAAAGCAATAAAGAAACGCGTTATAACGTTTGAAATTATGCAGTGGTGCAGTCGCGATGAATCTCTAAACAAAGGTTTAAACGAACGACCTCAACTTCAACACATAATGCAACAATGGACAAACGGTTCACGACGATAATGTTGGAATGGATAAAGAGGAATGCAGGAGAGTGAACAAATCAATGTTATAAACAAAATCCAACTGGTTAATTCACTAAATTCATTCACAAAATCCAACTGGTGAGCTGATCTCACAATCTGTTTCCAGTTCATCATCATACTATTGGAACACCATGACCCCCCGCAACTACCTATTCCTCACTGCAACCCACTAAAAGTAGTGCAAAAATCAAACGCCCCAATCTCACCTCCGCAACATAATTGACATCACGTGGTGCAATTGCTCCTCACTGCTAAAAGGTAGGGGGAAAGGGAATTGCTTGGCATACGGCACAGTGATCTAATTTTCCAAAAGCATTTATTCTAAGACACAAATTTTATTGCAAATAAAATATTTGTAAATTATCAAACGTTTACTTCAGCAGAAGTCGGAGCTCTGGTTCGTGAGGCGGTGGATCGCATTGGTCAGCTCTTGGGAGCACTGTGGGTTTAAATTCACTCGCCGTATTTGTTCTGATGACGTGGGCAACATCGTACGTGGCGATAGCAGTCATTTTAATTGCACTCAAAAGAGGTGGCTAATGATTCAAGAAAATACATCCGACGATTATACTTCATGGTGGCCTTTTAAAAGCAGAGGTTTTTGTAATCAACGGGCGACATTTACCTCCAAGCTGCTACAATGGGCCAATATGGAGGAAATAAGGAAGGAGGAATTGAAGGATCGTTCAAACAAAAACAAAAAAATGGGAATTTTCTGAATAAAATCTGTACTTCATCTTACCGACTCACCTAAAGACAATAAACACATCGTGCTTTCATCACCACCAAATGCCATCCTCTTCTTTTGAAACCCAAACTATCAGCGTGTGATATTTTAAATCACAAACTCGTATTGCTTGGACTTGGTCCAACAAGGTACAAACAAAAAAAAGGTAAAGAAAATGGAAAAGGCCATAGCTGCCTTGATATACGCTCGAATAGTACGCACCGTCATGTTTTATCCGAAGTATCAGTATGCTCTACC
>CM068954.1:175482510-175492920 GCA_035128595.1 Eptatretus atami | reverse complement strand
ACGAGAGCAAATCACATATCCACGTGACACTAAAATCTATCCTCTGGTTAAACGCCGAGTGGTTGCAATGACAAAAACGACTGTGGTCCAGACAGCAAAAGTGGTTCAACTCGAAATGCCGGCCCGTGTGAGGTTGAGTTTGAACAATGTTGGTCCCATAAGCTGCATCGTGTCATCCTTGGAAGGCCAATGGCATTTCAAAGATGTAAACAAATGTTTACGTTACACATGATAAAGCCCAATATCCACAGCCGGAAAGAAACAATAGAAGTGCTAGCAAGTGGCGAGTTTCGCAGCCGTTGTGGCTTCGCGGGCAAACACGAGGACGATTTCAAAGTACATTTGGTGTTTGGTGCAGGCCTCGCTCTTTAGTGCTAATAAAAGATAAAATTGAACCAAAGAAAGGCAAATACGAGACACAGAAAAGTGGTTTCACTTTCAGAAGGAATCACACTCGCAAAAGTATAAGAAGTGCCTTCAGTGCAAATTTTGATTGGTAAGGAGGGTAGATACAAGAGAAAATAAATATTAAGAAGCAGAAGAAGAAGAAAACGACCCATAGCCTGATAAATGGAACCAAAATCACAACAATATTGAACTAATTTCATTCCTTTATACCTCAACGTTTGTGTGTTTCACAATTTTAAAAAAAAATGTTTTTTTTTTATCTAGGCCAGAAAAATTTTATGAGCTTGTGCATTTTATGTACGTACGGTACACAAAAGTGTGGACCCGTCTTCCTCGAGTTCATTAATGGTGAGTTTAAAGACCTTCAGAGTAAACTTGATACAGTCAGGGTGTCGACGTGCAACACGTTTAGAGACGCCTCAGAGATATTAGGCAACGAAAGCTCTTCCAATGGCGATTTTTAAAGACCTTCAGAGGAAACCTGAGCTGGTAAAGGTGTCGACGTGTGACACGTTTAGAGGAATCTCATAGATATCAGGCAACGTAAACGAAGGGTTAATTGGTCCAAATCCTCTGATACGTTATAATATGGGAGCAAATCGTGACATTTCCAGCCGTGATGTAGAACCGTTCTAGACCGCGGCCTGAAATGCAGTCGTTTGCTCTCGATTTTGTTTGTGTTCCAAAAAGAGACCATATATAAAAACATATCAAAGTAAAAGCTAAGCGGTTCAAACCAGGTCTGTTTCTAACCACCTTTACCTACTTGTGGGAAGCCAGTTAGCATCATGAGATTTTCAGGGTCACTGATACAGCACTGAGCTTATCTTGCTCGTGCTCAATCTGCAAGCACTCCAGTGTACAAGTCCAAGTATTTTGGTGCTCACGCTTGCCTGTGGTTTGATAGAGCTGGTCATCTCAAAGTGTACCTGCTTGATGGATGTTTGAGAAGCCAAAATAAACACCTCAAGTGAACAAAAAGAGCTGAAAACAATTGACAATAAAGGAAGCAAAAAGCTTCATTGAAGAATATTCAACTGCAGGTTCGAAAGAGCTCGCTTAGGAACCTGACAAGCATGCTGGTAGCTGCTGGTGTTAAAAGGTGCCAACATGCCAGATGAAACAAAGTCTAAGAATATGCGCAGTGGGCAGTGCTGATGTGCTGGGCGCGACCTGCAAAACGACGTGCGGAAGGTCACGTCTTCTCCGTCATAGAGTATGCGGATAGTATGCGACTCGATCTGGCCAACACCCGGACCCTTCCTCCACAACTCGAAGACAAGACGAGCTGCATAACGAGGGAAAGGTGCATCGTGTATACCGAGTGCATTTAGCATTGGTTCCAGCGTGGTGTCGTGCCCAGAGCAGAGGGATAAACGTGGAGCAAGGTACCCCTCGGCAATGCGCCGAAGGTGAATGGCTGTGCGATTGAGCATTGGATACATGGCAAGCAAAGCAAATCGTTGGTACATTGCGCCACGCTTGCTCTTACGCTCCTCCGTTAGCTGATGTTGCCGAAGCACGCGAAAGGAAGCAGATTTGAGACAGCCACGTTGGCGGCATGGAAGTTGCTGGCCATGACAGAACAATGCCAGCAGTGGATCCACAGAAACGGTTGATTTGGCTTGTGCAACAGAGAGATCCAGAAGCTCGGCTAAAGCCTTGTAGACGGCATCAGGGGCCTGGGCACGATTCAACATGCGCTCCTGCTCAGTACGCTCAAGGTAAAAGCCTCGTGCAGGGCAATCACAAGCAATACCACAATAGTAAACGGATGCTTGACTGCGAACTTGCATTGAAGACCAGGGAAACATAGGTCGCAGGCCATAGAGCAATGCCATAGCACTTTGCAGTGTACGTGACCTCGGCGTTGTCTCGACGAGAGGTGGTGGCTCTTCATCAGCAAAGAGGCCTCCATGATTGGCATAGGCCTGATGCAAGTGTTCGCCATTCATGATGTGCTGCACTAGGCCTAAAAAGAGGTGCGCAACATTAGTGACTTGAATCAATCGACAAGACTTGTACTTTGAATCTTGAACAGCAATTTCCTCGGACCAGAGACAAGCTATCAAGGAGTATAATAAAAAAATTGGTATGGCTGCGACGCATTTATTACTATGGGTGAGGGGATTAAAAACTTATGATCAATAGTCCTGGAATAAAGGAATAAGGTGTAGCACACGGGAATGGTTGGATAGTGAAGAGTAGGATAACAGCATGATAACCCTAACACAAGTACACGTCGTTTTGCCACTTGGGATTCCAACTAAATTGACCCAATGCAAGGGATACTCGCCACTTCACATTCACCCAGACCGACTGAGGCTCATGACAGCAGCCTGCTCGACCAAACCACCCTTTACAACTCCATCTGGCTTGATCGATGCTCACGCCCCCATGCCGCTCAATCAACCAACGTTCGCGTCTCACAGCCCAAGTGACTGACGCTCGTGACTCAATGCAGCCAAAGCGATGACTCCACCTGCCCGAACTGATTGACCGACCGACTGCATGGGACCGAAAGACTTCATAGATCCCGACCGACCGACACTCGTGACTCCATCTGTTGCCCAAAAAGTGTTTTTACTCAAATTCCATAAGCATTATACAGTAAAGCTTTTCCGTGAATGTAACACTTTACTTGCTGCAGAATATAACAAAAAGAGTTTGTCATTTTTGATGATCATTTCCATGACTTATAGTATTTTGCTTCGGTGATCCAATCAAGGCTAATGGCCAGGGTCTACTGCATTTCATAAATGGGAACGGCACTCGGTACAACGCATACCTCTGCCTGGCTGAACAGTTTACATTTTGTATCCCACTGATTGACCGGATATGAATCCATACCTGAACAAAAATCGAATCGGCTTAATCTTGTCACCTCCCCAATTCATCCACCAAGTTTTGTAATAACCTGTCCACAACTCCTTGAAATATTGTGCTATATATTGTTGCGGTTTTGGAAGACCCTGAGGAGTTACATCCAACACACAAAGGAACCCTGGAGTTTAGATATGTCGGGGGATTTTGTTTAAGTAAATTATCTCTCCCCTGCACCCTCGATTTATTGCAGAGCTAGCTGGGTTACTGAGTCTAAGGCATTACGAAGCATTGGCCGCATCTCTCCCGACACAGCACATCACATCATCACCCCCCTCTTCTTTCTCTACCCCCCCTCCCATTTTCATGTTGGGACCAACGTAAGCCCACAGGCTTACGTAGGTGAGCGAGGGGCTGCTAACGAGCCCCGCCCTCTTTATCTCTCTGTCTATGACCCTTGTCTAATTTCCTGGAGTGAATGAGGTGCCCATATCTGTAGTTTCATGATAAGTGACTGTCTAAGGGGCTTCCGTGTACAAGAGTACGACTTTCTTTTGTGGCATAGCATTGCGTGTTTATTTGTTAACATGACCATTCGTTTCCAACCTGCCCAATCGCTCTTTCTCTCTTGGTTAGACATTAGTGTGTAAATCGTGGTTGGGAGTTTTGTCCCACAGTTTCGCTGCGGTCATAGACTAGCCGACGTCCAACTTACAGTTCAGCTCAGCCATTCTTCGTTTATACGAGCGAGGCATCGAGAGCACGGTTCCCTATCTGGAGGGATTAATTTTGCCGGGAAGGAAACGCGGAAATTGGACGCGAGGAACCTACCTCAATTAATCGTCTCAGACGGTGTCCGTGGTTGCTTAGCAGCTTGTCGGCTTCAAGGTCAAAGGTCAGGAAGCGGGTCTGAGAAGCCACTCATGATCCAGCGGGCAAACCCGTAACAATATCGTTTTTGGCCCCATCTCTCAATAGTGAAGAATCACTTAAAAAATGTCGTATCCGGATCCAGATCCGGATATTCACCAAAATATAATCAATTCTTCCTCGTCACACCCAACCTGTTACCTGTCCACCAAATTTCGTCCGAGTTTGTTCATAACTTTTTGAGATATCGTGTGATATATCGTTTTTGGCCCTGTCTCTCAATGTTGAAGAATCACTTTTAAGATTCTCGTATCTGGATCCGGATCTGGATCTTCACCAAAACCTCGTCAATTCGTCCTGGTTACACACCCAACCTCTCTACCAAATCTCCTCCAAATCCATCCCAACTTTTTGAGATCTCTTGCTCACAGACAGACAGACATCCATCCATCCACTGGGACCATACTCTGTGCAAAGCGTTGGTGCTGCCTAAGCAGTCTCCTTGGCTATTGGGTACAATACTGGACGGGTCACCACTCCGACACAGGATACCAGCAAGCTGGCACTCATTTTGCCGACCTCGGAAGAATGACTGGCAGAGTCAACCCCACCTGGTATTATTTCAACAGCCGAGTGGGATTTGAACTCAGGATCCTAGGATCCCAAGCCCACCACCCTAACCATTAAGCCAACACCAGGCATACAGACAGACAGACAGACAGACAGAGAGACAGGAGTGAAAACAACCTCCGTCCATCTTTGGTGGTGGAGGTAAAGATGATTACTGTCCTTTAATAGCTGGCACCACTCCCATATTAAAAATCAAAAACAAAAGGCAATGATGACAAGTTAAATGCCATACCTGTCTGTGTGAGCTGTCCAGTTTCACACTGCCTCACTGTAGGAAACAGTGACAATAATGCCAATGCACCTTCAAGATGTGTCAGGTCTGCTTTCCTCATGTGCTGCACGAACGTGGCCAGCTGGTGATGGCTTGGTTCCCTGGAGAGTGATAGGTAGGCAATCGTTTCAATATATACAACGTAGAGGCTCTTATTCAATAAGTTTTTTTATTAGACATTGTCATTCTTATTATTGCCGGGAAAAAAAAATTCAACAAAAGATCATCACAGTTGTATAACGACTGCTGCATTCACGTGGAGGGGGACGGGGAGCGTGTGGAGAAGAGGAGGAATCAATAGTTATAGTTTCAGGCCTTCATATTTATATAATTCTTAGGACCTTTTAACCACCTGCATTAAATGTTTGTGATAGGAGAAAGTTGTCTGGTGTGGCCCAGCTAGGTGGATGGTCTGACTCATTTTGTCGCAGTCAGCAACACTGTCTTGTTCTGTGTCCCACGAGTCTGACCCGGCAGGAGCTCGATGAGAGGAGAGCACTCTCATCCTCCTCCACGTAAGTTGAAGTGGCTGGCCTGCAGCTCACTAGGTGTGCTGTAGTATATCCCCCACCCCTCCCTACTTCTCTCTGGTACACCATGAGGGAAGGAAGAGAAGAGGAAGAAGCTCCAGGTCCTCTGACGTCCGTCCCCCACCCGATAAACCTTTCCGCATGGTCGCCCCTGTATGGTGGCGAGCAAGGTGGCATGCCATTGACCCACGCTACTTGGTTGCCATGGTACTGAGTGGGTCAATATTGGTGCTGTCGATTGGTCAGGCTTGCATCCATGCATAAGTGCGTACTCTGCGCAATAATGGTAACTAGCATAACCCGCGCTCTGCGCGACATGTTGGGGTGGGTGTGTTTGAGAAAGGAACTGATGCAGAGTATCAGTAGTAATTTTACTTTAATGCAGTAAGTGGAATACGATTTCACTGTTTCAGAACCATTTTATTTACTTTTTTTTGTACCATGCACCTCATATGGTCTTTGAGATAATGTTAGCCGAATATCACGTTACTCGAGCGCAGAACAAAGTCGAAGATAGCGCGACACGAAACCACAAACTTGGAAATAATATACAAGATGCCTTGAGGGTGGTGAAGGAGGGTGTGGAGTCCTTAAAGGCAGAGGTGCCGTCCTCGATCTGATTTTCTCTGGTCGCCCCTTGACAGAGGTACGCTATGCTTCCAAGCCACATTGGTGAACTTCACCACCAAACGCTGTGTCATTCTGGGACAAACTGCCAGCCCTTGGATAATTATCTCTCCCAGTTCATTACGTAGACAACTACATTTGTGTTGGCCATTAGATCGAGCTAGTTTCTTTACATGCAATAAGTATTGTGATTTATTTGTCCCCTACCGGTTTAATTTATCATGTCTTCCTGTTTGGGATTTTGTGCATGATTAAATTATTCCTAAAGACACGTGCACCTGTTTTCACCATCTTTTCCATGCACACCAATTTGGTGAATTGTAAACTCCTGGAGGGAAATAAATCAATTACAGTAATCCCTTTGTTTGGCTAATCATGCCCATACAATCTCGTACAGAACAGAGGCACGTCCCACTATCGCTTGGGTTCGACGTCCAAGTGGCTATCCATGCGGTATTAAATCCCAGGATATACAGTTCTGGTATTTAATCGCTTGCAGCTTTGAGTGAGAGCAGGACACGCGGCCCTACCTTCTACCTTTAAAGAGAACTTCACCTCCCAACTGGTGAAAATGACAGTACGTATCCCTCAATATCTGCCTTTCCTTTGTCACTAATGTTTGGTTTCACCACCTCGTCATTTTCCTCATTCATCCCAAATTTCAGATGAATAGATGGACAGGCAGACTCACCGTCACCACATATTGACAATGCTTTGTAGAGTCAGTTGGTCTCAATGTTATCCAACATTGAAACTAGCCCTACAAAATGCCAGCTGTTGGTCCTTCGCAGTTATGCCTTTTGCTGTGCCCGGAAATTGCAGCACAATGGAACACCGAGTTAGACAGCACTGTGGTTCTTCGTACTGCCTCGTTATCTTTCACAGATATTTAACAAAGATTACAGAAAAGCCTGCACAGCAAGCAATAAACAAGAGCGCAAGTGAGCACAATATACGCCCGAAAAAGTCTCTGTGACACGCGCACGCACGCACGCACACAATTATATATTCAAACACGTCAATTTATGAAGAACAAGAAGGTATATACAGAATTGTGCTACTACATGGAAAACAGCATCCTGGTTGCCATGGCAACCACTTTAGATGCAAACGTATGTCGCGACACACCGTCTCCACAGTCTGTACCTATGTACCAAATATGAAACGTGAAAGTTGAAAACTTTGAGAGTTAGAGTGCGGACGGAATGGACGGACGGACGGACGGTATCACGTAATACGCCCCGATATATATATATATATATAATATATATATATATATATATATATATATATATAATATAATATATATATATATACATATCAGGCGTATAAAAAGAGGTACGGTTCAAAAGAACGCGACATCTATGCTACACAATTCACTATCCATCTGAGCATACCGTGTTCAAATAGCACAATGCACATCGTTTTGTTTATAACATGGTGACGACTTTCAATTATGTGCATGATGAGACACATGTAGGTTATAATGGAGGAATGTCTGACCACCCCCCACCCCAATTTGCCACCCTTCCCTTGCCCTCATTGTCCCACACCTTAATTACTTCTCCTTTCCCTCTCCTCCACAACTTCCATCACCTGTTTTCTCCACTTCTCTTCAGCTATTTAATGGTCCCCCTCTTCCCCCTTTGTGTATGTAATATGTCGATGATTCCGATACAAGCATCAGTTAAATCAAAGCATTCCAAAAAAAAAAATAATAAGGAAACATATTTTTGCAAGCTGCACATTAAGATTACCTCTCGGGTTTGATATCGCATGCAATATCAGGCTGGGCTACTCCAGGCAGGGAAGAGAGGGGGTAACGATCGCCGTGCCGAATCATCACAACAATGCCGGCCAGATGATAGCCTGGTGGCACGTGACCTGCAGGGCAGTGGATGGTCAAAGGGGTTATGAAGAAGAAGCCTGTTTTAATGGTTGTCACGAACTGATTGTTAAAACACACGGTGAACAAACGATGAGATTGGACGAAGCTCCAAATATTATCAACACCAAAAAAAAAAAAATCTGAGTGCAACATGCATGGAAAAGGGGGAATGTGGTGGTCAGAAGTTGTGTGTTGTGTACATGTGTAAAAAGCAATGGGTTTTTTTAATTTGTCTGGTTTTTGGGTGGGAGAGACGCATATTACGACACGTTAGGTCAATGTCAGTTAAGTGGGTGCTGCAGATTTGTCCCGCAAGCCCACACTTTCCCATTTATGATTATAAACACCCCTTTGTTCATTCCCCTTCCCTTCCTTCCACATCCACCACACTGCTTGAGCTCTGTCCCTCCATTCTATGGGGTACGTTTTTCACATGGAGAATCATACTGTAAGAGGCGGTACAGACTTTTCGCCCTTCACAGAGGTATACAAGGCAGTGTGTGCATACACTCAGATAGGTTAGAAGTGTGCAGTACTGAGTCAGCAGCATAAGCGGATGCTGAGAGAGTTGGCAGTTTTAGCGAAAGAAAGCTGAGTTGGAGAGTCAACTGACAGAGACCAAGAGCTGGTGCGCAGGATCTCCTTCACCAGCTGCTTGAGTGTGCAACTTCACCACCGGCCCATGCGCCTTCACCACTTGCCCTCATATACACACCTTCAACACCTACCTGCACACCTTTGTGCTTGACTATAGTTGCTGGCGAGCTGTACGTACCACCTTAGCTAGATTTAACTTCACCATCTCATCGCCCCAGATCTTTATCTCCCCAGATTTGCTGTTGCTGTTGTTGATTAACCCTGGTCAGTTCTGCTCAAACAGGCCTGGGGCATGGAGATATCCGATCAATCTCCCGAAAGCAACCTGAGCTGTTAGTGCCCGAGTGTTAGTATCTGCAGTACTAACTAGTGTTAGTATCTGCAACCCGAGCAGATATCTTTCACATCGAAGATGTTGTGCTCTTGCCTTCGTGGAGCCAGGGCTGCACAGTCTTCCATACCGTATTTTATTGTATGTAGGGAGTCCTGGCAGAGGTTTTAAGTGTCGTCGAGTCTATGTTTGTACTGTAAAAGTTGTGGGTGGTGTCCACAGCGGAGGTGTGAAAGGTAAACACAATTAGACCTGGGGAGCAATTTTTCTAGGTCATCGATGGGTGAGGGGGTAGTGGTCAGGATACATTTTTCAAGGCTCGTCGAAGAACCAGAACAATGAACAGATCATGATGTAACAGAACAAAAGGAACAGTAAAAAGAGGGGGGAAACACCAACAGCAGTGTTGAAGAACAAAATAGAAGGAGACTTGGACAAAAAAGGGATGGGATGTGGGGAGGAAAGAGGGGTAGGGGAGGCTGCTCAGGGTGGAAAAGATGGATACAGAAACAAACTCTCAGGAAGAAAAAACTGTAAATTTGGAAGGTGGGCTTCAGGGTAGGTGGGGATGGAGGTAGGGGGGGGGGGGGGGGTTGGGCCCAGGTTATCAATTGTGTTGATGGTGATGTGGGTATGGATGTGTTTTTTGGAGTCATCGTTGATCGGTGGGGGGATGTATTGAAGGATGTCGTTGTGACATCTTTGTGATGTAGTCTTAATGTGGTTTGGTGTCGGTGGGTGGTTAGACATGTGGAAACATGGGTGATTATGGTTAGCACTTGCGGCTGAAAGTAACTGCACACCTCTTATGTCCAAGTGGTCTTTCATTTTTATAGCGCGGCGACATCGCGCTGTTATATAATTGGCTATTCTGTCCTGTGTCTTCTGTCACGTCTTCTGTCACACTTATGGCGCGTACGGCCCTTTGATCTGAGCGCTATAAATAGAAATTTGTCCAACGTCACAACTCTTCCCATCATGCATGCTAATTCACCGTGTCTACATTTAAATTTTATAACTGCAAAATTGTTTCATCATTCTTACCTAGACTTTACTGCCCCCAGCCACGCGATATCGAAGTATTCGCTTCTTGTTTTACATTTTTCTTTCTTATGTGTGTCGGTGTTCGATGGGTGTTGTTTATGTGCAACCTGTGATGATGTGAAGGGCTTTGTTTTGTATAGTCTGTAGGGTGTTAAGATGTGTGTTTGATAGGTTGGAGGCCCAAGATGAGGTGGCATAGTCAATGGCTGATTGAATGTATGGATTGTATATTTGTCATGTTATTTCTTTGTGGCATCTGAAGTTGGTGTCTGTGAGTGCCATAAGTGTGTTCAGCCTGGGTGTGCATATTTGTTTAAAACATTTGTGATGTGATCTGAGAATGACATGAATATGTTAAAAGTGATGCCTTTTATTTTTGTTTGGTGTGTGT
>CM068954.1:175457637-175482500 GCA_035128595.1 Eptatretus atami | reverse complement strand
TGTGTGTATGTATGTGGCATAAGGATGTTGTTCAGTGTGATGCGTGGTACAGCTCTACGTTCCTTGGTGTAATTTGTTAAAAGAGTGAATGTTGATTTTGAAGGAGCTACTTTTAGTCTGTTGATGGTGAACCAGGTTTGTAGGGTGCTGAGGAAGCGTTATAAATTGTGCTGATGTTGCTATGGGTAGAGGTGATGGTTATGTCGTCCGCATTTGAGAATATTTGTAAGTTCTTGGGTGGTTTTGGAATGTTGTGCACGAAAAGATTAAACAGTGTAGGAGAGAGGACTGAGCCTTGAGGGATTCCATTAGGAAAGTATCATGTGCCTGATGACTTTCCATTAAAAGTTACGTATGTATGACCGTCTGCAAGATGGGTAGCTGGCAAGCCAGCGTTTGGTGGTGTTGTGCACATTTGTGTTAAGTGTTTTGTTTGTGAGTAAGAGTTTTGGAAGGTCGTCCATCAACGCTTTGCTGATGTCTGTTGGTGTGAGAGGAGTGTGTTTTTGGCTGTTTTTTACTGTTGAAGGCATCAAAGGTGTTTTGTGTGTGGTTTGTGAGGAGAGTGGTAGTGGAGTGACTTGGTCTGAATCTGTGTTGGGTGTGCGA
This sequence comes from Eptatretus atami, assembly GCA_035128595.1. Classification (NCBI taxonomy): domain Eukaryota; kingdom Metazoa; phylum Chordata; class Myxini; order Myxiniformes; family Myxinidae; genus Eptatretus; species Eptatretus atami. The sequence goes on along the minus strand of CM068954.1, from coordinate 175,481,891 downwards.
GAGTGGGATGTGAGGGTTTGTGAGTTTAGGTATTCTGTAACTTTGGAGGGTATGCAAAGTAATGTGATAGATGTGTAGGAGGCTGCTTTGGTGGGTTCTTTCTTTTGTTTAGGGAGGGTAGTGATTTTACCTAATTTCCAAATTTGGGGAATTCTCGAGTGTTGGTAGAAGTTGCTTATATTTGTAAGGGCAAGTGGTCCAGGGTGTTTGAAATGAAAATTGAAGATGTTGTCAGGGCTGGTAGCCTGCGAGTGTTTTTTGATGTTTTTGATTATTTTTGTTGTTTCCTGCGGAAGTAAATGGCATGATGGCGATGTCGATATGGTAGCAGAGTTTGCGGCTTGTAATACTTCTTTCCACTTTTCTGGGTCCGATGTGACTTGTGTTTGTGTAATGGTCTATGAGGATGGTGGTTTGGCTGATGGTATGTTGGCTGTGGTAGTTATGGCTACGTGTGAGGGTATTATGCTGCCGTTTATGATTTTTTACAAGTGTTTGGGATTAGTTGATTTATCTTGTGTTTGTCGAAAGGAGTGCCAGTTTTGTGTTGTTTTTCACAATATTTTGTTGTTGATTTCCATGTTTACTGTTTGAAACCTTTCTACTGTGTCTGGTGCTTTGGGTGTTGTGTTTTAGGTTGTCTCGTTGTTTGATGAAGTGCGATTTCTGGCGTGTCTGGTGTTACGTAAATGTTTACGATGTTCATGTGTTCTTTGTGACTCATTTTAATTCTGAAAAGTTGAAGTTGGAGTGTGTTGTCTGGTGGTAGAAGTGCTTTTGTGTCTGGCATGAAACCTGTGCATCTAATCGACTTGTGTATGTGTGTGATTACTCTGATGGACTGTTGTGCTGTGGAGTGACATTGAGTAGAAGCTCTCAAGGTGTGTAAAATACTCTAATGGCTCAGCATCTCAAACAACCTCTGACAGTCTAGCCTCACACCGGCCTTCTCGTGGAGAGATTGTTCTCACTAATGGATGTGGAGGTGAAAAATGAATCACTGGCGTCTAAAAAAAAAAAGTTGCTTTGGGGATTCATTAGCCTTGGGAGGTAGTTCATCAAGGAGAAGGAAACTCTCAATCTAAATCCACCGCTGCCTTGCGGTTCAGATTTTGAAAGCGAAGGCTAAGGGATTTACGAGGTAAAGGCAGCAACACTTCTTCAAGGAGGTGGCCTTGGACTCTGATCAGGGATCTGAGACGGAGACTTAATTCCTTTGGTACCAAGTCTCTTCGGAGAATCCTTGGCTATTGCTGGTCAGACTTTGTGTCCAACGAGCGGTTGCTGAAAGAGACTCAAATGAGATTTGTTACCTACATAGTCCGTGAGCGTCAGCTGCGGCTGTATGGACATGTGGCTTGTTTTCCTGACGCTAATCCTGCTCACAAGATTCTCTCAGCGAGGGAATCCTCCTCCTCTCTCATCTCTCTCAGAATCTCTCATCCTCCTCCTCGTGAGTGGAGGAGGCCAATGGACCGACCACATACCTCGAGGTTGCAGCAGGTTGATCAGCATCTTAAAGAGATGGGGATGGGCCAAGCATCTGCCTGGAGGATGGCAAGATGGAGGCACCTGGAATACCGGCGGCGGAAAGTGGACGCAGTGACGCGCTACTCCGGCGCATGCTCCCACACCTGACCTGACCTGATGGGATAAAAGCTTCAATGAAGCCGTCTGCCAGAGCTTCGGTAAGCAGATAGGGATGTTTGGGGAAATCTGATCATGAATATCACCAGAAGTTGGACATGACTTGACGGAACTATATCACAATATGTATGTGATGAGGCATCGACCTCTGCCGTCTGGTCTGTCTGTGTGTATCGGGGATAGTTTGGGTGGTTGGAGTTTTGTTTTTCTGGTATCCTTTCGTTTTTTGTATGATGGCTATGTGAATGTTTGTGAGAATTAAATGTTTAAGTTGGATGACCTTGCTGATGTGGCCACCTGTGTTGTTTTGGAGGATATTAAGGTTATGTTTGCTTTTTGGGGTTGAGATGGTGGTCGTGTATGGGGTGGAAGTGATAATGGTGATAAGTTTGGGAGATATGTATGTGCATCATTGTTTGGGTCAGAGTTTGGATTCAGCTGAAAGCTCAACCACAGGTCCATGCATGTGCGTAGTCTGATAAATTTACAGAGAGGGGTACAGGCTAGACAAAGGTACAGAACCATTTGCCACACCTTGTGTAGCGGATGGAACCCCTTCTAGCCCTGGAGCTAGTGATGCGAGTTTTAAATGTTGGGAAAATGTATATTGTGGTGGGCCCCGGGTTAGTTTTTACATCTCCGGCTCGAAGGAGGAAAGAGGGGAGGGCTGCCAGAGGGACGTCACTCCCCAAAGAAGAAAAAACTGTTTGTTGTGAAAATGCGATACATTTGTGAGTATGATGGATAATGATTTGAGCATTTGTGCGTGAAGGGTCCGTGTGGAAGATGACAGGGAGTGGGCCGGTCCATGAGCCCCATCTGCACTAACCATGGCCGCACTACCCCGGCGAATCCGGGCAGCAGAGAAGAGTTTGGTTATATATGTCCCCCGTCTTGTGTTGGGGGGTAGAACCACTGCAAAGTGGTATCCCCGACTGTTGCTGCTGTTGGTACTCCTGTTGTTGCTGCCATCACTGTTGTGCCTTTAATCAGCCAATATATTTATTATTGCACAGTGGTAGCGTGCTCACGCCCAACTTGCATATTTGTTTGGTCTGCTTTGGTGATGTACTGACTCAAATCCAGCTGGATGGTGCAAAGGTAGCACACTTGCCTTTGAACCATCAAGTCTGGGTTCAAACTATCACACCAGTCCTTTGCAGGCAGGGTATTGCATCAAAAAGTGTGCCATCGATCAAATGGTACGTTAAGCTGAGGACCCATCTGCTCGCATTAGCAGGTGGACTTTAAAGATCCCATGGTATACTTCAACAAAGAGTGGGCGACTTACCACCAGCACCCTGGCCAAATACCAAACTCCTGCCCTGACTAGCTCCACAAAGTCCAACCCCTGAGTTGCAGCTCTGCACTCCATCACCCACTCTGAACCCGAAACACGGCTGGGTTAAATAACGACGACAGACAAAAAAGCGACTCCAAGCTTTTCACCTGACGATGCACAGGCAAAGCATTGTAATGTCAATTTCATTGTCCCCCCTCTGACAGGGACCTCGAGTATCAGCTCCTTGTTGGTAATTTGCATTAAGCTGGCTGTCCATTCCATGTTCACAACTCCCCATGAGTTCTGCATTTTCTCCTCGGAATCCCCTTTACCATCAGCAAATCAGTGTTTACACTATAATCAGGATTGCCACACCGCCACATCTTCCGAAGGCAACCACAGTTACTTATTTAACAAACACAAATGTGTTTGGCTTGACACCTCTTCCATTAACGATTAACCCTTTTATTTTTAAATCGTACATATTAAAAATAAATTAACAGATTAAAATGAAATCTTTTTAAAACATACCTAGACTCCTGATGTACCAAAAGAGTGGCATGAAATAGAAACAAACGTACCTGTGCATTTAGAAGAAAAAACAAAATTAAAAAAGAAAGATTCAAAAACTACTCCTATCGAAGGAATACCTTTTAAAAAATGACATCAAAACAAACAACAAAAACTTTTCATCACGTTGAAAACCCCCCAAATTTAGCACACCTACGAGTGTGTTCAGAAGTACAGCCCTGCAACGACTTACCCTCAAGACCTTGCACAGTGTGGTTAGGCCGGTTGCAGTATCGATGCGACTCGTACATGGCATCTAACTCGGACGGTGGAATCACCAGGTCCACCAAGACACGCTTGCGCAGCTTACCCTGGTCGCTCGTATACAGACCGGCAGGCAGCGGCAGAAGGTGCACTGCAAACGGAGAGGAACGCGGTTCAAGTTTCTAAGACGAACTTGGATCTTGTTTCAATCTATATATTATGGAGGGAAATTATAGTTTATGTGTGTTGTAAGTTTCATCTAATGCTCCGAGATGATTTGACCAAGGAAGCTGAAACTTTCAGAGATTACTCAGGAATCTTGACGGCGTGTTTCCTGAAGCTTCGTTTGATTCCATAAAGTTTAAAAAAAAATTTTTTGGCTCATCTTGGCATTTTCTTCCTTGGGGGGTGGCAATTATGAAGAAATATAACCATGGTGTATTATATATGTACATAAGTAGTACGCATGTGTTTGCTTCATGGACACAACCCAGGTCATTTTTCTTTTTGGGAGTGATAAAGATGGCGGTCTGTTGCCTATATACCACCATATAAAAGGGATGTGCCAGAGGAACACATTGCATGCTTGGACCAAGATCGCCCATGGGTGGGTACTCCGCTATGGTATTAGTGATCAAAGATAATAACATGCCCCCCCCCCACCACTCCCACAGAGAGTGGGTGCTTCTCGTATCTACAATACAGTAACATCATGTGTGATTTAGTTCACAGATAAAGATCAACGTGGCTGAAGGACACGTGTTGTATGGAACGATAGATGCAAAGAAATGACAGCGTGGTGGGTGTTGGAAGAAAGGAGAGAAACTTACAGAACTGCAGGCTCAGGCTAAGCACTGCAAGAAGTGCAGCAAGACACAGAAGCAGCACAAAGCGACTTCGGAAACCCATCATGCCTGGTTACACCTCGCCGTAAAACGTGACGGCGATCGCTATTGCATCGTCATAAGGTAGGGCATTGGATCTGCACACGCCGACAAACACAAACACAGCATGAGGTTTTGTATTCAAGTTCATCGCCAATTCACTTGGGGTTAAACTAATAACAACCATAATTGTGCAGACAAGAGGAACTCAACACAAAGAACAAATGGCACTCAGCCCATGAAGTGGGTTTCAAATTAAGAGATCTGGATGCAGCATGGGAATGAATTGTACAGGAGGGAAAATGGAGGTACAAAGACAGCTCGGGATGAGGCGGGCAAGTGATTGGGGAAGGAAAATAAAATTAACAGCTTCGACAATTTATCTTGTATAATTTGAATCCCAAACCGTCTTCAATTTCATTAGATTGACTACCATTTCTGCCTGTGATCTTTTATATCCCAATTAACGCTCCGATATATCCAGGACCTCTCTCTCAGGTTACTCCGTTCCTCCCGCCTCTCACTCATTCTCTTGCTCGTCACGTTCACCTGTTGTCCCATCGTTTGCAAGTTGCCTTTCTTTCCTCCGTCACGTTACCTTCCGACTCTTTCATGAGCCTAGAATTTGTATTTAAATAATTAATTGTTATTTTTGCTGTAAATCAGTGGTAGACATGGACTACCATTGATGTACAGCTGTAGAAGTGAATCGGAAATTCACATAATGTTTACGAATACTTACCATCTATTATTATAAACCACTGGTTGATTCGATCGCTCAGAGTGCACAGAAGATAGTTCCAGGAAAAGAGCGATTTGAACTCTGGATTAAGCGAGATTTGAACTCTGGACATTTTCAACTCCGACTTAAGCACAATTTGGCAGACGACAAGAAGAGCCATTGAGTGAAGGTACAAGGGACAAGCATATGAGTCCGGAAAATAAATGATCAACGATGGTGCTTTGGGACTCACTGGTTCCCTAAACAATTGTTGGTAGAAGAGTAATAAACCGAGCAATGCCTGAGAGTCCTCATGGAGAATACGAATTCTAAAAGGCATTTGAGTTCAAATTCAAAAAGATATCAATCCAGAAGTGCAAGGTGGGACAAGGAAGTCGCAGCCAATAGTGCAGAGTTATACTTTAAGGAATTGGATCGTGTTTTGTTTGTCTGAGAGTGAAGGGAAACTCTATGTGTACTGATATTACACAAACTACAGAGGGGTTACGAGACAACAAACACATTTTCACCTGAACACTGGTTCCAAAACCAAAGCTTACATAAGACAGACAATAATGGGTGATGGATAAGACAGACAAGAAGGGGTGATGGATAAGACCGACAAGAAGGGGTGATGGATAAGACAGACAAGAAGGGGTGATGGATAAGACAGAAAAGAAAGGGTGATGGATAAGACAGATAAGAAGGGGTGATGGATAAGGCAGACAAGAAGGGGTGATGGATATAACAGACCAAGAAGGGAGCCCCTTCTTGTCTGCCTTATCCATCACCCCTTCTTGTCTGCCCTATCCATCACCCCTTCTTGGTCTGCCTCATCCATCACCCCTTCTGTCTGCTCATCTATCACCCCCTTCTTGTCTGTCTTATCCATCACCCCTCTTGTCTGTCTGTATCCATCACCCCTTCTTTGTCTGCCTTATCCATCACCCCTTCTTATCTGTCTTACCATCACCCTTTCTTAACCTTCTGTCGATCCAATCACCCGCGAGCCGGGGTCGTGTATGCACAACCCGGTAGATGATATGAGTATTAGAATGAGGCAGACCAAGAAGGGGTGATGGATAAGGCAGACAAGAAAGGGTGATGGTACAGAGACAAGACAAGAGGTAGGTGATAAGAGGCAGACAAGAAAGGGGTGATGGATAAGGCAGACAAGAAAGGGGTGATGGATAAGGCAGACAAGAAGGGTGGGATGGATAAGACAGACAAGAAGGGGTGATGGATAAGACAGACAAGAAGGGGTGATGGATAAGGGCAGACAAGAAGGGGTGATGGATAAGACAGATAAGAAGGGGTGATGGATAAGACAGATAAGAAGGGGTGATGGATAAGACAGACAAGAAGGGGTGATGGATAAGGCAGACAAGAAGGGGGTGATGGATGAGGAGACAAGAAGGGTGATGGATAAGACGGTCAAGAAGGGGTGAGGATAAAGCAGCGAGAAGGGGTGAGGATAAGACAGTCAAGAAGGGTGAGGGATAAGACAGTCAAGAAGGGTGAGGGATAAGACAGTCAAGAAGGGTGAGGGATAAGACAGTCAAGAAGGGGTGAGGGATAAGACAGTCAGAAGGGGTGAGGGATAAGACGGTCGAGAGGGGTGAGGATAAGACAGTCAGAAGGGTGAGGGATAAGACGGTCGAGAAGGGGTGAGGGATAAGACGTGAGAAGGGTGATGGATAGGACAGTCAAGAAGGGGTGAGGGATAAGACAGTAAGAAGGGGTGAGGATAAGCGGACAAGAAGGGGTGAGGGATAAAGACAGTCAAGAAGGGTGAGGGATAAGGCGGACAAGAAGGGGTGAGGATAAGGCGGACAAGGAGGGTGAGGGATAAGGCGGACAAGAAGGGGTGAGGATAAGGCGGACAAGAAGGGGTGAGGGATAAGACAGTCAAGAAGGGTGAGGATAAGGCGGACAAGAAGGGGTGATGGATAAGGCGAACAAGAAGGGTGAGGGATAAGACAGTCAAGAAGGGGTGATGGATAAGACGGTCAAGAAGGGGTGAGGATAAGACAGTCAAGAAGGGTGTGGAAAGACGGTCGAGAAGGGGTGAGGGATAGACAGTCAAGAAGGGGTGAGGGATAAGACAGTCAAGAAGGGGTGAGGGATAAGGCGGACAAGAAGGGGTGAGGATAAGACAGGCAAGAAGGGTGAGGGATAAGCGGACAAGAAGGGGTGAGGGATAAGACGGTCAAGAAGGGGTGAGGATAAGACGGTCGAGAAGGGGTGATGGACAAGAAGGGTGAGGGATAAGACGGTCAGAAGGGGTGAGGGATAAGACGGTCGAGAAGGGGTGATGGACAAGAAGGGGTGAGGGATAAGAAGGGGTGAGGGATAAGACGGTCGAGAAGGGGTGATGGACAAGAAGGGGTGAGGATAAGAAGGGTGAGGGACAAGAAGGGGTGATGGATAAGACAGACAAGAAGGGGTGATGGAAGAAGGGGTGTAGGGACAAGAAGGGGTGAGGGACAAGAAGGGGTGAGGGACAAGAAGGGTGATGGATAAAGTGGACAAGAAGGGGTGATGGACAAGAAGGGGTGATGGACAAGAAGGGTGATGGACAAGAAGGGGTGATGGACAAGAAGGGGTGATGGACAAGAAGGGGTGATGGATAAAGTGGACAAGAAGGGGTGAGGTAGGACAAGAAGGGGTAAGAGTGAGGGACAAGAAGGGGTGAGGGATAAGACGGTTGAAAGGGGTGAGGGACAAATAGGGGGAGGATAGACAGTCAAGAAGGGGTGAGGGACAAAGCGAAAGTGAGGAACAATGGAAACTGGGACAAGATTCACAGAGCACCAGCTGTGTGTTCAACAAGGACATTTGCCGTCTCGCCGCCATCACCTGTTTCTTCCCTTTGTCCCGATCTCATGGTTCTCAGCACAGTTGTCGTGAGTCTCGGGAAGCCACCTTTGGTTATCTGTATGGCCCCGCACAGAGGACGCATCCACAGCCAGACGGTGCACGACAGCAGGGACAGGGTCACTCATTCTTCTTATTCATTCACCTTGTCTAACTACCGGCCTTCCAGCAATTAATTCATTCAAACGATCAAACCTCGCCTCGCAAACGAGTCAAGGACAAAAATTCCACCTCAGATAACGTCACCGATTATTAAAAAATTAATTTATAATCTTTCACTAATAATAATGCTTCGCTTGGTGTTGTTGTTTATTTCTGGTTAAAAAGGCGATTACTCTGATCCTCTCACACAGTACTACATTAATCAGACGTCACGTGTCATTTAAATGCTTTAAGAAGCCAATGAAGCATCACACACACACACACTCTCTGCAATGTAAACTCGCAGTGCGTTTGGAACGATCCATTCTACACACACGTTCACTGCAGCACTTCCTCGTCATCAACGTGTTTGTTCGTTTTACGCTCGATATTTCTCATACAATTTAAATCTATCATATAACCTTCATTTTTAAAAATTATATCCAATCCCCCTTAACAAACAAAAAAAATAAAAAATTACAATGAGAGGGCGATTGGACCAGTGTCGCTAACATGCATCCTTCATACACCACCCATCACTTGCATCGATCGCTCATATCGTAATGAAAACAACTGCCGTGATGTCGGGGTCACGTGATGAATTACGAGCGAGCGGCAGCGTCTCCGCTACGTTTTTAATTCGAGTCTCTTCTCAGCGAGAAAATTAAAATCTCGTTTTAAGTCGTAATTCCGGTTCCGTAAGCTTGGTGGTGGCTTAACGGTTTGAGGTCCTGAGTTCGAATCCCGGCATTTCTTTTCAATACCCATTCATTCGATTGAAGGAATAAAGCCAATAAATTTTCATTCCTATTATTCATTCAATTCCGTCGTTCGTTAATTCATGTGGCAGGAGATGCCATTTATTTATCCCAATCGAATTCCTGATATAAATGACTCCAGGAAAAGAAGAAAAAAAAAACAACAACTGAATTACCTGTTCGGATTGTTTCTTGTTTATATTTATTGTTTCGTTCGTGGAACGTTTCTTTCTAATTCTACTTCAGAGAACATCTGAATTGCTGTGAAATTGCTCCGTCGCAACACGCGTCTTCTGGTCGAATGGTTTGCATTAGCAGGAACAATCGTCTGGGTGGCAGACGGACGCTTGTTCTTTGCGGATTCTGCGTTTTTACCGTGCGAGACATAATCCGTGGCGATGCTCACCATAACAGCCAGGAGGTGCGATTGATGTTTAAACGACGTATGTGGTTATTGCTGGTTGAATTTTTTTTTTTTTTATTTTTTTTTTTTTTTTTTTTTGTATGCTGTCCTGATGAGGGCAAATAAGTCCGAATCTGGATAGGTGGTTCCGTTTGATGTTTAACTAATGTTGACCATGTAACCTTTGTTGGTTCACGGAGTAGTAAGTGACCACTATATTCGTTATGGTGTGTGTCTGTCTGTCCCGAGCATGCTCCTTGGGTTTTGGTCCGATCCTGATAAAATTTGGTGGGAGGTTTGTATCCTGATCTTGTTTTGTGTTTTCCTGAGAATGGGCGTGCTGCGCCAATTATGGGCGGAGCCACGCCCAAAAAACGTGTTTTTAGGGGTAGCCGATTTCAAATTACATCTTCTCCGAGGGGTTTTGGCGAATCTGGCAGGGGTTTCGGTATTTGGTTAACCCAATGGCACCTGCATAGCCCCACGGAGCTCGATTTTTCATTTTCTACCAAGGTCAAGGTCACAAGGTCACGAACTTAGAAAATGTCAAAAAAATCAATAAATTGGGCATCAGAGCTCCAGGGTTTTCAACTGTTTCGAATGAAGGTTGGTATGCAAGTAGTGCTCTTCGAGTACTACAACTTTCATCATTTACGTTTTCCCGATTCCCGCCAGTTTGCCCGTGGGCGTCCCCTTGAAGATCAAAAAATAAAAAAGGCGAACCGTGTACATTGCTCGTGAACCATCGCCGTCTCCAGACTTGTCTGTTTGACAGTCGCTGGGTTGAAGCCTCAGGATTGGAAGTGACGCTCTGGTGTCGGACTTTATGTCCATTGGAGATCGGGGGAGTGCTCGTCGCACTCCACATATTTCGATATACAGTGTATGTATCATATCGGTTCAGCTGTTGTAGTGGCCATATCTGTTGTTATCCCATGCCACATCACCGTGCCATGTTGTCATCGTTTGCCGGCATCGTCGTCACCATTGTGGCTCGTCTATCATGCGCCGGCTGGTGGCTCAGCAAACTGATGGTTGAGTGGTACACCATTGAGCATCGATCGCATGGATGGCTGCCTGGCGTAGCAACCCGTTCTTTCCACCGGCTTCCGTGGTACTTCAACTCTTCCACCCGTGAGCACTCGCACCGATTCACCCTCTTTTTTGCACTCAGCATGCCATTTTGACCTGTCAAGACCGAGGGCTTCAAACCCAGTATCCGACATTTGGCATCTTTTCAAAGTGGCCTTCAGCTGATCTTTATATCACTTCTTGGGGGCACCAATGTTACGCAGGCCATCAGTCAGTTCACCGTAAAGAAGGGCCTTTGGAAATCGTGCATCACCCATTCTGATGGCATGGCCGACCCTGTGCAGGTGAGCTTCCATCATATAGTCCACGATCCCTCGGATGCTGCAGCGCTCCAACACCTCCATATTTGGCACCTGATCCTGCCATTTCACGCCTGCAATCCTTCGTAGGTAATGTATGTGGAAGGCATCCAGCTGCTTCATGTGTCACTGGTAAAGTGTCCAGGTTTCACGATTGTAAAGCAGCACTGTCAATACAACGGCTTTATAGACTGACATTTTGGTGGAGAAATGTACATCACGGATATTCCACAATCTGTCTACAAGACGCCTGAAGGCTGATGTCACCTTTGCTATCCAGGCCATAATGTCAGTGTTGACAGAGCAGTTGTTCCTTACCGTGCCGCCTAGGTAGCAGAGTTTGAGCACCAAAATTAGCTTTTCGGATCCGACAGTGACTGTTGGTACGCCGTAGGGCACTTTAGGTTTGGGCTGCAGCATCACTTCAGTTTTCTTAATTGAAACAGTAAGGCCATACCTCGTTGCTGAACGAGCAAAACAGTCCATCAGGACCTGTGCATCGGCTTCAGTGTGTGCTGCAAGCACACAATCATTGGCATATAACAGTTCCCTGATCAGCATGTGCCGAATATTTGTCTTGGCCTGAAGGTGGCGTAGGTTGAACATTCTACCATCATACCCATAGTTCATGCTAATGCCCTTGTCAGAGTCATTATAAGCGTCGTGCATCATTGCAGAAATCACAACCCCGAAAAGCAGAGGTGCAAATACACATCCCTGTTTGACACCATTCTCGACACTGAAAGCGGCTGACTCTTGTCCGTCATCCACCACATGGGCCATCATGCCATCATGAAATGATCTAATGATATTCACCAGTTTATCTGGGCATCCCTACATTTCTCCTCGAGTTTGCGCACAGCAAAGATCATGTCGACTGCGCCCCCGTTCTTTCTAAATCCACACTGACTTTCAGGGTTCATGTTCTTAGCTCGTGTGTTGATTCTGTTGATGATCACTCGCACGAGGATTTTGCCTGCGATGCGCAGCAATGATACACCTCTGTGATTGTTGCAGTCAGTTTGGTCACCTTTTCTTTTGTAAAGGTAGATTATCGTTGCATCTTTAAGACCTGCAGCACAACTTCTCTCTCCCAGATGGTACTGAATAAGTGGTAAAGTCTGTCTGTCAGGTAGCTTTCCCCATGTTTGAAGACTTCTGAAGGGAGACGATCAACTCCAGGGGCCTTTCCGTTCTTCAGTGCTTTTTGGCCTTTTCTACTTTCTCCAGTTGAATGGGGACACTGAGGTTGTCCAGTATCGGCCTTTGCGGGAGTTCATCAATTACAGCATCAGCGATGTCAGATGAGCGGTTGAGGACCTGCTCGAAATGCTCTGCCCATCTCTGTACTCACAGTGTCAGCTCTGATACTAAGGAGTTTCCATCGGCACTGCGAGCGGCAGCAACACCGTTGAAGCTTTGGCCATGAACTGCTTTGAGTTCTTGGTAAAAAAGCCCGAACATCCTTATTATTTGCCGCCTTCTGCAGACATTTGGCCCAATCAAGCCTCCACTTGTCCTTCATCCGTCAGATCCTAGCCTGGGCAACCGATCTTACCTGCCGATCGCGTTCCTTTTTGGCCTGGCAGTCTTTGTCGTTCACCCATTCCAGATGTTTGCTATGTAGATCAGACAGGATAGTATGGATTTCCAGGTCGTTATCGTCAAACCAATCTTTGCGCTGGCGTCTTTTCTTGCCAAGTGTAGTCAGAGCTGCTTTCTGTGTTTCTTCCTTCAGTTTCTGCCATTCTATCTCAACGTCAGCAGGTGCATTGCGCTCATTGGCTATTGATTCCAGCTCTGCATTGACATTTTGTTGCAGTCATGCCCTGTTTCCATCAGTCTTCAGTTTGTCCACGTCCAGGTGTGGTGCTCTTGATGACGACTTGGCATGAACTCTCGAGGGGCACATTGAGTACAGTAATGACCTTGACCAGCCGATTATCAGACCAGGCTGTTGAGCTGCTATGAACTATCCATGTGAGGTGCGTGTCTGCTTGATCCCTTTGCTGCCCAATGGCATAGTCAAGCATATGCCAGTGTTTGGATCTGGGGTGCATCCATGATGCTTTGCAGCTAGTTTTCTGTTGGAAGATAATGTTGGTGATAACCAGTTCATGCGCAGCACACAGACTCAGGGGAAGCGTTCCATTGGCATTTTCCTTTCCAACACTGTGGTGACCCAAAATACGGTCCCATGCAGCAAAATCATGGCCAACCCTAGCATTGAAGTCACCAAGGAGAGGAGTTTGTCTCTTGAGGGAACAGCTGCAATTGTCTGTGAGAAGCAATCATTGAACTCCTCCTTTGTATCCTCTGGCGAGGTCTTCATTGGGGCATAGGCACTAATGACAATGTCATGGTGCTCATTTGCGAGCTTAATGTGCATGGTCATCAGTCTTTCCTTTATCGCCTTAGGAAGGTACACCAGATGTTGTATACGTGATGTCCGGACTGAAAAGCTAACTCCTGCCTGGTGTGGCTGCGATTCTGGCTTCCTAATCTAATAGGATGTGTAACCAGTTCCAACCTCCATAAGCTGCGATTCATCAGCAAGACGTATTTCACTGAGTGCTGCAAAGTCAACATCATGTTGGCTCAAAAAGCGGGCAACGGTGGCAGTTTTTCTCTCAATGCAATTGTCATCATCAGTCAATGTGCGAACGTTCCAGGCTCCAAATACAAAAGTAATTGTTTTTCTCTTTTCCTTTCTTCAACCGCATAATTGGGCGGCCAGCTGGCTACAGTCTGCTCGCAGGCGCAAGTCGGATGAGCTTTTTTGGGCCACCTTTCCAGGCCTTTCCACGACTTGGGGGGAGCAGGTTCCCCATGAAAAATGGCTGCTCCTATACTCCAGCAGGACACGAATGCTGCAGTCGCCCTGATTCCACAACGAACCACCATCACACTCATGTCGCCGACGTGCAGGTACATGACCAAAAGCTTCCAGAGACACCCTTCACTTGCTCCTGATGCCACTTCCTTCTTCGCCGCAGGATTTGGCATGATTTTGGCTACAGGACAGCCTGCACTACTATTATAGTAGTGATGGTTCATGCAGGCGCATCACCACTCTCTCTTTCCTGCAAGATCTGCCGCCAGGTCCCAGAAACTGAACAGACAATGACCTTGAGCAGGACCACATCTGTTGACCAGAATCCAAGTTTGTATGGAACTGCATTTGCCACGACGGAGGCTGCATGCAATTTAACCTATAACTGAGGGCAAAGGGGTTTTTATGGCGACTCAAACCCACAGGGCACACATTCCATCATAACTTCATGGAGGCTTTTCAGGGAGGTAGAGCTGCCAGGTATGACCCCACCTCCAGCTAGGACACGTGCCGCTGATTGTCCGCCCCGCGTAAACACCGGTAACCACATATCTGGGACCCATTCCCTAACCACAACCTGGGAGGCGCCGTGGTAGAATATAGCTCTGCTTTCTCTTAAAGAACCATGGGATATATATATATCTTCTTCTTCTTCCTTCGGCTGCTCCCGTTAGGGTCGCCACAGCGGATCATCCGTATGATCCGCATAGTGATTTGGCACATGTTTTACGCCGGATGCCCTTCCTGACGCAACCCTGGTCGCCTCTTACGACACGGGATATGGTACACCTATTTTGTAGGTGTACCATATATGTACATATGGTACACCGGTACAAACTGAGGTATACACCGGCCCAGTATACTGGTACTCATTTTGCCGACCTCGGAAGGTGACAGGCTGAGTCAACCCCCTGGTGTATTAATTCAGTGGCTGAACGGGGCTTGAACTCAGGACTCTTGGATCCCAAGCCGCTGCCCTAACCACTGCGCCAACACCAGGCTGGGATATATAATATATATATATATATATATATATATATATATATATTATATTATATATATATATATATATATATATATAATATATATATGTCGGCACATATATATATTACGGTAATATATATATATATATATATATAATTATATATATTGTTGCGGCCATGGATACCGAGACACCAGTTTGTCACTCAGGGGATTAATCCCCGCTTGTCCTCGGTAGAGCCGGACCTGGGGCCACCGCTACAATTAACGTTGCGGTACGGTGGTTGTTTTAGAACCACGAACGCCACCCAGTCAACCAGAGTTCCAGTGTCCACCGTCTAATTATTCCATTTAACTAGAGGTCACGTGGTTACCTGAGCGGGAGCGCGCCCTCGGCAAAGCACATTGTTATCTCGATTAGATTTTAATTAGGGCGGCCGAGCGTTTTAACGCTGGTGCGTGCCGACGATTTTTGGTCAAATCTTGTGTAATTACCTCCCAGTCTATCTCGGTTCGGACAATGCTAGACCAATGGAAGGAAAGGACAAACACGGACAGGTTGGAAATCGACATATATTTATTAATGATAAAATAAATATATAAAAAGAACTTTTTATTTGCTTCTGAGGTAAATAAAGAATGAATTCAAAGCAAAATCAATCAAAATGCCAGGAAAGAGCCAAAGAGCAGATGCTTATCGGGTTGACTTACTTACAGCTAAACACAGACAAGGGTACCCAGCAGACGTCATTCGGGGGGGGGAAGGGAAAATAATCGTCTCGCTCACCCGAAAGTCGTCCGTGAAGCAAAAACGTCCTGAAATGCGTGCGTGCGTGTCACGTTCGTCGCCAGAACCCAGCCCTGCCGTGCACCCTCTCGCGAACAGCCTTGAAGCCAGTCAACGTCTGGAGGGCACCGGGATCGTCCGTCGTGGTTTAGACCCTGGTGTTGTTGGTGACCAACCCGTGCCTCACTTGTTGGCGCGCTGCTCACACCCACCGCGCACCACACGCTCGCTTGCCCAAGCACTGGGAAGGACGAATTGTCTCCTTGGTCTGGTCAGACACCCACACGCGCACACACCAGCACGCTCGCTTCTCAGCTCTACTTCTCGCTTCTGTTCTCCCTCCCTGGCTTTCTTTCTCCCCACTTTCTTCTCGCCTCTCTCACCCTTTGCTTTTCCTCTCTCCTTTCGCTTTTTCTTTTTTTTCTCTTCGCTTTTCTCCTCTTTCGCTTTTTCTCCTCTTTGCTTTTTTTCCTCTTTCGCTTTTTCTCCTCTTTCCTTTTTCTCCTCTTTCGCTTTTCTCCTCACAGAACGTACCTCCCTCCGTTTTTTATACTCCGGGCCGTCTTCGCGGGTGCAGTCCGCCCCAAGCTCACCCCGCCCACTGGCGCATGGTTACCATGACGACCCTGCGCTCTCAAAAAAGGCGGGCGTCGGAGCTCACAAAAGATTGTTGCTGAGGAAGAATGGGGGCGGGCTTCAAGCTCGTGAAAGAAATGTGTGTAAACGTGTCTGTCGTAAAAAAAAAGCTTCCCATAAGAGAGGGGATCTATCCTTTACCCTTCTCAACACATCACATTTAAGATCCCATTAGACATGGGATGGGGCTAATCTGAACATGCATTTAAGGAAATAACTGTCTGAGGACCTGGATGTGTGGATTCAGTCATCAGACCGGATTCTAAAATCCGTAACAATATAAATATATATATATATATATATATATATATATATATATGTATTTATTTATATATTTATACAGTGATAATATACATATTTATATATTTTTACAGTGTATAATATACATATACATATTCATATATTTATACAGTGTATAATATACATATACATATTTATATACTTATACAGTGTATATATACATATATATTTATACAGTGTATGCAGTATATAAATTATATATACAATATATTTATACATTGTATAATATACATATATATATTTATACAGTGTATATAATATATATATATTTATACAGTGTATATATACATATTTATATATATATTTATACAGTGTATATGTATTAATATATATATATATATATATATATATATTATACAATATAATATATATATATATATATATGCTAGATTAATGCACCCGGCATTGCCCGAGTTATTTTTGAATGAATTTAATCATCTGTACATAGGTCTGATGCGAACCCAGTATCAGTTCCCTACTGGGCCACGGCAGTCATAGCCTAAGGGGTTGGTGAGGGGGAAACACCCCGGCCGAGGGCCTCACCACCTAGCCTATAACCTTCCCGGGCCCGTCCCGACATTTTTTGTTTCAGAGATTTCCTCCAATCTTTCACCGTTCAGGAGATTAGCCGTACAGATCCTAAGGTGGTTGGTGAGGGGGAAACACCCCCCCCCGGCCGAGGGCCTCGCCACCTCACCTATAACCTTCCCGGGGCCTGTCCGACATTTTTGTTTCAGAGGTTTCCTCCTATCTTTCACCGTTCAGGAGATTAGCGCGTGCAGACAAACAAACAAAAACAAACAAACAAAACTTCAAATTATATATTAGATATATACAAATATATATATGTATGTATACTTATACAAATTTACTCTTCCCATGCTCTTCCAGCCAAAGAAAGCTGCATAAAGCAACCATGAAAGACTACCCAAGGTGCGCCCTTTGCTCTTTGGAAAATACAGTTGATAAAAAAAACACGTGTGTGTGTGTGTGTGTACACACACTCATGAGCCAAAATGTTATGACCACCTGCCTAATATGCTGTTGGTCCTCCGTGTGCCGCCAAAACAGCGCCGACCCACCGAGGCATGGACTCTACAAGACCCCTGAACGTGTCTGTGGTATCTGGCACCAAACATTAGCAGCAGATCCTTCAAGTCCTGTAAGTTGCGAGGTGGAGCCGCCATGGATCGGACTTGTCGGTCCAGCACATCCCACAGATGCTCAATCGGATTGAGATCTGGAGAATTTGGAGGCCAGGGCAACACCGTGAACACTTCATCATGTTCCTCAATCCATTCCCGAACAATGTGTGCAGTGTGGCAGGGCGCATTATCCTGCTGAAAGAGGCCACTGCCATCAGGGAATACCATTGCCATGAAGGGGTGTACCTGGTCTGCAACGATGTTTAGGTCGGTGACACGTGTCAAATTGACGTCCACATGAATGGCCGGACCTGGGGTTTCCCAGCAGAACATTGCCCAGAGCATCACACTCCCTCCACCGGCTTGTCGTCTTCCCACAGTGCATCCTGGTGCCATCACTTCCCAGGTAAACGGCGCACACGGTACACGGCTATCCACATGATCTCAAAGAAGCGGGACTCATCGGACCAGGCGACCTTCTTCCATTGCTCCAAGGTCCAGTTCCGACGCTCGCGTGCCCATCGTAGGCCCTTTCAACGGTGGACAGGGGTCATCATGGGCACTCTTACCGGTCGGCGGCTACGCAGCCCCATACGCAGCAGGGTGCGATGCACTGTGGCTTGTGACACATTCCTCCTGTGACCACCATTAAAACTTTATGTGACTTGTGCCACAGTAGACCTGTCAGTTCGGATCAGACAGGATAGCCTTCGTTGCCCTCGCGCATCGATGAGCCTTAGGTGCCCAACACCCTGTCGCCGGTTTGTGGTTTGTCCCTCTTCCACTGCTGACCGGGAGCACCCCACAAGCCTTGCCGTTTCAGAGATACTCCTGCCCGTTTCTCCTTCATCCAACACATCAACTTCAAGAACTGACTGCTCACTTGCTGCCTCATATATCCCACCCCTTGACAGGTGTCATTGCAACAAGATAATCAATGTTATTAACTTCACCTGTCAGTGGTCATAATGTTTTGGCTCATCAGTGTATATCGTATTCCTTTTTAAGTGTTTTATATTATTAATTGTATTTCGTTCACATAACGTTTTAAATATTTGGGTCAAGGGTCCCTTCATTTTAATTTAACATGGAGTCCCAAAATCGCATATCCTGCTTATGGAATAAAATATCACCAGATTATGTGCTAACCAAAAAATCCCTGTTAAATAAAACACAGAAACACAAAACATCCTGCGTATGTGGAAGGAAATTAATGAATGGGATTGTGATATGATCATGGTGGTTAGATTGGTATTGCTTAAATGTGAGCACCCAATCAGCTCTTGGAAACAACTTGTAGCTGCAGTTCCATGAACCACCTCATTTGAACATGGGCCTCAATCTTAAATTTCAATCTGGACACTGTATTTAAATCTGGCTGAAACAGCTGTTCTCATGTCAGTAGGTGGCGCCCCAACCACTCATTATATATTTTTTCAAGCACATGTTCTCTTTTGAATGAGAACAAGAATATACAAGGAGCAAGGCCATTTGGTCCATGAAGCATTTTCTGGGTCTAAGGCACTTATTTTAGGTCCCAAAGCTATCTAGTGTTTGGTGTCCCCCAAATCAGAAGTCGTAGAAGCTGAAGTTGGAAAATTGGAAAACTATGGATATGGCCATGCGAGTTTATCAAATGAAGATTTGAGCCCTCGGCAAATGATACAACCTGTTTTCTAAAAACAGACAAGTTATAGAAAGTGGATTAATAACAGAAAGAGGTGAGTGCATACTATGCAGGAGGATGCCTGCTTCCATTGACGAATGTCAGAGGAAGTCTTCAAATCCTGGGAGTCATGTTTGTCACAAACTAGGGGACTCAAATGCAGACCCAGACACCCAGACACCGAGACAGGTACGTGCATATGTTCGCTTTTGCAGGTGGTGTACTTTGGTACATGAGTGATACATTCGGTGTGCATATAAACCAGGTAGCCGACTCACCTTAATACCTTGCCCAAACAGGTTGGCAATTCACCCATTTAACATTTAATCAATCCTGTAGATGGCTTCCTGAAAACCTCCTGCTCTTTTATTGAGTAGTTGAAACATGGTTGGTGAATGCAGGGGATATCCACATACCTTGCTCACCTGCTGCTCCAAGGACCAAGATCTCTTACAAATTTAAACTTCAGAAAAGATAATTCGATTATCATGATCAGCGCTGGTTCAATGATGTGCAGGATACTCAGGTTTTGTCTAAGAAGAGAATCTATTCTGGTAAAGGACTAGCACAACCAATGCAGTTTTCAACAGAGCTAGGCAGTGCCTATAGTTGGAGGCAAGTTGATGAAGCAACGATGCAACACAAGTCCTTCCATGGATGTCAACAGCTACTTGCAATATGTGGACCCATCATCTTTCCGTTCACCTTGACCTTTCTCCTCTGCCCACCATTGACAATTTTTCTGATTGTCGTTTTATCCGTTTGTCTCTCATCTGCCTGTTATCCTCTATTTAATTATGTTGCGTCTGCCTGTGTCCATTTTGTTTTCTTTTCCTCATGTCAGCTAGTTCGTCTCAGTTCCATCGTGAATTAAATGTTGTCTGACCTTTTGTTGTCTAGCTTTTCCCAAAGAGCCTTAGCCTCTATATATTTTTTTAAAAAATTAAAAATATTCAAAAGCAATAAAAAATATTCCACCACGAGAGGGCATCTTAGAGACCTGTCACCAGGTTCTAATCCTGATGTCCTAATGTTCTTGGTAATATGCTACTCAAGAGCAATTAAGTGCAATCCTTTAATGAACGTTAATGATTGAAGATAAATATTTTTGAACAATAAAGGTTTTGGGAAGAATAAAGGTGCTCGACTCCTGGCATGCGCTTATTTACCTCCACCACCAAAGGTTGTTGGACATAGGTTATGTTTTCACCCCTAGCTGTCTGTCTGTCTGTTTGTTTTTTTTGTGATCAGGATATCTCAAAAAATTGTCGACGGATTCGGATGAAACTTGGTGGACAGGTTGGTTGTTTGACAAGGAAGAATTGATTGAATTTTGGTGAAGATCTAGATCCGGATCCGAGAATTTTTCAAAGTGATTCTTCACCATTGAGAGATAGGGCTAAACCGATATATAGCACGATGTCTCAAAAAGTTGTGCATGAGTTGGTTAGGTGACAAGAACAAGGTGATTCGATTTTGGTTCAGGTCCAAATCCAAATCCAGCCTATCAGTGGGATACTAAACGTAAACTATTCAGCCCGGTGGAGGTATACGCTCTACCTGGTGCCGTCGTTCTCGTTCATCACCGCAATGACCGAGTGTCTTGCCCTTATCATCTGCATGACCCAAACAACTCTTTTTGAGATTTATGGGTCACACGGATGTGTGGGATTTCCTTAGTTGCCTATTTCTTTATTTGATACAACCATTAAGTTATGCATCGTTGTTGTCAAGTTAAAACCGGTTGTAATTGATGCTGCATGGAGCCAGTGCAATGATATCAGAGGAAAAAATAACCAAGCCAAGGGGGGTGTTCATAACCTCGAATAAAATATTCTCTGACTCCTGGCACCATCCCAGGCTCATAGCTCTCAGTTGGATGGCTGAAAGCGTGCTCGAGCAACTTTATAGCCTGCATGGAAAGTGTAGGGGAGAGGGCAGATTGCCATCCATGGTGTCCACTGCACCTACAGGGTGAGTCATAAGTCCCAGTACACGGTTTTAGCCTACTTATATAAGATTTGTTTATACCATCTACCATGGTGAACCATAAGCCCCAGGAACAATAATAAAATATTACAGTAATACAACAATTACAATACCTCCTTAAGACGTGGAGTGCATCCGAAGTCTTGTTGCACCTGTTTCATCGTCTTGCTTGCGTTTCTGTTCTCATGGTACCACACCACTGCTACCAGCCTCTCATCCGCTGTAAATGGGCTGGTGTCTGCCATCTTGGTTTAATGTATGATTAGTATGATCTGGAAAAAAAAAGAAAACAGTATAAATAAATGATATAAACTGATCTTGTATGAGCAGCTAAAACAGTGTCCTGGGACTTTTGACTCACCCTGCAGACTACCAGTGTGTACACAGCCATGACCACCATTGGCCCTGAACACACTGAAGTTAATTTTCTGTTTCTATCCCCACATTTTCATTGAATGCTTGAACACTACCTTTGAAAAAGCTTCCAACGTATTATCGTAAGTACTTTTTTTTATTACATTTGATGTGGACCTTATTTGAGAAAATCAAAATGTACAGGGAAGTTTTGATTTATATATACATATATGCATATATATATATATATATATATTTAAAACTTGACCTATTTATTAATGTATTGCCTGCTGCATGTACACACCTGTCCCATCCATGCTCATCGCGGCTTGATGCCATCTGCACAGAAATCTTTACGATGGATTACGCAGTCATTTCAGGAAAAATGCTTTAACATCTTCAGCATTTATTATATTAGCCTGTATTGCCCTCCTCGATTATTTTAAGTGGTCAACAGAGATGAAATCACACAATCCAACAATTCTTGATTGCAGGGGATTACTTGGAGCTTCCCAATTAACCCATCTCCGCTGGAGTGGTAGAGGTCATATATATATATATAGTATTTTCCATGTGAAAGGCAAGCATACCATTAATGTTTGAGGTTCATACCCTCCTTAAATGGAATGAGACGAAAATAAATGAAACGTATCAAATTGTTCATTCCCAAAAAAGAAACCACAACACTCCCCGGGTGGGTGTTCGGCGCGTGCAGGGAAAACCTCCATGACATCACAGCGAAGGAGGGAAGACCTCGAGGTGTCAATGTGGGAATTTCACAGAGTCTTTAATGGACCCAAAAAGGATGGATACATTCAATACCTTCACAAAGTGTTTTGCACTCCTCGACTTTTGTCACATTTTGTTGTATTACAGTCTGAATTTAAAATGGCTTAAATTGAAATAAAATAAAAATTGGCACAGATCTCCACAAAATACCCCCATCATAATGACAAAGTGAAAACATGTTTTTCGAAATTCCTGCAAATTAATTAAAAATGAAAACCTGAAATATCTTACGTCAAATAAGTATTCAACCACTTTGCTACGACACTCCAAATTGATCTCAGGCGCATCCAATTTCCTTTGATCATCCTTGAGGTGTCTCGACGACTTGATTGGAGTCCACCCGTGGCCAATTCGATTGATTGGACATGATTTAGAAAGAAACACACCTTTCTGGATAAGGTCCCACAATTGACAGTGCATGTCAGAACAGAAACTCCACCATGAAGTCCAAGGAACTGGCCACAGAACTCTTATGGGAGATGCTTTTCAGCAGCAGCAACTGCGAGACTTGTAAGGATAGAGGGAGCAATGAATGGAGCCAAATACAGGCAAGTCCTTGAGGAGAACCTGCTTCAGAGTGCAAAAGACCTGAGACTGCGAGGAAGATTTACGTTCCAACAGGACAATGACCCCAAGCATAGAACCAAAGCAACACTGGAATGGCTTCAGAACAAGAACGTGAAAGTCCTTGAGTGGCCCAGCCAAAGCCCAGACTTGAATCCCATTGAGAATCTGTGTGAAGACTTGAAGATTGTTGGTCACCGACGATCCTCATCCAACTTGACAGAGCTTGAGCAAATTTGCAAGGAAGAATGGGAGAAAATCCCCAAATCTAGATGTGTAAAGCTCATACAGACATACCCAAGAAGACTCGAAGCTGTAATCGCTGTCAAAGGTGCTTCTCCAAAGTATTGACTCCATTGGGTTGAAGAATTATTGACACAAGACATTTCAGCTTTTCATTTTTAATTATTTTGTAAAAATGTTCAAAAACATGTTTTCACTTTGTCGTTATGGGGTATTTTGTGTCGATCGATGACAAAATTTTTTCATTTGTCCATTTTCTATTCAGCCTGTAACAACAAAATGTGAAAAAACTCGAGGGTTGTGAATACTTTCTGAAGGCACCGAAAGTCCTCACTTATAGCCACGACTGGGTCTAGTCTTCACAAGGAATCGCAAGGGAAATTGATGTTGGAGGATGCCATTTGGTCTATCATGGCTGGATGCTCTTTGCCAACACCAAGTTAAATCCATCAAGGCTGACAACTTATTAATATCATTGGGGAGTTGGAGAGCGGGAAGAGCAATTTAAATGAGGAAAGAGTGGCAGACTCAGGAACATAACCAGGGTGTTAAAATAAAAATGCAGTGAGGGGATGAATGTGTGTTCCTTTTGGGGGGGGCGGGGAGGGGGAAGTGGACCAGGTGCTTTTAGGGTGAAGAATGTAAACACCGATCACACACTATATCCTTAACGAGACCCTCATTTCGTTACAGACATCGCAATCAGCACATATTCACACAATCACCCATCCGTACTCAATCCTAGGGTTTGGATCCTAGTGTCCTGAGTTAAAATCCCACTCAGCTGTTAAATTAATACCAGTGGGGTTAACTCGGCCTGTCATCCTTCCGAGATCGGCAAAATGAGTGCCAGCTTGCTGGTATCCTGTGTCGGAGTGGCGACCCGTCCAGGTTTGTGCCCAATAGCCAAGGAGACTGCTTTGGCAGCACCAACGCTCCGCACAGATTATGGTCCCAATCTCCTCCTCCAACTCATGGCTCGCAGACTTCCTCTCCTGTCGCAGTCAACGTGTGGCCCAAAATGGAGTTCTCTCATCTCCTCTTCCTGTCAAGGCTGGAGTTCCTCAAGGCAGCGTTCTGGGCCCTGTT
>CM068954.1:175445634-175455807 GCA_035128595.1 Eptatretus atami | reverse complement strand
TGTCACACACCCAACCTGTCCACCAAGTTTCGTCCGAATCCGTCCATAACATTTTGAGATACCCTGCTCACAGACAGACAGACAAATAGGGGTGAATACATAACCTCAGTCCAGATTAAGTGGTGGAGGAAATAAACCACAGCAGGAAGAGGACGGGGAAGGTGGGGATGAAACAGAAAAGAAACAAACTAGCCAACAACTAACAAACAACTAACAAACAAACAAGCAGTCATAGACTGGTACTTACGAAATCGTCAACTTGACCTCTGACCTTGGTCTAATAAAAGCTGTCTCTAGAGAAGGTAGCGACGCAAACCAGAAGTTTCTACGATGATTCTGTACCAAACCATCAAAAATGCTTAACGTCGACCGAAGCAAAAATCTCCATTTCTCACGCAATTATTTAATATATTTTATCAAAGTCACAAAACTGTAATATTCGGCCATCCACCAACAATCTTTACATAATCCGACGGCTTAGCGAGTCAGGCATGCGACGATAACCTTTATTGGATATAAAAAAATGACTTTTAAACACCATCTTTATCGAAACACCATCAGCGCGCACACGGAAAACCTTTACGTGACTCAACGACGCCTTTGCTCGAGCGCGCTGCACACGTGACGAGCCGTGACGCGGCGAGTGAAATATTTTTTATACAATCTTAAACGTCTCCAAAACATCCGATTTTTACCAGAATTTCGACAACCGAGTGTTAAGCGTCCGAAGCGATCGCAAAAACCGAAGACAAAATTAAAATCGAAGTTAAACGAACTCGTACGTCGACCGAAGCAAAAATACTCCATTTCTCCACATGAATTTACGGAATTATGTTTGACCTCACTGTGACCTTGACCTTTGACCGATTTTGACCAAAATCTAATCAGCGCTAGCCATCACCTCCTGAATCACGCGGTGTAATTTGACATTGGTAGCTTCTTCCGTTCTCGAGTTATCGTGCCTACAAACAAACACACAAGCACACAAACACACACACACACACAACAAACACACAAACAGAGGACGGAAGTCATCAATATACTTACGAAATCTTTGATTTCGTAAGTAACAAGCAGTCATAGACTGGTACTTACGAAATTGTCAACTTGACCTCTGACCTTGTCTAATAAAAGCTGTCTCTAGAGAAGGTAGCGATGCAAACCAGAAGTTTATACGATGATTCTGTACCAAACCATCAAAAATCGAATGTTTGACCTCACTGTGACCTTGACCTTTGACCGATTTTGACCAAAATCTAATCAGCGCTAGCCATCACCGTCCTGAATCACGTGGTGTAATTTGACATTGGTAGCTTCTTCCGTTCTCGAGTTACCGCGGATTAACGTAACGTAAAGGTCACACTCGACGGCCCCCCAACTCGAAAGGACGCCGGAGCGAGCGCGATGACGTCAGCGCGCACACGCAAAACTTTACGTGACTCAACGACGCGTCTGCTCGGGCGCGCTGCACCACGTGACGAGCCGTGACGCGGTGGGTGAAATATTTTTATACAATCTTAAAACGTCTCCAAAACATCCGATTTTTACCAGAATTTCGACAACCGAGTTTTAAGCGTCCTAAGCGATCGCAAAAACCGAAGACAAAATTAAAATCGAAGTTAAAACGAACTCGTAACGTCGACCGAAGCAAAAATACTCCATTTCTCCACAGGAATTTACGGAATTATTTAATATTATTTTATAACACTGAAATTTTTAAAACAGCCGTAACTCGACGAATTGACACACAAATTCCACCGAACTTACCTCGATCTTCCAAACTCATGCTCCGTCAACAATACCTGTGGTAACTTTTCTCGAGTTATCATGTTTTGGATGTTTGACCTCACCGTGACCTTGACCTTTGACCGATTTTGACCAAAATCTAATCAGCGCTAGCCATCACCCTCCTGAATCACGTGGTGTAATTTGACATTGGTAGCTTCTTCCGTTCTCGAGTTATCGTGCCTACAAACAAACAAACACACAAACAGAGGACGGAAGTGATCAATATACTTACGAAATCTAAAGATTTCGTAAGTAAAAAGGCAAGGGAGGGGGGGGGTCACAAAAAAGTGGAAAAAGGGAGTGCTTGCATGGGTATGGGGGTCATTTGGGGTAAAGGAGATCACGAGTATGAAGAGGGGATGAAAGAACTCCATTTCGGGCCACATGTTGACTGGAACAGGAGAGGAAGTCTGGAGCCATGAGTGGAGATTTCCTTCGATACCACAGGAAGAGTTTGGTGAGCAGGGCAGGGTGCCAGACCGTGTCAAAAGCACGTGATATGTCCAGGGATACGGCTCGGATTTCCTGTCTGGCATTGAGGACCTCCAGCCATTGTTGGGAGAACAGAAGCAGCATATCCAGGGTAGAGTGACCTGGTCTGAAACAATTGATGATCGGAAATCAAGCCATTGGAGAAGAGGAAGGATTTAATGTCTGAAGCGATGATAGATTCCATAACCTTGCTGATGATTGGGAGAAGATTGATTGGTCTGTAGTTGCAGGGATCTGTTTTTGTACCTTTTTGTGCAGGGCAGTGATGTTTGTGATTTCCAAGCGGATGGCAGATGACCTTAAGCAAATGAGAGGGTGAATAGAACAGAGAGAGGGTGACCAAGAGCAACAGAGCAGGTTTTTAGAACATGAGGGCTGATGCCGTCTGGACCGGTTGCAGAATTTGAGTTGATGTTTGACACCAAGCTCTCCACCTCATGGGGAAAAAGGACACAGAGTCCAGGGAGCAGCTGGGTGCGACTGGGTAAGGTGGGTACAGAAAGCGATGGGTTTCGGACACAAGATTTAGAAGGAAACACCGAGTTTAGGCATTCAGCCTTTTCACGTGCGGTGTCAGCTATGCGGTTATTTGAGGTAAGGGAGGGGATGGAGGGGGAACATACACCAGAAACAGACTTAACTTGACACCACCAGGATTTGGAGGAGGGAGACAGGTTTGAGAGTTCAGGCTTATCAGTCTGCGTATCAAGCCTTGAAAGCGGAGTGGAAGCCAAACATTGCGTTTTTTAAATTGATTGTACTTTCCATCCAATACTCGTTTTGACGATACTTTAACGGGCCTGCAGGTTATGAGAAACAAAATGGGGAAAACCCTTGAAATGTGAGTCACTTGCCATCGATGATATTTGCATGTCACACTTGAGTTTGTGCAATACCGCCTACAGGGAAGCACTCCAGTGTCTCGACATCTAAAACATCGTTCAGAGCAATTGTTGAGTATCTGGTGGCCCTTTAAGTTGACAGCTACAGGTTCCAACTCAGTCATGTCAAAGTTAACAAAAAAAGGCAAATGAAATATATTTTACGATGGAAACTTGTGATTTTTTCCCTCCACAACATGTAGCCAATGTGGTCAGTAAATGGTCAGAGTGCACCTGAGAGCCTCCACAATCCCAAAGCTTCTGGGGACCTTAAGCGGGCCCCACACCACACGCTTTGTGGCTTCGTGGCTCGCATCATCTGGGAAAGTAAATGTACCCATTCCCTTGATTTCTGGACCCCTTCTTTCCAAAAATCCTGGATCCACCCATGCCCGGTATACCCCCTCCTCACGGCAGTAACACTTATTCTCACCATTTGTGGAAGCATCTCAAAACTGGGAATGCCATGGCAATATATTTTTTTATTGGGGAGGGTGTGGGGGGCATCCTTTACCTGGGGGAAAGGGGGGAAATAAGACTTTTATTTGTGTTTTTATCATCAAATTTTCAACAAAGCTTTATTTTGAGAATTTGGAGAACACAAATTAATAATAAGATGTACAATTTTTTAAACTGTCATTTTCATCAAGTTTAGTTCGAGTTCACGGACGGGCTTTGCATTTTCAGATGATTTATAATTATTATTATTATTATTATTATATAATTATACTTTAATTAATAATAACAGCGTTGTGTAGCAAAGTCAGCCCACATGTAGGTTCTTCGGTTCAACCGTTCTTAGGGCCCTGTCACACCTTGACGTTTTAACCAGCAATGGCAACGTATAAAAATGTATGTAAATCGTTGGCGTACGCTGAAATTTTGATGTTTTTTTAAAGTTTTGGTCGTATTCATAACGTGTGGTCGTATGCATAACATATTAGTAACGGCACAGAACGTTTCGTTGTGTATTTGATAACTTTTACCAACGAATGCTTAGCCTGTTGTCGGCGTTCACAACCTATGCCCAACGATAGTTTAACTTACGCATAGCGCGCTAAACGTATCGCCGGCGAACTCGTGGCGTAGCCTGTTAAGAACCTGCCGGACGCCGATTTAAATCATAACCGCCTGAGAATTTGAAGTGTCAACATCGCAGTCACACCTTGCCGATTTTGCCAGCGTATGCCGACCTATGAAAAAGTGTCTAAAACGCTAGGCGCACGTCAAATACGGTATAGGGAAGTTGTGTATACGTTAAGAATAGGCTGGAAAACAATGAAGTATGCTGTCATATTACGTGGTACGTGTAATACGTCGTGAAATTTCAAGCATGCTGAAAATTTTACGACGTACTCGGCGTATGGCTAACACGTTCCGCATGCGTTGTCATATGTTCCTGGCACGCTCCGCGATCGATTACACACGACGGACACACGTTACTTGTAGGTTACTCATAAGTCGAAACACGTCAAGGTAATATTTAACATACCCGCAACCTAATTTTCAACCAATGTGGTAACGTCCTTTTAACCTATGAGTAGCGTGCTCTGATCCTATGTTTAACGTGCTTGAAACCTATGAGTAACGTGCATTGAACCTATTTGTAACTTGCCTTGAACCAATGACTAGGGTGCTATGAACCTATGAGTAACGTGCATTTAACCTATGTGTAGCATGCTTTGAACCTAAGTATAACGTGCTTCTAACCTTTGAGTAACATGCTATGACCTATGTGTAACGTATCTCAAACGCACATTGTCGTATGTAGACAAATTAGATTGACGTCTTCCGGACGACCACAGCACTTACTGAACGTGTTTCTAACTTACATCTACCGTATAATGGCGTATTGCAGCGTTAAGGGGAATTGGTATATACAAATGGGCTTCACAAGAGGAACCGTCATTGTTCCAGACTCCATGTTGAGTAGATGTCAATGCCAGTAGTATCAGTAGTAGTAATACTATTAGCAGTAGTTGGTGTGCGTGACAGTAGTAATAGTAGTAGTAGTTGTAGTAGTAGCATTGGTAGTAGTAGTATGTCTATGTCAGTAGTAGTATTAGTATAGTATGTGTCTATGTCAGTAGTATAGTAGTAGTAGTATGTCTATGTCAGTAGTAGTAGTAGTAGTATGTCTATGTCAGTAGTAGTAGTAGTAGTAGTATGTCTATGTCAGTAGTAGTAGTGTAGTAGTAGTATTGTAGTAGTAGTAGGTCCATGTCAGTAGTAGTAGGTGAGCGTGATGGGAGGTGTGGGTGATGATGGATCCTCTTATCGTCCACGAATAGAGACTACTTTGCACCATTGTTCGATGTTCTTTTCGGCAAATTTTTTTTCCTCATTCCACAGATGAATATTTCTTTGTTTTACTTTTTAAAGTATTAAAAACGACTTTGACAAATGCATAATGTACTAGTAATGAACACAGAACGCTTCGATAACTTATACATAAGTTATACCAACGATTGTTTATCGTGTTTTAGGCGTCCACAACCTATGCCCAACGATAGTCTAGCGTATGCATAGCGTAATAATTCCAAGCACGTTATTCATAGGTATAAATAAGTCACGGGTACCCTAAACATTACTTTGATGTGTTTCGACGTATGAGAACTTTCAAGTAGCGTGTTGCGAAGTGTGAACAACGTTCGTGTAGCGTGCTTACAAAACGTTACTCATAGGTTAGAAATAAGTTTCGGGTACGCGAATGTTACCTCTACGTGTTTCGACTTATGAGTAACATACAATTAACGTGTGTCAACGATCGCATAACGTGCCTACAACTTATGGCCAGCGTAGCGGAACGTGTGAGCCAAACGCCGAGTACGTCGTAAAATTTCAAGCATGCAAAATTTTTGGACAACCAAAAAGTACAACGTTTTAAACCAGCGTAATACGACCTATGGTAGTGTTTTCAGCGTGCACCTAACGTACACAAAACGTACCATAACGTATCGCGGATGTGCCAGCGTTTTAGACAATTTTTCATAAATCGGCATACGCTGGCTAAATCGTCAAGGTGTGACAGCCCTTAATGTATGCGTCTCCTGCTGCCCTGATTCCACAGCTCTCTGACGTCACTCTCGTTCCGGTTTCGTCTCATCAGATCCGGTTCATCATGCATCTATCTACAATTCCAGCAATCTCTGTGTGTCTGTCTGTCTGTGACCGCTGTTTCTCGACAACCGCCGGTCCGATCTAATTAAACTTGCCAGGAATATTGCTGGGGACCTGAGTATGTGCCTTTTCAAGGTTTGATATTAATCGGACAAGCGGTCCCAAGTTATGGCCATTTTTTACCAAACCAATGACAGACACGGTGCTATGACGTCACAATTGACGTCACAATTGAAGTCACAATTTTTTTGTTTGTTGTTTTTTTTGCACGTACGCCGCACGTACGGCCCGCACTAGTTCATTAAAATTCACGTAACTCCCAATCATACACAACAGAGGACAGAGTACGACTTCTCTCCCCTCACTGCAACATTTACCACACCACCACCGCCGAAACACAAGTCTGCCCATGACATAAATCCATATCTACTTATTAATGTGTTCAATAGTTTGCATACCACCTTATTAAAATGATAATATTTATATAATCATTGTTCAAACCATGACATGGTCTGATGCTGATTTTGTCCGACCCTTTTACAGGTTTGTCGTTCATCGTTTTGATTCCAATAATGCAGATTACATATAGAGTAGCAAAAGCTTCGTATGACAACAAACCAGAGTAAACAGTTTTCCTGGACAATTCCACCAACCCTCCAAATGTCATCCCATCCATAAGTTTAAAGAAAGAGAGAAGGGATATGAGGAAGAAGAAGAATACTTTCGGAAACTAGAGTGAAGAGAAGAGACGAGTGAGCTGAGAGAAGAAGAAGAGCGTTGAGCTGAAGAAGAAGAGAGAAAAGAAGAAGAAGAAGAAGAAGTGTGTGGGATGGGCGGGGACTCTGCGAATGATATCCTCAGGATCGAACTGTGTGACAGAGAAAGCATTTGCTCATGTTGGTTGTTGGTTGTTGGTGATGGCGCAGCGAGACACGTTAACGCATTTGTTTGCAGGAGGGTACGTACTTTGTTGATTTTTTTTTTATTCGGTGGCCATGTCCGTTCGCCTTGATTATATTCGGTTATCGACGGCGAATTCGACTCGGATGACAACATCGTGGACGAACCGTTTGCTGTTGTGTTAATTGCAATTTACGAGATGATTACCTGAGGTGGTTCATAACGCCCGGCGCGTTCCTTTCGGTCGGTGGTGGAAAGAAATTGGAGGGAAAATGGCCACGGCACTTGCTGAATGTTATTCACGACATGCAGTGGCGAATGTTTATGTCTGGATGAATGCATATGGGACAGCCGACAGAATCCCCAAGCACTCCCTCCTCCAACCCCCCTCACCCTCACTCTCGCTCGGCCGTTCCCGCCTTTCTGAGGACGAGGTGGTCCGCGATGCAGCGCCCCCTGCTGCCACCGAGGTAAAATCTAATGCATGGTCGGATCCGATGAATGCATATGGGACAGCCACACAGAATCCCCAAGAACTCCCCCCTCACCCCCTCGCCTCGGCCGTCCCCCGCCTTTCTGAGAATGAGGTGGTCCACGATGCAGCGCCCCCTGCTCCCACACGGTAAAGATCTGCTGCATGGTCGGATCCGGATGAATGCATATGGGACAGCCAACAGAATCCCAAGCACTCCCCCTCCAACCCCTCACCCCTCGCTCGGCCGTCCCCTGCCTTTCTGAGGACGAGGTGGTCCACGATGCAGCGCCCCTGCTCCCACCGAGGTAAAGATCTGCTGCATGGTCGGATCCGGATGAATGCATATGGGACAGCCGACAGAATCCCAAGCACTCCCTCCTCCAACCCCCTCACCCTCACCTCATCGCTCGGCGTTCCCGCCTTTCTGAGGACGAGGTGGTCCGCGATGCACGCCCCCTGCTGCCACCGAGGTAAAAATCTAATGCATGGTCGGATCCGGATGAATGCATATGGGACAGCCACAGAATCCCCAAGAACTCCCCCCTCACCCCTCGCTCGGCCGTCCCCGCCTTTCTGAGAATGAGGTGGTCCACGATGCAGCGCCCCTGCTCCCACCGAGGTAAAGATCTGCTGCATGGTCGGATCCGGATGAATGCATATGGGACAGCCAACAGAATCCCCAAGCACTCCCCCTCCAACCCCCTCACCCCTCCGTCGGCCGTCCCTGCCTTTCTGAGGACGAGGTGGTCCACGATGCAGCGCCCCCTGCTCCCACCGAGGTAAAGATCTGCTGCATGGTCGGATCCGGATGAATGCATATGGGACAGCCGACAGAATCCCAAGCATCCCCCCTCCAACCCCCCTCACCCCTCGCTCGCCGTCCCCTGCTTTCTGAGGACGAGGTGGTCCACGATGCAGCGCCCCCTGCTCCCACCGAGGTAAAGATCTGCTGCATGGTCGGATCCGGATGAATGCATATGGGACAGCCGACAGAATCCCAAGCACTCCCTCCTCCAACCCCTCACCCTCACCTCCTCGCTCGGCCGTTCCGCCTTTCTGAGAATGAGGTGGTCCACGATGCAGCGCCCCTGCTCCACCGAGGTAAAGATCTGCTGCATGGTCGGATCCGGATGAATGCATATGGGACAGCCAACAGAATCCCAAGCACTCCCCCCCAACCCCCCTCACCCCCTCGCTCGGCCATCCCCTGCCTTTCTGAGGACGAGGTGGTCCACGATGCAGCGCCCCCTGCTCCCACCGAGGTAAAGATCTGCTGCATGGTCGGATCCGGATGAATGCATATGGGACAGCCGACAGAATCCCAAGCACTCCCTCCTCCAACCCCCTCACCCCTCACTCCTCGCTCGGCCGTTCCCGCCTTTCTGAGAATGAGGTGGTCCACGATGCAGCGCCCCCTGCTCCCACGAGGTAAAGATCTGCTGCATGGTCGGATCCGGATGAATGCATATGGGACAGCCAACAGAATCCCAAGCACTCCCCCCTCCAACCCCCCTCACCCCCTCGCTCGGCCATCCCCTGCCTTTCTGAGGACGAGGTGGTCCACGATGCAGCGCCCCCTGCTCCCACCGAGGTAAAGATCTGCTGCATGGTCGGATCCGGATGAATGCATATGGACAGCCGACAGAATCCCCAAGCACTCCCTCCTCCAACCCCTCACCCCTCACCTCCTTGCTCGGCCGTTCCCGCCTTTCTGAGGATGAGGTGGTCCACGATGCAGCGCCCCCTGCTGTCACCGAGGTAAAAATCTGCTGCATGGTCGGATCCGAATGAATGCATATGGGACAGCCACCAGAATCCCCAAGAACTCCCCCTCACCCCCTCGTCGGCCGTCCCCCGCTTTCTGAGAATGAGGTGGTCCACGATGCAGCGCCCCTGCTGCCACGAGGTAAAAATCTGCTGCATGGTCGGATCCGATGAATGCATATGGACAGCCAACAGAATCCCCAAGCACTCCCCTCCAACCCCCCTCACCCCCTCGCTCGGCCGTCCCCTGCCTTTCCGAGGACGAGGTGGTCCACGATGCAGCGCCCCTGCTCCCACCGAGGTAAAACTCTGCTGCGTGGTCGGATCCGAATGGCTCAGTGAGTAACAGCTCTGAGTATTGGAACGTCCCCCATTTTGGGCAGGTGGAGCAGGCAGGGAACCTCTTCAACAGTATCTTGATGTCGATGTCAGGAACACGTACTGCTAATCGCTTGTAGATGCAATGTTGGTGCCTTTAACGGTATATCGGGACATTTTGTTTTTCTTTCCATCTTCCGATGATATCCAATTCAACCGGGCTTTGTGTTCGCACTGGGCGGAGTGCCTGAGTTCTCTGCTCTGTCGATCGCTCATTGTGTTTTGCTTTCAACATGCTTCCACGGTGATGCAGGACAGACAGTGGGTAGACGTCGAACCTCTGTCTGTCTCTGATGCTCTAAGGCAGTTTAGTGATTTGCTCATGGTGTCCCTGCGATGCCAAGGTGGCGAGCGCGGGCAGCGGCGAAGGTGCGG
>CM068954.1:175435160-175445624 GCA_035128595.1 Eptatretus atami | reverse complement strand
CGTGGCGAGCGCAGGACAGCGGTGAGAGCGCGGCGAATGGAGATGCCAAGGGATCTTTAATGTCCACCAGCGAATGATAGCAAATGAGATGTCTGGCTTAATGTCGATCTATGGGACGGCACACTTTGTGATTCAACGCTTTTCCACCTGCAAAACACCAATGGGACAGTTTCTAGTCAGGTCAAGAATCAAATCCAGACAAGACGACTCAAATATAAG
Source organism: Eptatretus atami (assembly GCA_035128595.1). Taxonomy (NCBI): domain Eukaryota; kingdom Metazoa; phylum Chordata; class Myxini; order Myxiniformes; family Myxinidae; genus Eptatretus; species Eptatretus atami. The sequence continues at coordinate 175,445,405 of CM068954.1, read as the reverse complement.
TGTGCTGCTACCTACGCACTGTCCGATCAAACATTACCTTTTTGAACTTTACATTTATTCTCCCTGCTGTCGGATGCACTTTTAGTGCTGCTGTTTATGGTCTTTTGTTCTCATATTGTCCTGTGGCGTTCCATTGTTGTAATTGATTAACTTTTGGTCAACTTGTTTCCTACAAATCAGACGCAGTTGTTCTCTTCCACTTTGTTTACTGCCCTTGTTAAACAGTATCTCGGGCTTGCACTTATTAGAATTGTTGCAATTATGAGGATTATGGAAGTGCTGCCCTGTTGCTTCCTCATGTCTGGATAGGTATGAAAATGTCAAAAATTTCTGTTGTTTTAATTTGCATAATAGCATGACAGGTAGAACATCTGAGAATGAGGTGTACACGAGATTAACATTTTCACCTTCACACTTTACACAATCCTGACGATATTTTCTGGAACGTACCACAAGACAGCTGGCTTGCATATCCACCTTCCCAGGTATATTGCCATCGATGATATTGATTCATCTATGGAATATAGATGGAGTACTGCTCTCCCCTCTGCAGATACGTACCATCCAAAAAATCTGCAGATGGGGTGGACAAACGTCCAAACGAGCACGAGTTGCAAGTCAGATGTGTTTTTTTCGTGAACCGAGCTGTGGCTTGTTGGTTTTGGGTACAGCAGGTACAGCGGTGGCTTGTCGGTTAGGACACTGGACTGGCATTGCAGGAAGGTGTGGGTGCAAATCCAGGTGAAGGCAGTAGCGTTGGGGTTTTGGATTCTCGGCTTCAAGAAGTCGCGGTAGTTTCCTGAGAACGGATCCTTGGTAAAAACCCAGCCGGCTCATTAACGACCTTCAGGGTGGGAACTATCTGCCCACCCCACATTGTCTGGGTGACATATTATGTCAACTCACTGTGGTTGACAGTTATTCCCTTACCCTGTTTCAGGAAGTCATTCTGAATGACTTGTCTATGGATCCCACCATTCTCCTGGACTGGCAACAAAACCAAGAATGTTGTTTGTTAGTGACTGATTGCAATTGATTGAAGCTCACCGTTATGCTCGTTCCGAACAATACGAATCGTGCAATCTTACTTTCGTATCCTCTTGAGCGACCATCCTGATCCAGCAGGTTTATCCAAAACCAGTAGTTAAAGTCCAACAGTATTCCTCATGATGCACAGTGTGTGCTTGTCCTTTGAATGGAAGTCATTCTTTGTAAACTTTACCATCTGAGTGACTTTTCAGTGCTCGAGTGAGTATTTTTTTTTTATTTTTTTTTTTGATCTGACATTGTTTGCTGTTCTATCATATCATTGCAATTTTTTTCATTCCATTCGGGGTTGATCATCGATTTACATTTGTGTTTCATCCCGTTCCATTAAGAATGTCATTAAGCCAGTGTTTGTCTGTGTCATCGGAATTTGATCAGGAAGTGTATCGGGGGCTTGTTTTGTTTTATTTTGTTTTGTTTATCGACGTCTATGACATGTGGTCACGGTTCATCATGGCACCCATCGTGGTGAATTGCTACCCAGAGACGTGACGATGGTTTGAAATGGCAGTTCCAAGTCTGTTTTGAAAACATTTTAATTGCATCAACACTTGCTCGATACTCTGAGCTGTTGTACGTAGATGAGCAAGAACTGCATGACATTTCTTGAATGCCTTTTTGGTGAGGAAATGTTGAGCATTATATATATATATATTTTTTCTTTTTTGCATGCGGTAGATTGCCACGCTCCCTTAAACCTGTTTCCAAAGAAGTGAGTTTTGAAGCAATTTGTGTTCACATTACCGTTCCAACAGGGCATGCAATCATTCAGGGCAATTTGACCTCACAAGTATATTGTTTATTTTGTTTACTTGGCTCCTAATCATAGTACTTGCATCTTGAGGCTTATTGATGTGGTTTTGTAAAAAAAATTAAAACCATGGAAATTTTCCTCAACATAGACACTCCAGTGCAGTGCTCAATGACTGTAGTTTGTTTATTCATTAATTGCCGGAATCCTTCGGATTTCGGCAATTATGTTTGTCGGTTGTGTGTGTCATTCTGTGTGTCTGTCTGTCTGTTTGGTCGCCGAAATAGGTGACCCTTATTGTCAGTAATCGTCTGTTTGTTTGGATGTTTGTTCGTTTGTCATCAGCATAATTGGTAGTAAACGTGGGCGGATTTTGACCAAACTCGGGTGGTAGGTACATCTTATGACCTGGTGCTTTGGAAATTGTGATGGTTGCTAGGGACGCTTTGGTTCCCTAGCAACAACCGAAAAACCTTCAAAATCGGTACCGTTCACGCGAAATCAATTCCGAAAGCCATTATCCCACGTAGGGTTATGAAATTTGGCACGAATGATCTACAGTGATGCTCTATCAAATATATTCCGGTTTTTGTGATATATGGAATACTTTACCTTCTGCTCGGCGACCCATCGCCGCCTACCGGCTTGTCTGTTTGTTTGTGTGTTTGTTTACCCTGCAGCAGCCACACCGTTTCAGCGATCATGACCAAACTGGGTACAGACGTCGGCCATGGTCCAACTTAGACACTTGTCGTTTTTGCTGAATCTAGGTCAAAGGTCAAGGTCACCGAAAAACCGAAATTCTTATTTTTGCAATAACGTCCGCTAAGATGGTCGTATCGGTCGACTTCAAACCAAATCCAAAAATGTGCATCTTCCAATTCTGCATCCAACCATATGTCTCATTGGGGTGTCACACTAACACCCTTCTTTGCGGTCAGGGGTCGAATGTCAGGGGGGTCGGGTCAAAAATTTCAAATTGCGATTAAAAACGCCATTTCAAGTCTGATTGAATTCCAAGTTATGATCATGACCAAACCAAGTGCTATAACTCATTAAACAGTAGCACGATCGACTTGTAAGAACCAAATTGATTTCCAGGTTTTTGTTTTTTCAGAGATCATGGGGATATGACAAAGTTATTCTGGCAATTCCTTGCTCAACGAGCAATTTCATTTATTTATTTATTAACCCGTCCGCCCACGCAGCGAGAGCTTCTGTGCGTCTGTCTGTCTGTCCACCTTTTTTTTTTTCTTTTTCTTTTTTTTACCATTTAAGCTTTTGTCATCAAATTTTCAACAAACTTTTTTTTTTTAATGAGAGCATGGAGATCATTAATTAATAAATTTTACATTATTTATTTTTATGCCTCCGCCGACGAAGTTGCCGGAGGGATGGTGTTTTTCATTGGCTGCTGTTTTCGTCACGTTTAGTTAGAGTACAAAGCAGACGTGGACAGGCTTTGCATTTTGGAATGCTATGTTGAGCGCAGGCATAAGTTGTGTGAATAATGCTTTTGGCATATGATGGTAACATGCATCTCATGGAAATGTTAACACAGTCAAATTGAGGATGATTTTTTACTACTGGTTACGTATTGCCCTTTTGCCTGTTTGGCTGTGGACAATTGGAATCTTGGCATACCATTTGAAACATAAACTGCCCTTGTTTGTTTTCTGGTCGTCATGTGGAAATTCACAGCAAGTGTTTGCTTTGAGGAACAAACATTCTCTCAATTTTTGGTCATCATGAGCCGTCTGCAGCGTGGAATTACTGTATCAGGATAACCTCAAACGCTGCTGTGTCAAGGTTCAAATTCCTTCATGTTATAGGGCTCGTAACCTGACGGTTTTACTTGCCTGACAAATCCAACACTTGTGTAAACCTCAATCATGCAACCACCTGTGTTTGATACCATTTGTATCAAAGAAAAATGAAAAAAAAGCGGCCAATTCGTCTTCCTGCACTTATTCTTCCGAAGACACCCATGCTGCTCGGAAGTGCTTATAAACACCTCCAATCTGCAAAAGAAAAATTTATCTTTAAAGTTTACTTTTTCATTTTAAGCACACTTCATTCCTTGAACCCTCTAATGTTAAAGAAGAAGAATCACCCACACTTGTTGTACTTCTTTTTTTTTTTCACTTCGATATCAAGTGTCATTAAAGGAGCAAAGTGATGGAGGTTATGAAATGACAGCAACTCTTGGACGCAATAAGCAAGGGAATGAACAAAGAGGGAAGAGAAGAAGGAAGGAAACACAGCAACATGCAAGGAAGAGGGGTGGGTTATGAAGGGTTTCCCTTCCTGGTTTGTCGTTGGTTAATGGGGGTAATAAAGATAGTAGATGACATGAGATGAGGTGGGGGGGGGTGCACCACCAAGGAAACCAGTAGGCCTATACTGCTGGTGCCTAAATAATAAATCGCCAGACGGGCTGCGACGAATCAAATGTTACAGGATCAATGTGAAATTTACTAGATCTGGACCACCAAGAATTTCAAAACCTGGGTATGTGTACGTGCACGCAGGTTCGGTGTTGTCTGCGTGGAAGCAGAATTTTCTTTTTCTCCACCGATGCTCGTGTCTTCTTTTGTACAACAGAGTGCTACTGTTTGTTCGTGTGGTGTGATGGCCACAGAAGTCGTGAAATTTTTCATGCAGGGTTTATTACCTCCTCCACCGAAGGTGTACGGAGGTTATGTTTCACCGCTGTCTGTCTGTCAGCAGGATATCTCGAGTTTTGGAAAGATTCGGATGAAACTTCGTAGACAGAACGGACTTGTCTGTCAAGGACGAAATGATTCAATTTTGGTGAAGATCCGGATCCAATAATTTTTTTATTTTTTATTCGATTCTTCATCATTGAGAGATGGCGCCAAAACCCTATACAGTGTAGCATATTTCAAAAAGTTGTGGGCAGATTATGACACAACTTTGTGGATGATTTGGTGAGATGACAAGATCAAGCTGAATAGATTTTAGTTTAGGCCTGGATGCAGATCCGGCCTATCGGTGGGACACAAAACGTAAATTGTTCAGCTTTGCGAAGGTATGCGCTCTACCGAGTGCTATTCTAGTTACCCTCACCGAAGATGCTATTGCATTTGGGCCTGTCTGTTTGTCTGCCTGCACAGAACTTGTGTTTTTGTCCGCAACCGCTTGTCGGATCGAGACAATATTTTCAACATAGGAGCGACTACTCAAGTAGAATGTTTCATTGATAATTATGATGTCATCGGTCACGTAGTGTGGCAGCCATTTTGGAAAAAACAGAAAAGCTTTGGACCCCTATCTCTGAAACCGCACCAAGAAAAAAAAAACTTAAACTTGGCACATAGCGAGTACTCCTCGTGGGGAATAAGTGTGGTTTTTATTATTTTTTATTTTCTATTTTTTAATGACATCATAGGTACCTTCGTTATGTCATAATTGCATCTGGAGTACGCTACATCTGATCAGCATGAAAATTGCAGGTCATCGAGGGATAAAATGGTCCACAGAAGAAAAGAAAAAAATGATGACGTCATCGGTCACGTGATTCGGCAGCCATATTGTTTAAAAAAAAAAATTTTTTTTCTGAAATAGCTGAAAAGATCGAGGCGAAAATTTACACGTATTACCGCCTATCCATAAGGAACAAAAAGTTCACACATATGATGTCATAGGTCACATGGTTTGGCAGCCATATTGAATTTACCTTAAAACCGCTAAAAATCTTTTTCTCCAGAATGGCTGGACAGATTGAGGGGAAACTTCATGCAAATGTTCCCCAAGCCTTGGGGATACCAGAGCATTCACGGATAATTGACAAGTCACATGGTCTGACGGCCATATTGGGTTGAGCGAAAATCTTTATAAAATTCTTTCTCTTGAATCGCTTAATCGATCGACGTGAAACTTCACAGTTTTGATCTAGTAGTGATGGGGAATACATGTTTTAAATTTCAACCTGATCAGACACATGGTCTGGCAGCCGGAATTATTATTATTATTATTATTATTATTATCATTTATTATTTTTGAATAAGGCTCACTTGGCTGTGCTTGGATGGCTTTGAGGGTGAAGTAGGAGCAGCTGAAATGCGAATCCTGTCCAGGTTCCTCCTGATTACTTCATCTTTGCTTTTTGCTTGTTTGGGTTTCTTCTGATTACTCCAATGCAGGACTGTACCCATTTTTGTCTTCCATTTGATTTTAATTGAATTTATTTTAATCCCTTTCTAAATTCAATTGAATAATAATAATAAACGTCATGGGTCAGGGTCAGGTGTCCGACCAAAGCGGGACGTCTTGGTACCCGGTCATCACGGCCAGCAGTTATAAAATGGCAGTTCTAGTTATCTATTCTAAATTACACCACACACGATACACCACACAAAACAAGTCCTCGTGAGGGTCTGCAATCACTGATTGGTCATTTTCTTGTTTTGTACTGTATTTCCTGGTGATTTTTTGCTTGGATTAAAAAAAAAAGTAGAAGTAATTCTCTAAAACCTGGATGAAATGAGAAATATCATCTCACCATTACCACTGGTGGAATGATGTGATGTATGGAACATTGTCAGGTGTGTGCATGCGTGTTGGTGTTGTGAATGAATGCTTGCCTTTCTCAAACTTCTTGGTAGTGGGGGGAAAAGAACCATGGTATTGACCTTTTTATACAAAGTCCAGGCTCCTGGAAGAGCTATAACACAGAATTGATCAGGACACGACTGCAGACAGAGAGGGGCACACCATCAAAGCACATCAACAGCAAGGTTTGGAGAAATAGATGGCGATGGACAAACGAGGGATGAGCGGTAGGGTAGGACAGATGGGGTGGACAAGATTGATACAGAAGCAGATCTTTTGGCTCCTCACAAACTATGATTAGTGACATACTTTTAGTCTGTGGGCAGCTTTTCGTAGTTTGTATCTGTCCTGCAGGGTGCTTTGATGCCATTCATTTATTTATTTATTTAGTATACAATTTTATTTGGCAGGTGTGGTGGTACGGTGGGAGCAATTGTGACTTGCCCACTTGAGGTGGTGAAGACGAGACTCCAATCGTCGGCGGTTACAGCGGTGACTCCAGCGTTTTACCGATCCACGGTTCTGTTTCAAGATATACCTCTTGGCGCATTCTCTACAGCTCAGCTCACACGGCACGGTGCAGTCATCGTACCTGGTCCGATTCTCTGTCTCAAGTAAGGCACACCATCAAAGCTCGCTTCGTACTCACGGATGCCTTCGGAATGATTCTGAATGGGAAGCTTTGGCAATTTTATCTTTGAGCCACCTATTTAACGGTCACTGAAGGGTTCAGGTTCCATGGCCAAGAAGAAAATGGTCTGTCGGAAGGGATTTATTTTTAATGGTATTTATTTATTTATTTATTTATTGATGATGTAAGACAAGTTGGATTACGAGGGCGAATTAATATATATTTTTTCCATTAATTGCCTAGATGTGTCTGTGTATTTTTTAATACGAGAAGCACCCACTCCCTACGGGAGCCGTCAAGGGGGTCGTGTTATTATATTTATGCCTATTTTACTCCAAGGGGTCCCAGGATTACACACCCAAAAAATGGTTGCGATCGGTTCAGCCGTTTTTGCAGTACCTGGGAACAGACAGACAGAGACAGACGGACAGACGGTGAATTATAGTAAGATGACCTGTACCAGAGTTCCACTTTGGTTCACCTTAAAAAGTTTTTTTTTTTTTTAATCTGCAGATCTATTTTGGGGAAGGGAAGTGCTGTCACTTTTTAAAAGTTTGCAAATTGAAAATTCCTTCCCTGACTACTCAGTCAAACATCAGGCCTGGCCAGCTAGTTCATGAAAGACTTGGGCTAAAAACTTCCCCCGGCCAACCCCACAATAATGTGGGAATAATTTTGGCTGTTCAAGAAAGAAAACAAGGAGAAGAAGAACGGTAACAAAGTTTTGATTTTTGCATTTTGAAGTTTGAGTCCTGGTTTAAAAATTAATAAATAATTTTCAATTTGTTCACAGTGCTGCTGATAACTTGCCTACTCTTTGTAGAGGACACTGATTTTTAACGTCCAACTAATACCGGCAGATGGGTCACCAAGTTTAACCTCCACCCAAGGAACACCATGTGTACTGATTAATAACCCTGCCTGGGAAACACCGGGATGACTGTTTAAAGTTGGTTGGGATTCAAACCCAGATCAGACAGGTCATAGGCAAGCGTGTGTATCTCTAGGCTATCCTGTCAGGTCCAGAACTTTGTTACCATTGCTAAATAACTCATAGTAGGCATCCACAACCATCCGTGACCATGTCGTGGAACATCGGCCATGTCCTTCGCTTTGTTGTTTTTCTTCCGTCCTCACTCTTTCACCTTTATTCGTTTTCTCTGCAACCGCTTGAACGATTGACACAAAACTTTAAACATCGGACCACCTACCCATGGGGAATTGTATTTTTAAAATAAAGTTGCATGATGATTGGATGGAAAATGCAGCCAGCATTCCAAAAAATCTCTTTTCTGCAGCCATGGGTTGCTCGGTGTGTCATGTATCGGGAATAAACGTCCTCAACCTCGCTTCATGCCTGGTGTTGGCTCAATGGTTAGGGTGGTGGGCTTGGGATCCTATGATCCTGAGTTCAAACCCCACTCTGCTGTTGAATTAACACTAGGTGGGGTTGACTCTGCCCGTCATCCTTCCGAGGTCGGCAAAATGAGTGCCAGCTTGCTGGTATACTGTGTCGGAGTGGCGACCCGTCCAGAATTGTGTCCAATAGCCAAGGAGACTGCTTCGGCAGCACCAACGCTCTGCACAGAGTATGGTCCCAATGAATGGATGGATGGAACCTCGCTTCACTTGGCCTCGGCCAAATAATTTTGAGGCTGAACATTCCGTATCGTATTCCTTTCCAAATTCTTCAGACATTATTGTATCTATGTCCATCACCATTACTTTTATTTCCCTTCCTTGGGACTCTTTCATTAGGTCATCTCTTCGAGCATGACCTAATAATATGGGTGTCGATGTCCTTTGATCCGTCCGTCCGTCCGTTCACAAACCGCAATGAAGTTGAAGCGGGAGATCTGGTCATTAGTGATCCTGATAGAGGTCAATGAGACGTACACGATGGTATGACTTTCAAGGTCACCGAAGGTCAAGGTCAAGGTCACGAGGCCTTTGAAGTTGCGAAAATGACGATTTTCAAATTCTATCTCCTCCGCCATTTCTCAAGCGATCTTGAATTTGATTGTAGCATATGAATCTATGGACAATATCTAAATTTGGTCGGGCTGGATTTTCGATATGCTTTCGTTTTCGTGTCACGTGACTTCAAAGTTGGCAAAAAATGCGAAAATGACTTTTCAAAATCTATCTCCTACATTTCTCAAGCGATCTTGAATTTGATTGTGGCATATGAATGTATGGGACAATATCTAAATTTGGGGGGCGGATTTTCGAATTTCGCTTTCGTTTTCGCGTCACTGGACTTCAAAGTTTGCAAAAACTGCCCTACCTTCAGGAGGCTATATATTCTCTACTGGCATGGTAAAAGTTAGTGAATGGTGTCATTGCATAGCAGCTGACCTTGTATATTTATACATTTTCTGCCGAAGGTGCAAAAGTTTCAAAACCCGAAATGTAAACGTCGGCATTTATTTTCAAAATATAATTTCGTGCACGGCGCGCCAAAATGCCGAGTCATCTTTAACCAAACTGCGCAGTAGAACTGCGCAGTAGTCTTCGGTCATAACTGAACATTGAGAACTTGTGGTATTATAGAGATGACCGTCACCCCCACACGGGGGTAATTTTTTTCCTTTACATTTGCTTCATGTTATGCTCTTTACCTGAGAGGCACTGCTTGTACGAGGAGTACATTTGTAGTACTGTATATATTTTTTTCAGTTACCTGGGGTTCCTCGTTTGTTGCCCGTTGTCGAAGTACAAGATACAGCTCAAATTATTTGGGGTACATAGATACTAGTCAATTTCAATTACATAAATTTAAAACTATATAAATGTCTTGACCAGTTTGTCCTTCGCAAAGGATAGTTGTGCAATCTTGAGGTACAACGTGATAATGAGTGGAACATTTATTCGTGTGACTAACTCCAAAGATAAAGATTGCATCTCCAGTACTCAGAGTGCCCTGGAAAGTGATCATTCCCCCCCCCCACCACCATGCTCAGTGGCTGTGTTTGTCTGACGTCAAGTCTGGTGTTATCTCATTTATTTGTCTGCATGTGTGCATGTGATTTGTGTTGCAGATCCTCCACGAACTTTAGACCCTGTATAAAAATAAGATATATATATATATAAATTTAAATGTCACAGTGGATAATTGCGCTTGTATCTAAATATCTGATCATTCAGATGTCATCAATGATCTCTCCAACTCTCTAGAAAATCCTCTATCTCTTTGCTGCACCCATTGATGACTCCACCCTCTGCCGTACCATCTGTCATC
>CM068954.1:175406930-175429045 GCA_035128595.1 Eptatretus atami | reverse complement strand
ACAGCGAGGGAGAGAGGTGGGGGTGGGAGAGTGAGGAAAGTGATGCAATGCAATAGCCACGCAGCCAAACAGAAAGCTATTCCAGCACAGTTGGCTGCGGGCCACGCCCGGGCTGATTGCCAGCCACACATGCTGCATGCTCCAGCAAAGAGGATATCACGCTGGCACTGCGTGTTCGTCCCACCCCACTCAGACACGTTCCCCTTTGCCCAGATTCAACAGCAGCCAAACAGAACAGAGCATTCTCTATACACCAGTCATCCATGTATACACACAGACAAATATATATATATATATACATCTTATATATTATTTCCGAGTTTGTGGTTTCGTGTCGCGCTATCTTCGACTTTGTTCTGCGCTCGAGTAACGTGATATTCGGCTACATTATCTCAAAGACCATATGAGGTGCATGGTACAAAAAAAGTAAAAAAATGGTTCTGAAACAGTGAAATCGTATTCCACTTACTGCATTAAAGTAAAATTATTACTGATACTCTGCATCAGTTACTTTCTCAAACACACCCACCCCAACATGTCGCGCAGAGCGCGGGTTATGCTAGTATACATTAAAACACAGACACACACACAATTTTATACCACACATGTAAGTATACTCAAAAAAAAATCTCCAAAGGATATTCACATTCTCAGCAAAAGAATAAACAAAAACACTGATACCTGAAGATAATACGTGAGCTGATACACAGAATTTTTTTTTAACATTTCTCGAAAAATAAACAAATAACTTTCCTTATGTAATACACCATTTGGTTTCAAACGTAACAACTAACCTCCCTATAACTGAATAAAAAGCAAAGTCTAATTTACATGACTTATTACAAGGGTTTTAAATAACACCAAAGGATTTGCCATCATTTACTGCAACACCATCAAGTTTCCTTTTCCTCGACTTATACAGACAGTGCCATCAATGCCTGAGCAAACAGCACATTGGTTTAGACGGTTTCACATGAAATTCCAATGCTGTTTTAACCGTAGACTGTTTTAACCTGAAAAAAAAAGAAAAAAAGGAGAAACTAACAAAACAAATGAAGAAAGAGAAACAAAGGAGCTAATCATTGGCATTTTTTTGTGCAGTATACAGAGTCGAGGCTCGTTGAAGAGCTGGTACTAATACAATGAACGGATTAGGATGCAACAGGCCAACAGGAACAGCAGAGAGGGGTGGGGGGGGGGGGAGAACACAAACAGTAGAGCTAAAGGCCAAGACAGGGGGAGGTGGACAAACAATGGGTTTGGGGAGGATAGAGAGGTGGAGAAGATGGTTACAGAAGGGAAAACTGGAAATTTGGAAGAAAGGATTATAGAAAAGATAATGATTTTGGATTGGGGACAATCTGAGATGGTGGTGAACAGCCGTGTTGAAGACCTGGAGGGAAGAATGATATTGAAGAGGATGTGGAAGTTGATTCCACAGGTGGGAAAGAGAGGAATGAGTGGAGGTTGGAGGTGAGCAGAGACGCTAGATTTAGGTAGTTTCACCAGAAGGGGCTGATGGTGGACCGTGTGAGCCCTGCAGAAACCTGGTGGGGGGGGGGGGTGAAATGGAGGAGGGAGGACAAACCACAGAAAGAGCAGAGTGTGCAAGACCAGAAAGTAGGCGGTAGAAGACAGAGACCACCAGCCTGTCTGCGATGGCGCAGTGATAAGCCCATGGACTCTGCTTAATGCGGGAGATTCCAATAATCTTAATAGGCCCTGGTTTCCACGGTGCAAGCTGAGCAGGATGTGAGGCAGGGAGCCAGCCCAGAGGTGAGAGCAGTACTCCATCAAGCTGCAGATGAAGGCCTTGTAGGTGGATAGGAATTCAGGTGTGCAAGGGAAAGACTTTATACAAAGGAGAATGCCCAGTCAGTGGCTGGCTTTGGAGGCCAACATTGAAGTGGTTTGCCCAAGAAAAATCATAGCTGATAGTGAGACCGGAGTTGAATGAATGAACTTGACTGCATTCAACATAAATGTGAGAACGATTTTCAGGCCCGTTACAAAATGGACATTCATCCACCAAGTGGTTTGAAAACTGTGACATACAAAGTATTGGAAGGTTGAAATCAATTGTGCCAACCTCCATTGGAGGTCACCATGTCGTGGTGGTACAGGAGGGTTATAAAAACCTTTACAATGAAGAAATAAGGGGAAAGCAAGGCAAGAGGTCTTTCCATCAAACCTTCTGCTGTATTGTTTGCCGTTGTGAAAGGAATTTGACACAACCCAAATAAAGATCTTTCTGCTTCGGAAAACTAGGCTGTACATTCAGGCCTGCACTAAAATAGGTACAAGTAGAACAGTTTACAAGAGAAAGCTTGCAAAGAAGTTCAGGAAAGGTAGAAGACGACATTGGGTCTGTACCTAGTCCATTACTTTGTTGGCCTTGTCCTAGTCCATTACTTCCAGGCAGTGTCTGCTGTGCATAGGTATGAAAGCGCATGACATAATACATGTGCACAAATCTGGAGGTTTGAACGCCAACCAGACATGCGAGGGCATTAGCTTTGAGCCGACTGCCATTGGACTCAGAAGATCCATAACTGATTTGACGTTTTAAACAACAAAACATAAAAACACTCATCAGCAGGAATGCATGTTATAGGGGTTGTAAAACAAGGCTCAACAAGGAACATTTGCTTTGAGTAAGAATGTGTGGCTCTTGTTATCGTCAAGGCTTGTCATGCATTTAGTACACCGATACAGAAATCAGAGGAGACGAATCGAGTTTGGAAAGATCCATAAAAAATAGAGCATGATCATTCCTAATCTCACAACCTGTGCAAAAGATGACGAGCAACGTTGAGCCATGGTGAAGAAGGGTGCGTGTATAGCATGTGCAGAGCAACCGACGGTCAAAAGGCCATTAATCGGCACTTTAAATCAATCAAGCCTTGTCCTCCATGTCAGTAGCAAACTGAGAACTCTGGTCACAGCCATTATTTTCTGTTCCAAAAGAAAAAAGCACTTCTAGAGTTGTGAAGTAATGCTCCTGGAGGATGGCCATAAAAAAAGACGATCCGTGCCGTGGAGCAGAGGCCACCAAACCAACATATATTTTTTTGTCTTTTAAAACAATTACTTCAATAGAAGAATTAAAATCGTTTGGTTACAATATATCAGCTTCCTTTTAAATCTTTTATGTAAACTTAAAAAAAAAAACATTCACTGACTAAGCATCAAAATACAAGATGTCCCTCGTAGATGCGAGAGGGCGTTACTGGAAATAGGGATTCATTCATTGGGGATTATTTCAATGGGAAATAAAGAATTTCGTTCAAACCCCCTCCACCAGACCCCATATCGCCCACATGTGTACAGTAAGGCACTACATATTTGAAAGGTTAGGTTTCAGAATACTTCATGAAAATAAAAATACACAAATACCAGAACAGCACTCTGTAGATCGCATTTATACCTCCGTCAGCTGAACGGTTTACATTATATATCTCACCGATAGACCAGATCTGCATCCGGACCTAACAAAACCTAATGGCTTGTTCTTGTCACCTACCCAACTCATCCGCTAAGTTGTCATAACCTGTCCACAACTTTTTGAAATATCGTGCTATATATCATTTTTCGCTCCATCTCTCAATGGTGAAGAATGACAAAAAAATTATTTGAAAGTCTCGTATCCAGATCTTCATCAAAATCTAAATCAATTGCTCCTTGTCACACACCCAACCTGCTCATCAAGTTTCATCTGAATCCGGCCACAACTTTTGGAGATATCCTGCTCACAGAGACAGACAGGCAAACACACAAAGAGGTCAGGTCAGGTACGGGAGCATGCGCCGGAGCAGCACGTCACTGTGTCCACTTTCCACCGGTACTCCAGGGGCCTCCATCTGGCCATCCTCCAAGCAGATGCCTGGCCCATCCCATCTCCTTGAGATGCTGATCAAGTTGCTGCAACCGCGAGGTACGTGGTCGGCCATTGGCCTCCTCCACTCACGAGGCTCCCTCACTGAGAGAATCTGGTGAGCTGGATCAGAGTCAGGGAAACGAGCCACATGTTCAGACAGCCGCATCTGACGCTCACGGACTATGTAAGTAACAAATCCCATTTGAGTCTCAGCAACGACCGTTGGACACAAAGTCCAACCAGCAATAGCAAGGATTCTCCGAAGAGACCTGGTACAAAAGGAATTAAGTCTCCATACTCAGATCCCTGGTCAGAGTTAAAGTCTCACATCCATAGAACAAGACTGGAAGCACCAAGTACCTGAAGACTCAGACACTTGTCCTCCTGCACAGGTACCGACAGCACCACACCCCATGATCCAGTGAATCCATGACTCCCCAGCCCGATCCAGACATCTATTGACCTCTGGCTCACAGCCAGCAGAGATATGAATATCACTGGCAAGGGAAGTGAATCTCTGTGACTTCAACATCTTCACCACAAACAGTACAGACAAGATGTCATTGAAAGCCTGAATCTTAGTTTTGACCCAGGAAACCTATAATCCCAGCAGCTCCGACTCCTCATTCAGCACCTCGAGGGCCCCTAAAATGATATCCAGTCTCCGCAAAGATGACTGCATCATCTGCGAATCAAGGTCAGAGATCTTGACATTCCCAAACGATGCACCACAGCTTGATCTCTCGAATCCTCCCCAGAATCCAGTCCATATAAGTGCTGAAAAGTGTGAGGCCAGTACACAACCCTGACGAACTCCAGTAACACAGGAAATTTCTCAGCTGAAGCTGTTTGTACATTATTATTTTGTTGTCCGAGAACATTCTGATTACAGTAATTTTTCCGCTTCACAATCGGCCCTTTTCGAAAAGCTCCGATATGTTGCCAGAACACTCTGATTTTGGTTTTCACTACATCCCACCACACCAGTGGATTTACCGACTAGCTCGACTTCTGTTCTAACAAATCTGTCAAGAAAGATTCAAAAGCTTCAATGAAATTGAAGACTTGTAGTACACTATTATTAAATTGCTCCAATGAGAACTTCTCAGACATGTTTTGGAAAATCGAATCACTGCTCGAGCTCGGGAGTGATTAGAGAAACAAGAAGGCACAGGAACTTCCAGGAAGAAAAGCAGAGAATTGAAGTAGGTGGGTTTGGGGTGGATTAACGGGGTAGAAAAGATCATGGCCCTGGACGGGGAAGATAAGAGGTGGTGGTGAACAGCCGTTTTGAAGACCTGGAGAGAAGAATGGGATTGAAGAGAGTGTGGAGTTTGTTCAAAGGCGGGGGAAAAAAGAGGAATAAAAGAGTGAAGGTGAGCGGTGATTCTTCATTTTGGTAGTTTTACCAGAACGGGGATGATGGCAGACCTTGAGCGCCCTGCGGAAATATGGGAGGGGGTGGAGGGGAACATAATCCCAGACAAAGCAGGGGGAGGCGGGGGGGGGTGAGACCAGAGAGGAGACGGTAGAAGACAGAAGGACACCAACCTGCCTACGGTGAGAAAGCGAGAGACCCAATGACTCAGCCTCATCGCGGGAGATGCCAATGATCCTAAATGCCTTTGTTTTTCACAGCGTTAAGCCAAGAAAGGTGAGAGGCGGGAGCACCAGCCCAGAGGGGAGAGGCAGTACTCCATCAGGCTGCGGACGAAAGCTTTGTATGTGATGAGGAGCTCCGGTGTGCCAAGGAAGGTGATTTTACCCAGATCTGCAGAGAGCAAAGAAGCTGCTGCTTGCCAGTCTGAGGGATGACAGATGGTACGGCAGAGGGTGGAGTCATCAATGGGTGCAGCAAAGAGATAGAGGATTTTCTAGAGAGTTGGAGAGATCATTGATGACATCTGAATGATCAGATATTTAGATACAAGCGCAATTATCCACTGTGACATTTATCTCTCTCTTTCCCCCCCCCCTCTTCTCCACTTTTCTAAAATGTTTCCAGATTGGAGTGGCCATGAAACCCAACAAAGGTGTTGCATTCTTTTTAAATGGAACTGGCGTTGTAATATCACTGTCAAGCTTGCATTCAATATGGAAATAAAACGATTTGCAGATGTGTTGTGGATTTGTCAACAAGGCTCTGACATGAGTGGTTTTGTCGAGGCATAAATTCCAGTTTTCTATCCCAGGTCGTGTTGGCTCATTATTTTCCAATATATGCCTTTTGGGCATAAACTTTGCTTTGCTAGATTATTTTTTTTTTTGATACACAACTTTTAATCATTAATTATACCATAATTCCAACATATTGTTTATCTCTACTTTCAGTTTTACTTGGTGATGATGCGGTATTCCAATTTTCACTCGTCCAATTCTCATTAATGAAGGATGGAATCAACAAGACGTTGATCGAGGTATGTTAACTGCCATGGGAAACGAGGAGAAGCTGATGTTTCAGGCATTAGCCCTTCCTCGGAGCAAAAGAAAAAGAGTACGTTAACACCCGAAATGTCAGCTGCTTCTTCTTCCTTCCCACGACGGTTAGCATACCTCAATCTCCATCCTGTTGATTTCATCCACTGTTGTACCTGTCTGCCGATGCAGATCAACACAAGCCTTCACTCTTATGACTAGTTCTTCATTCTTCATCTTTCATTAACAAACAGGAAGTCTTATCTTGGATTCTTATTGTCTAAGTCGAAAGTTACAAAATAATAATACCATTCCTTTCGCACTGTAAAGGGCTGTCTGTCGAGGCAGTTTCATAGGGCTGTCGAGGCAGTTTCATTGGCAAGGAGTACAGTCCTGGACGGGTCGCCACTCCGATCCAGGTTACCCCGAATGGTTATTACCCTCGTACACTGGTACTCGTTTCGCTGACCTCAGAAGGATGACAGGCTGACTAAACCCCAACTGATGTTAATTCAACGGAAAAATAGAGGGGCTCAAAGTCAGGACCCTAACTAAGATCCCAAGCCAGCCACCTTAACCACTAAGCCAACACCAGGCTTGGGAAATTACATAAGGGTGAGGTAGTGAAGGGAGGGAGAGTTTATTAATGCAAGAAAAGAAAGACTCGTGCTTCGTTGTATTGCATATTTGAAGAGATACATAATAAGGGTAGTGAGCTGAAGCCAAGTTCAGTGTAGCAAAGTCTCCTTATGTGTGGGGAAACTGCAGCTGATAGTTTTGCATAGCAATGACCTTGGCTGCCGACCACAGCTTGGTGTTTGTCCTCATTCCCAGTGCATCTTTCAGACACATACCACACAGTATACCACACATGCTACAATGGAGGATGCTTGCAGCTTGTCACCATTTGTTAAGCCTGCTGCTCTGCTTATAAGAGTTGGTACTGTGCTTTGATAAGTTTAAAGTAAGGAGAGTTAAGATAAAGGTTTGCTTGTTTCTAGTCTTGCTACTTCCATTTTGATTTTGTTTTGGCATTTTATTGATGGAATAGATTTGTGATCAGACTCTGATGTCCATACGTCCATAGAGGTTGTAATTTTTGTTCAAACATCTGTGCCACCAAATCATCTCGGTGGTCGCGGGCATAGTGCCTGCCGAAGGACTGTGGTTTTAGTGTGATTTCCTACATGGTGTGATTTAGCCTTCTTAATGCCATCTCAATCCCCAGTCATGTAAAATTATTTTTGTTTTATGATGTGGGCAGCAGGAGCTTGGAGGCCTATTTTAATTCTCTCCCCCCTCTCTCCTCTCTCTCTCTATTTGCAGAAATATACTGGAGAAGGAGGGTCCTCGGTCCTTGTTCCGTGGCCTGGGACCTAACTTGGTTGGAGTTGCTCCCTCGAGGTATTTGAACTGAGATAATGTGGAGCTCATTAACACTGCAAAGCAAACTCTTCTGAGTATTATTTTCATTCTTCTTCTTCTTCTTCTTGCTGTTGCTGTTGCTGTTGCTGTTGCTGTTGCTGTTGCTGTTGCTGTTGTTGTTGTTGTTGTTGTTGTTGCTGCTGCTGCTGCTGCTGCTGCTGCTGCTGCTGCAGCAGCAGCAGCAGTGCCCTCTGTTGGTTCAGGCAGGAATTTGGAATTTTTAGCCATGGTGCCGGCGATAGCTCGCTTGCTCTTCGTAAAGGACATTGTGGGATCTTTAACGTCCACCAACGAATGCCAGCAGACGGGACGTCCAGTTTAGCATCTATCCGAGGGACGGTACACATGGCAGTCATGTTCTTTACCACACATATAAATTAGTATGAGGAAGATAATTAGCAAGTAGTGTGTGTGTGTGTGAACTTGTGTTTTTTGGTTTGTTTGATTTTTTTTTTTTTGGTGTTGAAATGCACATTTTTGAACTAGCAATGAAAATGACACATTATTAGTGTTGTCCTGCCACCATGATCCATTTGGACTGGTTGGAACCTCATGATGTAATGCAACAAATATGTTTTATCACAAAATGTAAACAGTTGGTATGCATAATGTGTTTGTGGCATAAAAGCATCTATAATATTTTATTGCCAAAGTATTTTTGTTTTATGAGGCCCATTAACTTGTTTTTAATTTGGCCGTTTGTGTGTAGCTGTCTGACAGGATGCTGCGAACGTAGCACCCTTACTTTTGAGATGTCTAGTCTGGGTCTGATTCTTAGCCAGATTATAAACGCCAAATTAGTGCTTCCCAGGCAGGGCATTGCATCACAAAGTACACCATCCCTCAAATGGATGTTAAGCTTGAGATCTGTCTGCTAGCATTAGTTAGTGGGTGTTTGAGACTCACAGACTCTAAGATGTTAAAGGTGAGTTATCGCCAGCATCCTGAACAAATTTTAAAATTCTGCCCTAATTGGATCCAGTCTAACGTCAGGCCTGGCCATTTAAGTAGTGACAGTAGGATTTGGGTATGGTATGTGGCTGCTGATTGTGAATGCTAGCAGAAGGTACACCTGGCTCAACGTCCATCCAAGGGACGGTGCACTTTGTGAAGCAATGCCCTGCTTACGAAGCACCATCGTGAAAGGTTATAGTCAGGTTGCAAGGGAGCGTAGAGTGGACAGCTCAAAATCCAGTACGCCATCTCTGAGCTATCCAATAGTAAGTGCAAAACCATGTGAGAGTACAGCTTGCAGTTCAGATAGCGAGTTCTACGGTCAGGGAATGCACAAAGTACTTTGGGTTTCTTTTTAATGGCTACCAAATCGGTTACTGATAGAACAAAAACACACACCGAAGTAGCAACAAATACAGTTCCAGTGACTGCAAAAAAGATAAAATGAAATGTCTACAGATATACACTGGCAACTGGGAAAACGATAGAGCAGGAAGATATTCAAAAGAAAGAGTTGGACAAATTGGGTGTAGACAAAGAAGATTCATTGGAATGGTTAAGAAGAGTTCAGCTCAAGTGAGATGAGAACGAATCGTTAGAAATGCTCAAGACCAAGGACACTATACCGATGGCTTTAAGAAGATGTCAGGACTGAGTCAATCAGACAGATGTAGGTTCTGCAAGGTAGAAACAGTACGAGCCACCTCCTGTTGGGATGAAAAAGGAATCTCTTGTCAGAACAGCAGCACACCCAAAGGCACAACAGATTTTGAAAAGTAATCCACTCGCACATATGAAAAAAACTTTGATATCCTTGTTATAGAAAACTCTTGGGAACATGAACCAAAAGCATTCACTGAAAACAAGGAAGTAACGCTCACGTATGACCTAATGATCCCATCGAGCGTAAACATAGAAAACAAAGCATTGCAACCAGATATTGTACTTGGGTACAAAAAGAAAAGGAGGCATTGCCAATTGAAGTTGTAGTACCTCGTGATTTTTGGTCTCGACGCAGAAATCAAGAAAATGTCAAAAATGAAGTGGAAAGATCATGGAAGTTGAAGAACGCTGAAATTGTACCAGTGATTATTGGAGGAACAGGAATGATAAACAAGCTCAAATGAGCGAAGATCCTTGTCCTCTTAATGATGACATCATAAAAACGAATATGACGTCATTGTTATATATATATATATATATATATATATATATATATATAGTTTAATATACAGTCAACCCCCGCTTCATCGCGGTTCACCTATCGCGCCCCCGGTTCATCGCGGGTTTTCCCTTGGAACGTAACTAATTTTCTGCGGATTCCCCCGGTACATCGCGGTAATAATGTATAAAATATAAATTATTTAAGCAATAAATTATAACGCGTGGTGCTCGACCAGTCACACAACGCACGGAACAAAGTTCGCTTGTGAACTTAGAATATTTTCTACGTTTTTTCTCCAAGCCCACGATGGCACCACAACGCCCTGCACCTTCGAAGGTTTCTGGCAAGGAACCGAAGCGCCAGAGGAAGGTCCTGGGATGCTCCAGGAGAAGGTTAAGGTAAAGGTGCTCGATATATGCTTCGGGAAGGAAAAAGGTTTGCCGCCGTTGGACGAGCACTGCTCATACCCAGCACCTCAAAACCGACCAGACCAGACTAGTCGATCTCCGGCACCTCAAACCCAATCACTGCCAAACCGATCAGACCAGTCGAATCGATTTTTTGGGGAGGCGTCCATTCATCGCGATTTTCACTTAGCGCGGGGAGTTTGGAACATAACCCCGCGAGAAAGGGGGATTACTGTGTATATATATATATATATATATATATATATATATATAATATATATATAATATATAATAATATACACATATATATATTACAGATATGGTCTTTGGGGTAAGATGGAAAATAGCTCAGTTGAGTGATTTAATTGTACGTGTCAAGCACATACATGTGTGATGTAATTCGCATGAGATGTAAAATGTGTCCAGTATGTGTTTGGAAAGCTCTCGTCTCCCCCGCCCCAGTGTTTGTGTCTTAGCCCCACCTTCCACCCTCCTCCATATAATATTGAACCTTTCTTGTCAAACATCTGTCTCTGTGCAATTTTCTGTTCCATTTTATCAGCCACGATCTTTCTTGGGCAAACCACATTTCAACGATGGCCTTCAAAGCCAGCTGCCGATTGGGCTTCCTCCGTTGTACAAAGTCCTTCCTTGGCACACCTGAACTCCTGTACACCTACAAGGCCTTCATCCGCAGCTTGATGGAGTACTGCTCTCCCCTCTGGACTGGCTCCCTGCCTCATATCTTGCTCAGCTTGACTCCATGAAAACCAAGGCCTTAAAGATCATTGGAATCTCCCACACTGAAGCTGAGTCTATGGGCTTGTCACTTTCCCACCGCAGACAGGTCGGTGGTCTCCGTCTTCTGTTGCTTCCTTTCCGGTCTTGCACCCTCTGCTCTTTTCATGCTTTGTCCCCCCAGGTTTCTAAAGGGCTCACAGTCCACCATCAACCCTTTTCTGGTAAAACTACCTAAATCCAGGATCGCTGCTCACCTCCACTCATTTGTTCCTATTTTTTTTTCTTCCTGCTTGTGGAATCGACTTCCACATCCTCTTCAATGTCATTCTTCCCTCCAGATCTACAATACAGCTGTTCACCGCCATCTCAGATCGTACCCAATCCATAAAACATAATCTTTTCTACCCTTTTTAACCCCCAAAAGACCCAAATCCTTCCTAACTTTCCAGTTTTTCCTCCTTGGAGTTTTCTTCTCCATGCACGCGTGTTTTGCGTCCTGTTTTTGTATGTTGCATGCTGATCCGTTCAGTGTGCTAGTTCTTCCACAAGCTTCGGCTGTGTATAAGAAAAGCAAAAAAAACAGCCCATCAGGGAGACCTACTGCTTAAAGTAAACCTACAGGGGGATATTAATGTAATAATTATATCAATTAATACATAAAACTCCTTTCCTCCCCAAAAGAGTAAAGTGTGCCCAAATCAGAGGAATGAGTCAGAAAAGACTCAATTTGGTTTCGTGCCTGTGAAAAGACCATGTGGAGATTTGGGCAGAAAGTTGAATGGAGAGTGTTCCTGATGCAGCAGGAGGAGGACAAGTTTATGGGGGTGGGGGTCAAGAGGAGAGTGTGCCCTCATGTTCGGCCTGCACATCAGTGAGCTCAACTGGTACCTCTTCCAGTAATGTTACGGTCATGGGGTTTGATTATGGGACTTTCCCATTCCAACAAGCAGAGTGATTATAATAATAGACAGGAAAGAAATTTTCAGGCAGCATGGAAGGACAAATTCCAATTGATCGAATACAGCGCAGATAATTTAATGATAATAATAAAATGTTCTGTGACATATATCGGAGCTATCCAGCACTAGCTGATAAATTGAGGCCTTTCACTGAGTCGATGAACTTCAGGTATGTGTTCCGTTAACAAACAGCTTGCTATCACTTTACAAGCGGCTTGCTTGATTCAAAGTGCACAGGCAAGCACTCCAACAGAACGGGGGTGCTCGGCACCACTTCACAACGTGGTGGTATTCGAACAAATGCTGACCGGGCCGTTGTTTTCAGTTTTACTCAATCCTTTTGTGACAATTTCCCCAAACTAATTTCTAGTGTTCGGAGTGGCTGCAGAGTACGAGGAAGAGGGAAAGAAAGATAAAGAGATGGAGAGTCAAAAAGAGAAGCCCCCTGCCAAGCTTATCTATGGACTTAACCACTGTTCATTTTGGGGAGGGGGAATGGAGGGGTTTTGCATGTTTGTAGATCTTGAAGAATTAGGATGAAAAGTAGAGTAAATATTAAAGTATGTGTAGTCGTATTACATTCGTTTGCTGTTTTTTAGCTCGCCTGTTCGAAGAACAGAGAGCTATAGCGATACCCCCGGCGTGAGCGTCAGCGTGAGCCGTGAAAATGTTAAATTTTTGTATTACGGAAAAACTCTCGACGGATTTCGACGAAACTTGGTGGGGGGGGGGGGCTAGGTATGGTCCAAGGATCATGCCATTAGATTTGGACTTGGTCCCCCCCAAAAAAAATTGTTAGCTCTCGCCTTTCGTGAAGAACAGAGAGCTAAAGCGATACCCGCCGCGTGCAGTGCGAGCGCAGCGTGAGCGGACGTGAAAATGTTAAATTTTTTGTATTACGGAAACTCCTCGACGGATTTCGACGAAACTGGTGGGGGGGGTAGGTATGGTCCAGAGGATCATGCCATTGATTTTGGACTTGGTCCCCCCCCCCCAAAAAGAAATTGTTGAGAATTTATTTTTATTTTTTTTGCATTTTACATGTTTTAAGTGATTCCACCCCACCCCCCCCACCCACCCAAAAAAAAATTTAGAGAAAAAAAATTTTTGCACTTTTTTTTCAATAAAATTTAGATTTCTTTTTTTTTGCATTTCTACATGTTTTAAGTGATTTCCAACCCCCCCCCCCCCCCCAAAAAAAATTTAGAGAAAAAAAATTTTTTGCAACTTTTTTTCAACAAAATTTCGATTTCTTTTTTTTGCATTTCTACATGTTTTAAGTCATTGGATTTCGACGAAACTTGGTGGGGGGGTTAGGTATGGTCCAAGGATCATGCCATTAGATTTTGGACTTGGTCCCCCCTCCCCAAAAAAAAATTGTTAGAGAAATTTTTTATTTTGCATTTCTACATGTTTTCATGATTCCAACCCCCGCCCCCCCCCCCCACCCCCAAAAAAAAATGTTAGGAATATAAAGAAATCTTACATTATAACGTGCTTCTCAAAAAGCGATATGGTCGTTATCCAAGGCGCAGCATTGGGTGGCTTTGACACCAACTCTGGTACTTTGTGTCCATTGGACCGGAAGCACTGGCATGGAGTTGGGTAGAAAGGAAGAGTGTTGGAGTGAAGTGCATTATTGGGCTTCACTTTGTTTTGGTTGTGGTGATTCTGGAACTGCAATAAACTCGATCGTTATCTTTGAACATTGCCTCCCTAACTTTGCAGTTTGAAATGTACATTTTCAGTAATATGAGTTTCCCCAAACTAATTTCTGTGGACTATACACTGGATTGGTCCATGCTAACAACCAGTTCTGTGAGCAAAGCAGCCCACAGGAGGTGTTAAATTGTGTCAGTGTTGCAAAAACATTTTTGCAACACAATGGTAACAACTTGTTATTTGATAAAAACGATTATAGTGGCCAATAAAGATCGATAACACAATGTACCTGACGTCTTTTAAAGGGATGTAGTATTGGCTCTTTTACAAAGCAAACTGTTACGGGCCGGGGGTCGGCCGCCAACCGACCGCTCTGAACGGAGCCGCAAGTCGAGTCGCCGACCATCGCCCGGAATATAGATGCCGCCCGGATAAGTCCGAGCGACGGGTCCTTGTACAAGAACCGAAATACGCCAATCGGCAGATCACGTGGGTAGGGTCGATTGCCAACTTCAATGTACCTAAATACCCACGTGATCCAACTACCGGGTATTCCACCCTCGACGGACTCGTACGGAACAAACCGCGAGGCAAGCCTGTCCGTGCGCGATTCCGAGCCGGTAATCGCCGAGAACCGTCAGTCCAAATGTCCCCCTTTTACGGCAAAACAACGCTTTCTAACTCCCAACACACGAAATGCTCAGTCAATGAAAGAATCGACGCGACGAGCTGAAAACATTTAACAATTGGGGTATTATTATAATAATGGGGAACTAGGGAAGCACGTAAGAGCAGAACTATACGACTTTACGAATGCGATGCAAACATTTACAGCACACAAAGCACTTAACAATTTCCTACTTATTAGACGGGCCCACGGACACACGTACGCACACACACACACACACCAACACACCAAGAAATGGTGGCAGAGGCCTTTAATAACGAGCTCCAGCTCGGAGGACAGATGAGCTGAAACCAGAGCTATCTCGAACCTCTCACCTCGTTGTCGTTCAAGTTGTTCGGACCCGGGCTCCAGCGAGAGCGAGCTGGATCTAATCGCCGTGAGCCGCTATCCTTCCCGCGTCCCGCGAATCCTCCCGTGCTTCTCAACACGTGTGGTGAGACGAGGCGCCGATCCTTCCCGTCGATGCGTCGCTTCCCCGAGGAACCACCTCCAAGAAGAGGTCGATGAGTCGCACCAAGCGGGAACCAAAATGAGAACAAAGAGTCCCCGAACCAAGAAGAAGAAGCCACCACTCGCAGCTCGAGCCGAGCAACCGGCTTAACTTTCTTCCAAACAAGGCAGCTTGAAGCAAAAGCTTTCAAAAGCCTCCGACCCTAACCAGAGTCAAGCAGGACTGAAGCTCTGCTGAACAACTCCTCTGCAGAAGCAAAAAGCTTCCGAAGGCCTCAACCCTAACCCAAGCAAACAGGACCCGAAGTCTGCTGAGCGACTACTCTCTCCGAAGCAAAAAGCTTACTACTCCAACTCCCGAACACGAACAAGAAAAGATCTCCTCTATCCTTCTCCCGCCCCTCCCCACGCCCGGCGTGACTCATGCCCTCGTGATCCATCCCCCGCTCAACCACGGGTGGAGGGAGTTGTTGACATCATGAGTCACGGGACGGCAGGATTCTTCTTCCTCTTCGCAGAAGAGGGGGAGGGATGTCTCCATTGTTCGTTCCCTAACTATTAAATCGATCCGCAGCACATCTAATCAATTTCTGAACATTTAAACAATGGAAGGTGACACTAAGGAACAAGCACTTATCGACATAGCTGACTAAAGGAACCTGTATGTTGTGTGCAATTGAATTCCAAATTTGTAACAAAACATTAAGGTTTCTTTGGTTTTTCTCATAACAGGAACTTTTCTGCACTAAATGTACAAATTATTTTTTCGTACTCTGTGAATCGCATTCACTGCTGTCCTCGCTCCCCTCTTCCTGCCCTCTCCAATGATGCAGAGCTATTTACTTTGCTGCTTATTCGTTCTCAAAGGACAAGTGGAGCCATGTGTTTGAGTCGGAGACGACAGCTGTGTACATGTGTTCTGCAGCATGTGCTGGTGGGTAACCACATGTTCCTCTCCCAACCTGCATGATCCCTGACCCTGCGGCCTAACATAGACCTTTACTTCTTTCTTATTCTGAGGTTGCACATTTCTACTCCATCTTGCATCATTCTCTGAGTTATTTTGTAGACCTTCTGTTGGTGTGCAATTTGAAGTATTGAAGAGAGTTGTGGTCAAATTGTCATCAGCTAATATTGCATACGCCATTTGGTTTTCTCAAGTTGAAACTTCACTGAAAATGTCTATCTTTTTTTCTTTTTGTCTTTCTTGAATATAACATGAAAAACCATGGTCACATGCTCAGAAAATGAGTAAACATTCTGTGGACTATACACTGTAGCCATGTTACCAACACTCAACAGTTCCATGTTCCATGCATCAATTGAGCAGTTAAGGGACAAAAAGTCTTGTGATCTTTTTATTCCTTTTACCCATGTGTTCCATCGTGCTTCTCCTACTCTCAAACCTCTACTCTATCTTCTTTCACACAATTCTTTGTCATGTCCTCTCTTCCTTTCACTTCCTCTAACACTGCTTACAGTCTCCATGTTCCCAGCTCGATCGCAGAGTGATGCCACAATTTCCGGCTCGTGCTTCGTCCTCGCCAACTCCACATACTTGACCATCTCTCACTCAAATTTAGATGAGATGCTTGACTCCAAATGGCTGATTTATGTTTGTAAATATGTGACTATATTTGCATCAGGCCTTGCTCCTCCATCTTGGAAAGTTGCTAATATCACCCTTGTTCACAAGAAGGGTTCCAAGTCTGTTCCATTCTACTACAGACTGGTCAGTCATCTCCCCATCATTAGTAAATTTGTGGGATTATCATTGCTGCAGACCTCGGTCACCAACTCTTTTCTAATTCGCTAATCTATGGCAACCAGTTTGGCTTCTGACTTGACTATTCCACCATGGATGTTACTCCTTCTGATAGCAGTGGAAGAATGTCTTGAACTACAACCAAGAGGTTAGAGCCATCTCTTGAGTCTTTCACACTGGCATACAAACTTGATTTCTCAGTTGTGTTCCGTTGGTATTTGGGTCCCACTGCTCAAAGGTTTGTCTGATTTCCTCAATGTGGGGAAATAGGGTGTGGTCCTTGATGCTGTCCTAACCAATCCAGCCAATGCAGGTTGCACAATCCAGCCTCGTAGGACCAACTTTATTTCTGATCTATATCAATGGCCTCTCCACCTCCTTGGAAAGTCCTCTGTACCATTTTTGCCAATGACTTGACCCTGTGCAGAACTGTGCATTACTCTTGTGAAAGGCTGGCTGCTACTGAATGCCTTTCATCAGACCTGGATAAGATAAGCTGCTGGTCAGCTACTTGGAACATTATGTTCAACGCTGGCAAGTCGCATGCTTTCATACTTTCACAATGATCAGCAAACACACCATCCAATAAATTTTCTCGAAACAGTCATCGGAAGAGGTCCGTAGAATCTGAGTCCAAGTTAGTTGCCCACCTGCATTGATTCATCTACATATTTTCCTGATTATAGAACTGCCTACCTGTGTCCATTCTCTCATCCTTTTCACTTCAATCCTTCAAATGCAAACTACATATCACTACCTCATGGGTTCACCCACTCACATGCACAATCTCTTCTGTATCTCCACTGATTCTTTCAGGTTATTTCCCATACTTTCTCGACAGGCCATTATGACTGCTTTCTGCTTTTTGTATTAACCCTCGTTTAGCTTCTCCACTATCCAAGACACTTGTATCAAAAAATAAAAGTCACGAGGATCTCCAATATTTCAGGAAATATTAAAATAGGAGTTCCCTTACAAGAAACCTCGATACAGGAGGAGGTCGTTGGGCCCATCGCCCCTGCACAATGATTGCCAACATATGGTTGTTCGTCCCTGCTCTATCTTTTTAAAATGCTGAGCACAGAGCAAGCATGGACCATTTTTTAGCCGCATCGCGTTGCGAATGCTGGCTCTAAGAGAGCTCCGCGTTCTTCTTCTTCTTCTTTCATCTTCTTCATCTTCTTCATCTTCTTCATCTTCTTCATCTTCTTCTTCTTCTTCTTCTTCTTCTATCTTCTTCATCTTTCTTCTTTCTTTCTTCTTCTCTCTTCTTCTCTTCTTCTCCTTCTCCTTCTCCTTCTTCCTTCTCCTTTCTCCTTCTCCTTCTCCTCCTCCTCCTCCTCCTTCTCTCCTTCCTCCTTCTCCTTCTCCTTCTCCTTCTCCTTCTCCTTCTTCCTTCTCCATCTCATCTCCATCTCCATCTTCTTCTCCTTCTCCTTCTCCTTCTCTTCTCCTTCTCCTTCTCCTTCTCCTTCTCCTTCTCCTTCTCCTTCTCCATCTTCATTTTCATCTTCATCTTCATCTTCATCTTCATCTTCTTCTTCTTCTCCTTCTCCTTCTCCTTCTCCTTCTCCTTCTCCTTCTTCCTTCTCCTTCTCCTTTCTCCTTCTCCTTCTCTTCTCCTTCTCCTTCTCCTTCTCCCTTCTTCTCCTTCTCCTTCTTCTCCTTCTCCATCTCCATCTCCTTCTCCTTCTCCTTCTCCTTTCTCCTTCTCATCTTCATCTTCATCTTCATCTTTTCTTCTTCTCCTTCTCCTCCTTCTCCTTCTCCTTCTCCTTCTCCTTCTCCATCTTCATCTTCATCTCTCCTTCTCCTTCTCCTTCTCCTTCTCCATCTCCATCTCATCTCCATCTCCATCTCCATCTCCATCTCATCTCCATCTCCATCTCCATCTCCACTTCCATCTCCATCTCCATCTCCATCTCCACTCCATCTCCATCTCCATCTCCATCCTCCCTTCTCCATCTCCCATCTCCATCTTCCATCTCCATCTCCATCTCCATCTCCTCCTCCCATCTCCATCTCCATCTCCATCTTCTTCTTCTTCTTCTCCTTCTCCTTCTCCTTCTCCTTCTCCTTCTCTTCTCCTTCTCCTTCTCCATCTCCATCTCCATCTTCTTCTCTTCTTTCTTCTCCATCTCCATCCCATCTCCATCTCCATCTTCCATCTCCATCTCCATCTCCATCTCCATCTCCATCTCCTTCTCCTTCTCCTTCTCCTTTCTCCCTTTCTCCTTCTCCTTCTCCTTCTCCATCTCCATTCTCCATCCATTCCATCTCCATCTCCATCCCATCTCCATCTCCATCTCCATCTCCATCTCCATCTCCATCTCCATCTCCATCTCCATCTCCATCTCCATCTCCATCTCCATCTCCTCATTCTCCTTCATCTCCTTCATCTCCTTCATCTCCTTCATCTTCTTCATCTTCTTCATTCTCTTCATCTTCTTCATCTTCTTCACTTCTTATCTTCTTCATCTTCTTCATCTTCTTCATTCTTCTTCATCTTCTTCATCTTCTTCATCTTCTTCATCTTCTTCATCTCTTCATCTTTCTCATCTTCTTTCATCTTCTTCATCTTCTTCATCTTCTTCATCTTCTTCATCTTTCTTCATCTTCTTCATCTTCTTCATCTTCTTCATCTTCTTCATCTTCTTCTATCTTCTTCATCTTTTCATCTTTCTTTCATCTTCTTCATCTTCTTCATTCTTCTTCATCTTCTTCATCTTCTTCATCTTCTTCATCTTCTTCATCTTCTTCATCTCTATCTTCTTCATCTTCTCATCTTCTCATCTTCTTCATCTTCTTCATCTTTCTTCATCTTCTTCATCTTCTTCATTCTTCTTCATCTTCTTCATCCTTCTTCGATCTTCTTCATCTTCTTCATCTTCTTCCAAAACCTTTAGGATGCGGCTCTTGGACACATTTGTCCTTGTTAAGTCTTTGGTATGATTCGGCTGGGGTTCGGTTCAAACTACCAACCACCTGGACTCTCCGCCACCGAATCTGGTTGATGATTTGTCATGCACTATTCATTTTGTAATACCTATGGATGCAAGCAGCACCAATCCTGTTATTGGACCTACCTATCACCGTGGATTTTCCATAATGTCTACGTAAATGACACTGAAGTTACGGAGTTATGGACAAGCTCAAAACGTTACGAATATCCGGTGTTGTAGTTCAGGAATTTGCATGTCTGGTTTCCCAAAGTACTGTTTGCGAACCTGCTGCCCTTTTTCTTGTTTTGCTCCTCCATAAGCCTAGACCCTTGTATAGAACATTTATTTATTTATGTATTTATTTGCAAGTAGCTTGGATATAGGAGGAGGCCATTTGGCCCTTCATGCCTGTGCTTCATACACACCCCATCAATTCAATCTATTAATCTATTCATCTTCTACAATCCAAACCCAATAAACCAAAGCTAACGGTGCAATTTTAATTTCCACTGAGACCATGAATGGTATTCTCTTGCATTCCGGGGATTACGGAGCATTTTGGTTTTTCATCTGAAACGGCTTGCTCATAAATTCGATTCTGATTAAAGTGAACAAACAACGGAATGATGTGATTAGTGTTGGCATTGCAGGTTAGCATTAAGTGGCCTCAATGTTTTTACATTATTATTATTTTTTGGCCCAGTGACTTTTCTGTGACTTGTTTCAGGGCAGCTGTTGCATGTGAGTGATGACTTTGTTTTTATTTTTATTTTTGTTTTTTTAGGTTTTACTGCCATCACTGCCACAAACCCGATCTGGCTGGTGAAAACAAGAATGCAACTGGAAGCTCGGTGTGTAAAGTGCAATTTGTGTTTTGTGCATTACTGATATCCACCGCACACAATATTTTGACATCGGTAGATCAATACAATAATACATTTAAAGCTTTGCTTAATGTTTTAGATAAATGTTATAGAAAAGGATTATTCAATTACAAAATTGCTTTGCTTTTGAGCAATGTGATTATTTTAAACGGGTGACGTTAACCTTTACGATTCGGTCATTGTACCCAAAAACTCCTTTAAAGATATAATTTTTTTCTGGGTGGATTGCATAATGTTTGGGGATATGCTAGGTTCTTTGTTCCCTAGTCTTATCTTTCAACCAGAGTTATGGTGCAGTGTCATAACACTGTCCTTCAGATGGGATTTAAGCTGGCTGTTTTGTCTGTAGTCATATAAGGCTGAGAATACAAAGGCATTTGGATTTTTACTGGGACCACATAAGCCTCTGATAAATTAACTGAGATGCTAAGTAAGCTTGTTGTTAGGTCAAAATATGTACTGTATATGTATATATAGATATATATATATATATTGGTGCGTGGCCGATAGAGCGGCGATTTTTTTCATTAATCGTCAGATTGCAATGTGATTACTGGTTCCAGTTCCTCGTGTATACAACCCAAAAACCTTAAGTAGATTTATTCCTTGTTTGGGGGAAATTTCAATAAACAAATTGAAAAAAAAAACAATGTTGCATTAAGACATTTCAACGAGATGTGCACAAATATTATTCTTTATAATAAACAGCTGCCAATCGTCATGTGTCAGGTAAAAAAAATTTGGTGCTGTAATTTAAAAAACGTATTTATATGGCAAACGGCTTGGCAATCAGGTTTTTATCAAATATATTTTGCTTGAAACTCACGAAGAGAAAGATATAACCTTTGTAAACCATACACGATTCATATAAATAACCAATTGCTTTAGAAACAGCCACGAGGACAAAGGAAAACATGATTGCTCGTACACTGCTGAGGTTAAAAGTTAAAACCTCCACCACCTATCATCATCATAAGATATGGGATGAAACTTTTCCGCCGAGCACCCTGCATTACCCATAATCTTTTCTTAACCAGGCACCTGTAACCAAGCATGCATGCATTCACACACAAACACACCCGTGGAGAGTCCCTTTGCAGATCCAAATCTACCCATATGTACCATGTCCGTGTGTGCTGTTTATGTATCTTTACCTTGTAGTAACTGCTGACTACATCCTAATCGGGACATGAATTGTACCGCTATCGACTGTAGGGTGCTCGGCAAGTGGCTTAAGCACTCAAGCAAACACTCCAATGAAATGGTTGATATGGAACAGCTGATTGGTAATGGCACATACCTACAAAAAAACAAACAAAACAAAAAAAACACACTCTGCACATTCCTTAATCTCTTCTTCACTCGATATAATCGTCCGAACAGCAGAAAAAGTTAAGTTTTTAATGCTTTGCTAAAATAAAATACACTTAGTTGTAAAAATCATTAATTGGTTTGCGGGCGCCAGCAGTGACCACTATTTTTGTTGTGTCTGTCTGTCTGTCTGTCTGTGACTCTCTCCAGAGCATAGCTCTGTGACGTTTGATGCGATCTTGGTGAAACTTGGACACAAGCTAGATATCATGGTCTCGTTGTGTCTTTTTGTATGAGGGGCGTCCCATGCCCCTTGTGGGTGGAGCCACGCCCACTTGAACTTTATTTTTTTTCTCTTTCTTTTCTCACAATTTCATTTCCTAGAAGCTGTGCGTAATGTCCATAAGTACGACATGTAAAAAAAATCCGATTTGATTTGGTCAATTTTGACGGAAGAGATAGGTTTTTAT
>CM068954.1:175396866-175406920 GCA_035128595.1 Eptatretus atami | reverse complement strand
ATCGTGGCATTGTTCAATAATGCCCGCGAACCATCGTCGCCTCCCGGCTAGCTTGTTACAATTTTCAGATTTCGAGTTATTTAGTTTTGGAGTTATGGAGGAGACTGACGGATGGACTGACACGCACACTGACATTTAATATTATAGATTTGCATTTGCGATGCCCTCTTTAAGGTGTGTCCTCATATCTGAGTGCTTCTCTCTCCTTTGTGCAGACGGCGAGGTGGTGGTGCTATGAACACACTACAGTGCATACGGCACGTTTTCCAGCATGAGGGA
The DNA here is from genome assembly GCA_035128595.1 of Eptatretus atami. NCBI lineage: Eukaryota > Metazoa > Chordata > Myxini > Myxiniformes > Myxinidae > Eptatretus > Eptatretus atami. Next base: position 175,406,641 of record CM068954.1, on the reverse strand, counting down.
GTGCGTGGATTTTACCGCGGTATGTCTGCTTCGTATGCGGGCATTACAGAGACTATCATACATTTTGTCATCTATGAGAACCTCAAGCGCCACCTTTTGTGCCATTACGTGCCAATTGGACGGCAAGATGAGCCACCAGAGATGGAACCCAGCATCTTCCTCGGCATGATGTGTGCTGCGGCCACTTCCAAAACTTGTGCCTCGTGCATCGCGTACCCTCATGGTGTGTATACTTCAGAAGGGTTGTTTTAATTCTCCTGGTTAAAAGATTATTATCCCTTTATGTAGTTTATTTTTTTGGATGAAAAGGTGGATGGAGGGACCCCTTTAGGGTTCAAGGTATTGGTATTCAACCAGCCCACCATAAGACAAGCAAAAATACATCTTGCTTTGGAAGCAGCAGCTGTATCTTTAAAATTACTTGCGATATACTTACAAAGATTGTTATGCTGCTGGACAACTTTGAAAAGATGCCACAAACATGTCTCAATATGTTTGGACAGGATTTTCCATACCAGTCAGCCAATATCCTAAATCTTAGTCGTGACACATTAAACGTCAATGTCAAATTCTTCTCATAATTTATTTTCAATCCTGAGGAAAATGTAATGTATCTAATGTGGAAACCAATGCAGTACACGGAGTTTGAATTCGGGATGCCAGCATCATGAGCTAAGTGCTCAGAGGGAAACACCAAAAGGGTCATGCTCTACTTGTCATACTAACCTGAGTGTCCTTTGATGCAACAATTGGAATCTCTTATTTTAATGTCGCTCTCCCTTCCCCTTCTTACCTATTTCCCTCTTACTCTGCCTCCGTAGAGGTTCTACGAACACGCCTTCGTGAAGAGGGGTCGCGCTATCGCTCGTTGTGGCAGACGTTCTGCCTGGTCCTCAGAGAGGAAGGTTATCGCAGTCTGTATCGTGGTCTCACAACACAGCTCATCCGTCAGATCCCCAATGCAGCCATCCTCATGACCACCTACGAGTTGGTCATTTCACTCTTTCAAAACTGAAACCGCTGAGAATCAACATGCCTGATTGTGAGTGGTGCATGTTGGAACCCAGAGGAAACTGCTGCTTTCTGGAAGTATTGCCGCTCAGGTCATTTGCAGCTGGAGATTGCACTGATGTGGGTGCCAAGAAAGATTTGTGCCCCATACAGTACGTCAACCCCAAGGAGCCAAAGGTAGCGACACATTGACTTCGAACTGTTGTTGAAATCTTTCACACTCTTCTCCTTCTGCAGGTCTCTTCCTATCATTATTATTTTACACTCTGTTCTATTTATTGTCCACTATGTACTCTTGTACAAAGGTCAACATTTCGAAAGGTGCAACGTTATTACATTAACATGTTCAGAATTATAACCCCTAGCCTTATTCCCCATTCAAGTAGAATATTCTTCGAAATCATCAGGTCTTGGATCCAGAACGTGCTTGACGAGCAGATTGGAGAAGAAGACCTTGAATTTAGACCAAGCAAAATGCAAGAAGAAGGAAAAAAAAATACTTGTAGACAAAATGGAGGAAGAAAAGGGCAAAAAAAAAGGTAACGTAATGACGGTGGGGAAGCAGGTGGATGCAACAAGAAAGGGGATGAGGAATTATTGAAGAAAGTGGACTGACTCCTTAGTTTGGTATGAGAAAGAAAACCTACGTGATTAGATGAAGATATGACAGGTACAGAACATCAATCACCATCTGAAAAAGCGTCCAGTGAGGACTTTGATCTAGAACGTAAACTCTCGTGGTCATTGAAGCTCGACTTTGGTGAAATCAGATGAGCACGAGATTGGTGGCATTTCAGAACTGGTGTCTGAGGACAGCATTAGGAATTAAATACACAAAGAGGAACATGTGTGAGTGGGTTAGCGATGAAGGTGATATGACTGTTACGGTACATTCAGTGATGATCGTGACGGGCAATACGGTCTCTGGGTGGGACAGAAGAAGAAACTGGCGATGAGTGTTCTCGAAGGAAAGGAGAGAGGAAGGAAGAAAAAACATTCATGGTTTGCGGACATCTAGAAGTTGACGAATGTGATGACGGTGGAGGTGAAGTAAAAGGTGACTTGTCGTGACCCATGTTTGTGAGGGTCTGAAAAGGCGATGCATCAATCAAGTAATCAATCCATCAGTTCTTCTTCCTCCTTCCATTTCTTTTATTTTTGTCGTCTTCTTCCCATACTCTTTCCCCTTTTCCTAGTTACATTTTACAAGCCAATGTTAACATGACTTCTTATTGCAATATTTGTGACATTTTGCAAATCAGGGCTCTTATTTTTATTTTTATTATTTTTGTTCTTTTCTACTAGCCTTTCAATAGGTTTGTTATTGTCTGTTGTTACTGATGGGCCTTTCTTTTGAGTCAGAAGTCCTAATCGATCCGTCTCGGCACTGAATTTGTCTTTCTTTTTATTTATTTTTTTATTTTTAAACAACTCTTTACCTGTTTACGGTTCATTCTTGTTCATTGTGCCATTACTCCATGACAATTCGCATATGTTAAAGCCATTTTGGTTTTATTGATGAAAATCACAGCACAGTATTAGTAAAACCTCTGATTTTGCACAAATTGTATCTCCATCACAAGCTTTCGAAAGCTCTCCTAAGCTTCCATTTCAGTATATCCTCAAAAAGACACTTTGCTGTTGTCTGGGCACTGGTACTCCATCAGGCAACATGAGCGTATCCCCCTTACAGAAAACCTAATCAAAGCATCGGGGGTTATGCCAGCACTCTGGACATTTGGCAGTTCATTAACTCAAGCCTGAGACTTGGGTGTTTTATGCACAAAGTTACCTTTTTATTCCTTCTTTTTCAGCAGATTAGCAAGGAGTTTCACAAATGAAATCCACACCTTTGTCCAGACATACCTAAAATGGTACACAATTTTTGAGGGTCATTTCTCATTTTTGCCAGTTTTTCTTGTGACAAAAGCGGCGTTGAACACTTTGCTGTATGTTTAAATGATCATTAGAAAGGTTCTATGTCATAAAAATGTGTGAAATCATTAGATTTATAAAAACCCGCCACCCAACCTCCATAAATACAGCGACACCACCGTACGTTGCGAGTTTGTATGAACAGTAGCAGATAAATTTCAATTCGCTGATTAATGAATGGGTCGCAATTAAATCGATAAACGTGAACATCCGCCATGTTGTGCTCTTTGTGATTAAAGGGAAAACTCCAAAAGGTCGATTTATTCACGCCGACACTTATTTGATCACTTTCGTCGAGGTGAGACGCACCGCTGCTCGATGTTTGTTCTTACTTCGCATTGACATTTTGTTGTCCAGCGATACGTTTTTGCCTTTTCAAGCGTCTGAACTGGTTGGACCGACCTTGCGTGGTTTTGTAAACCATCATCGGTGATGCGTCGCTACAATTCTCACAAAATGCCCATTCCTTTATGAAACCTGATGTTGCTAAAGGTGTTATTTTTCCAAACACTTCTATTTTGATTCCACACGTTTTGTGATTTTACTTATTATATCGGTCTGAAAAGCCTCAGCTTTTCTGTAACTTTCATGTGTGCTGGTTTTTATGTTCACGTCGCCATTTTCCTCCGTCGGAACGGCGAAGCGCTTAATAGACGGGCTCCCTTCCCAGTAACTTTCATCAACTCGATCTATGTTTTGTAGATGATTGAAGGGGGATTATAAAATGCACATTTCATTCTTCAGTGCTTTTTGGGGGGGAATTTGATGAGAAAAACTACATGACTGCAAAGGAAACACTCCCTCCATCACCCTACCACCTCCTCCTCCACTCCCTTTCCTTTATTGGTGGTGTATAGACTATATCACAGCTTGAGCCAAAACACTACACTACTTTCCACATTATTCAGCTCCCAAGCATTTCTGTAAGGTCTCAAAAGTTTGCTAAACTGTGAAACTAGGAGCGAAATATGGTATTGGTGAATCGTTTGCACTATGCCATGCCTGTCGTCATTTCCCCACCTTAAATACCCCCTTCCCTCCGGCAGGGGTCAGTAGTTAAACCACATGTACAGGGGAAAATTGCTAGCTGTCTCCCCACTGCCAAGGTGCTGGAAGGGGGCGTAGCTTATTTCATGCCCGTGACCTGACCCTGGGTACTGCGAACACGGATGCAAGATTTGAGGGAAATTGGCCAATTTTAGTACAAAGAAACATTGTAGTACAGGTTTCAAGCTTGGTACACAACCCTATCGTAATTTGTCCGATCGGCCTTTAAACCAATATTTTCACCTTCCCTGCTCTTCGTCTCGACGTCAATTAGAATTTGTTGCTCTTACATAATTTGTGGCCAAGACAGAAGCGCTCTTTGTCCTCGGATATACCGATTGGCAAGCCGTTGCAAAATATTTTTCTTCCTTTAGACCACAAAGTAGTTTGATTTGCTTCCATCACAGTTTGGTACCTCTGGAAAGAACATTATGAATGAGATACACCATTCTGTGTATTTGAGTCGTTGACAATTGGAAAGGCTTTTTACGTGTCACCCGTCGTATCTATTCTGTGCTCTGAGTGATTAGCCAAATCCTGCAACGTATTCTATTACCAGCCGGTTTAAAAAGGAAAAAAAAAATTTTTGGCATATAGAACATCCGTTTAGCAATTTATTTGTTTTTCTAAAAAAAAAAAAATGCAGTTTAGTAGGGATATGGCTCGCTATTGAGATCGGATTCTCAAAATGTCAATTTCGATTCTGCCCGTATTTGGAAATGCAACAGAGCTGTTTTAAATTGCAGTCTTTCTTGTCTTGTCGCATTTTGTGTACTTGGATTTTATTTGCTGTGCCTGTAATTTATGTATATGGTACAGTCTGTAAATAAATGTGAAACATTTATGATTATTCGAAGTCGAACGTACCTTTTTATATATATATATATATTATATATATATAATATATTATCTATTTGTTATTTTTATTTTCTTTCTTCAAGGCCTGGATAAATGTATTGTCTGCCTTTCTGACAAAATTTAACACGTCTTCAGGACGTGTACACAGCCGTTTCAGGACTTCACTGTTAAATCCTCCACATGGATGCTCCTCAAGTCCTCCAGAAAGAACACTCTGTGACACCTGGATTATAAATGGGATGAATAAGCACTTCCAATCCCAACTTCTCTTTTTTTTTTTCTTTTTTTAAACAGGATTTAAGGCTCGTAGTGGAGCTGCCAAACACACATCTCACACACATGGACATAGACGAACACACGAGACACAGCCACTGAGCTTGGAGGAAGTGCCGTAACTTCCTGGGGATTCTGGGAAACAGTGACACCACAATGGCACCACTTTTATCACTGCACTCAGCAGGGAATTTCCTAAGGATGTATATACTCCTTCTGATGGTTGACTTGTGGGGATTGTCCATGCCATATCCTTTTAAATGCTGAACATCAAGTAAGGAAGCAGCACGTACAATTTTTTTAATGTCTTTGGTATGACTCGGCCGGGGTTTGAACCACCGACCTCCCAGACTCGAAGCGGACGCTCTAACCATAACACCACTGAGTCTGGGTCTTCCGATCAAATGATAGTTCCTTCCATGAGACAAATAAACTGCAAGTTTTCTTAACTTCACTTCCCACCCCCCCTCCCCCCAAACAAAAAATGCAGGTCAACATTGAATGACCTTTGCATGTGGAACGGAAGCAACGGTTATGTGCTCATCTTTCATTTTGTAAAAATGCTATCTGCCACAGTGACGAGGGGCTTCCTGTGCCACTGAGGGCATGAATGATTAAACCCAGGGAAGAATGAAGCATCAAATCGTTTATAACCTTGAATGGAAAGGTGGAAAATGGGCCAGAAGGAAAAGATGAATAAAAGTTGATTGCAGCGACAAAATGTTGATGTCAAGAGGCCCAAGTATATGCACATGGCTTCACTCAGAAGGATTAGTGACACCCTAATGGGGAAATGACTGAGACCTGGGTCCAACAATACGAACCAACACGAGTACGGTTTTATTAACCCAAACAGCAGACAACACAGGACTTGACAGCCTTCAACTCAGACAGCTGCTGATTGGGGAAAGTGCCTTTCCAGAACACATTAGGTGGTGGTGGTGGTGGTGGTGGTGGTGGCATCAGTTGTGGAGCTTTAATTGAAGGGAAGAAATCTCCCTCCCCAAGAGATCCACACTGTGTGCTATAAACGCTGAGTTTCAAGCAAGGAAGCAGCAGAAGGCTACTCCGACTACCACCTACGGGCTTAACAGCCTCGTTTCTCCCTTTTTTTAATGGCAAATCTCTTATTCTTTGTCATTAGACACCATGGGATCTTTAACGACCACTAACAGACAGTTTCCCGAAGTAACATACCTTCTGGTATTGTGGAGAAAATTTTCAATTCCAACAGGAGGCCAGGAATGGGAAAAGGTACCAACGCTCTGAAAAGAGTATGGTACATCAAAATCAAAACTGTTCTCAAGCTCCCGTTTTCTTGTAGATGAGACTATAATACAGAGGGAGGCGCTCTACCTCCACCATGCTTTACTAGGGTCCATCATTTTAAAAGGTTGGTCACTAGCAGGTCACACAAGCTCATGTACCAAAACATTAATTTCTGCCTCATGCACAGTTAATTAACCACAGGTGGACAAACCTCAAGGACCATCGCTTTCTCCCTGACCCCTTGGTGAACCCTAACCTCAGGTTTAAGGTTTAATCCACCCTGAGCAACAAGCTGTGCTTTTTGATGGATCAGCACATGGACAACATCCAAGTTACGTCGAGTATTGTACTTGGGCTATTTGGACCATCATTCCCATGCTGTATCCACACCCCGCATTAACTTGATGAGTCAGTTTATCCCCTACATACCATTCACTAAATCAAACTAACATCCACATCCCATTTAATTTTTCAGCAGGGAATTTAGTTGGGGCACAACACACAATGGCCTACTGCCCTTCTCTTTTGAAGAAATATGTGTGACATTTAAGGTCTACTAAATGGAGAAGTGGCAGTGGCTTGACGTCCCAATTGGAAGGACCGGCTACTCCACCTGCAGGCACTGTGCAGTTCACATGCAATTCATCGGCACAGGGGAACAAATGAACTAAATATCTGCGATCGCCAAGGATAAGCTTCCTCCGGCTTACCCTTAGCGATTGCCCGGGACTTACCCTTGCCCCCGTGATCTAATGATAGCCATTTTTTTTTTGGACCACCATATGATCTTGAGCTTCAACATTTAGGGATAGAGTGTAAATTAAGAAAATGTGTTCCCATCTACAATCTATCCAAAAAACAACACATCATGAAAATCGGAGGAAATTTATTCGTTATGATTCAAAAGGTTTTTTTGTTGTTGTTGTTAATTAGTTCATAATCTGAAAAAATTATTCAATAACACAAAAAAATACACTATTGTGATGCAAGGACGTATATTGGAAGGCCAAGCGGTCTTTGAGATTCCGCATTGACAAAATTGAGCAATGACAAAAAACGCTTTTTATTCAGGCCACCATTTGACCTTGACCTTTAACTCGGTGGGATATGACGTAAATGTGCATTGATCTGCGCGATCTAGAGAGGGGAATTTTGTTCTGATCTCACAAACCTTAGTCGAGTTTTGGTGGAAAAATGTTACAATGTCTATAATTGAATCATGACCTTAAAATGGGGTCAACCCTGCAGACTTTGTATTACCATTATTGATGAAAAAATTTTATTCCAAAAGTCCCAGCTAGATCTGAGATACAGCTCGGACATTGGCAGGAAAAAAAGGAAGAAAAAAAACCTAAATGGGGGTTTAGTTCTACGAGGGGTCGAAGAAACTCTGAGGTTGCATTAAAATTCGGGGTACTAATTGTAGAAACAAACCTTATAACAGGTATAAGCCTTCCCTTATTTTATAGAGGGAGGCCTAATGACAAGATAGCACAGAGGTAAGGTCCTACAACACCTGCTTTTTCCACCTATTCGAGTTTGACTGTGCTTGGTTTCTGAAATCGAGCAGAAGATTAGGGTGATGGGGTCAGGGAACGCACCCCTACCCCGGCAGGATGCAATCATGCTGTGCTTGGATGACCTGAAAACGAGCCCCGGGGTGAAACCCGAGGAAGGCCTGGAGGTCTTTGAAGCTTATCCATCAGTTGTTAGTTTTACCATCATGGAAAACACATTCAGCTTGTGAAGCAGGTCAACCATCTGTCCATCTCACGAGTCACTCCTCAAACGAGGACAAAACACCATGTGCCCCTCTGTCGAACCCTCAAAGTCCCTTAAAAGCTTTATTCATTCTGTTTTGATATAGTTCGAACCTACCCAGTAAACTTCCAAATGGCAGACGCGGTGAAAGAAGTGTGGGATCCGACCGTGACAAAATGGTCTTGGCATATTGCAAATATCAAATGTCCAGACTACAAGAGACATTATATATTTCATATTTAGACCACAACAACAAAACGAGTATTTTGTTCAATTTGGTAACTTAGCTGCACCCTTTGGGTTAATTCATTGTTTGGTGTTGTCTCCATTTGGCATGCAGCACGTGGATTTGAGGTGGTTTGCATCATTCCTGCCGCAAACGAATGTGGACGGAGATTATGTTTTCACCCATCTATCTATCTGTCTGTCTGTCTATTTGATTGTCTGTGAGCAGGATAACTCAAAAAGTTATGGATGGATTTGGACGAAATTTGGTGGAGAGCTTGGATGTATGACAAGGACGAAATGATTAGATTTTGGTGAAGATCCGAATCCGGATCCAATAATTTTTTTAGTGATTCTTCACCATTGAGAGATCGGGCCAAAGACGATATGGAGTACGATATATCAAACAGTTATGGACGGATTCAGACAAAACTTTGTGGATGAGTTGGGAAAGTGACAATAACAAGCCGATTAGATTTTGGTTGAGGTTCGGATGCAGATCCGGCCTAGCAATGTGGTACAAACCGTAAACCGTTTTGCGAGACTATTACAACACTGTGTCCGTGTCCGTGTCCGTGTCCGTGTCCCATGTCTATATATATTTTTTCGCTTTAAAAATGGTTTTCTCTACAACCGCTCGTCCAATCGATGTGAAACTTTAAACGTTGGAGCGACTCCGCACGGAGAATATTGTATTGATAACTCTGACGTCATAGGTCATATGGTATGGTAGCCATATTGGATTAAAGGAAAAATTTAGACCGTTTTTCTCCGAAACCGCTCAAGGAACAAAACTGAAACTCGGCGCATGTCATCAACTCCCCATGTGGTATATAGGGCGATTAATACTGACGTCATTGGAGAAGTATTCCAGCCATAATTGGTTGAATTTAAATCCTTTACAAAAAAATCTTAAACTTCATAAATCTGATCTATGACCTGATGTGAGTGAAGAATTAAATGTAAAACTTTCATAACTAATGCCAAGAAACTTACATAATAGGGTGCATGAATGATATGGGTATATGGGCCACAATAAAGGTGTGTTCAGTTAACGATGGTATCATTGTTCAGAATGAATGCGTGCGTTCTAGTTTCTGTTGTCATCACCCGCTGCCTAATTCCAAATTACTGCTTTAACCTCCAGGGGGCACTGCATCAACAGAACAGCAAACACTTCCAAAATGATGCAGCCAGAAGCCACGTGCTGCATAGTAATGAATGAGTTTTTCAGTTTAAACATCTCGCACATACACGATATACGTGTAAAGGGTTTTTTTTTGTTTTTTTTGTAGACAGTATCGAGGCTCGTATGAGAGCTAACACACAGAATGTATGACAAGGGGAGCAGGAGACAAGAGTGGGAGAGAGAAGGACAAAACAGTGGGGAACAGAG
>CM068954.1:175355800-175369803 GCA_035128595.1 Eptatretus atami | reverse complement strand
TATATATATATATATATATATATATATATATATATATATATATATATATATATATTAATTCTGTAAGTGATTCTTCACCATTGAGACATGGGTCCAAAAACGATATATAGAATGATATCTCAAAAAGTTATGGATGGATTCAGATGAAACTTAGTGGATGAGTTAGTAAGGTGACAAGAACAAGTCAATCCGATTTTGGTTCTGGTCCAGATACAGATCCAGCTTATCATTGGGATACAAAACGTAACCTGTTCAGCCTGGCGGAGGTATGCGCTCCACCGAATACCGCTCTAGTTGTATACTGCACATACAGGTCCAGGCTCGTTGGAGAGTTGGAAGGTGTGGAAGGATGGGGTAGGATTAGCAATAATACATATAAAGCATCGACGATGGGTGCAGGAGACGACGTGAAATCGATGCGATGCTGTTCTGAAGGACTGAGCCAAGAACAAGACAGACTGAGGAAGGTGAATGCGTATACATGAGAGAAAAGTAGTGGGGATTAAGGAGTGGAGGTGAGCATAAACATTGGGTTTGTGGAGTGTAACAATGAATGTGTCACCCACCGACTTGGATTGGAAAAGTCAAAGGCAGAGATGAGCAGCTGGTCGAGAAAATAAATAATATTTACCCTCGCCGAAGGAGAGGGTATTGCATTTAGGTCTGTCTGTCTGTCTGTCTGTCTGTCTGTTTGTTTGTTTGTTTGTCTGCACAGAACTTTCGTGTTTTTCTCCGCAACCGCTTGTCGGATTGAGACGAAATTTTCACCATTGGTGCGACTACACATGTAGAATGTCTCAATGGTAATTATGATGTCATGGGTCACGTGGTGTGGCAGCCATACTGGAAAAATGGAAAAAACTTTGGACCTCTATTTCTGAAACCGCACCAAGGAAAAAATTTGAAACTTGGCAAATGGCAAGTACTCCTCATGGGGAATGAGTGCGATATATATATATATATTTTTTTTTTTATGACGTCCTAATTGCATATGTAGAACGCTACGTCCGATCAGTATGAAAATTTTTGAGGGTCATCTAGGGATAAATTGTTCCACAAAAAAAAAAGACGTCATCAGTCCCGTGATTTGGCAGCCATATTGTTTTTTTTTAAATCCTTCAAAAATCTTCTTCTCTGAAATGGCTGAACAGATCGAGGCGAAAATTTACACATGTGACCGCCTATCCATGAGGAACAATAGCTTCACACGCATGATGTCAGAGGTCACATGGTTTGGCAGCCATATTGGATTTACCCTAAAAACATGTAAAATTCTTCTTCTCCAGAACAGCTGGACAGATTGAGGGGAAACTTCACATAAATGTTCCCCAAGGCATGTGTGTATAAGTTTGTTCAGGAATAATTGATGTCACATGGTTTGGCAGCCATATTGAATTTAAGAAAAATATTAAATAATGTTTTCTCTGGAACCGCTTGATCAATCGAAGTGAAACTTCACAATTGTGATCTCGTAGTGATGGGGAACACCTGTTTTAAATTTCAACTTGATCGGATACATGGTCTGGCAGCAAGAATTATTAAATTTTTTGATGTGGGTTTTAAAAAATATTATTATTATTATTATTATTTTTGGAATTAGGCTCATTTGACTGTGCCTGGATGGGTTTGAGTGTAAAGGAGTAGCAGATGAAATGTGAATCCTATCCAGGTTCCTCCTAAAACTTCATCTTTGCTTTTTGCTTGTTCGGGTTCCTTCTAATTACTCCAATGCAGGACTGTACGTACCTACCTATTTGGTCTTCCATTTGATTTGAATTGAATTTATTTTAATCCCCATTCTTAATTCAATTGACTAATAATAAACGTCGTGGGTCAGGGTCAAGTGTCCGGTTAAAGCAGAGTTTCATCAAAGCGGGACGTCTTGGTACCCGGTCATCACTGCCAGCAGTTATAAAGTGGCAGCTCTAATTATGTCTCTTATTAATCATGTAACACACCAGTACACAAACACCACACAAAATACTCCACACAAAACAAGTCCTGGCGAGGTTCTGCAATCTCTGATTGCTCTTTTTCTTGTTTCTGCTGCAGTACAATTCACATCACCTGGTATTTATTGCATTCCTTTAGATCTATAAATGAAATGGATTAAACCAGTTCTTTTTCTCACAAACTAAAGCAAAGTATCTGCTTTTTGTGATTATTATTTAAAAAAAAAAATTTTTCATTCAGGACCTATCCCCCACCCTTCTCCCCACCCCCACAAACCACACTATATTTGAAGATGACCACAGCCATTTATCTTCGATTTCATTGGGACCCGAGAGCATGCTATGCTTTGTGGTTTTTGGACCTGAACGTGCCCCATGATGACAAGTGTGTGGTTTTATTTTCCATCTTTGAAAACATGCTTAAGTGTCGTCATCTGTGGCTGATGAAGGTGACCCATTTGTGCAAGATGCTAACTCTGATACTACCTGCCAAATTGAGCTGTCTCGCTGCGTAATTAAATGGCTCGCCAAGTTGCATTGCCGGGGCCCTGGTCTGCATTCCGTCTGTCCGGCTGGTCTGTCACAAAACACATCTACAGACTACACTGTGATTTGATCAAATCGTGCCGACGTTGGGGAACAATCCTTTTGGATGTTTTGGCCACTCGGTGAAACTGGGTCATCGATTGGTCAAGCTAGGTTCACACTCATTTTTTTACGAACCACACCAAAACGGTTCTGCATTCCCACCTTTGGTCCTTCCACATCATATTGATGCACACCAAGTGCCGATCGATCGAGAGCTCGATCGTGATGCCCGTTTTAAAGGTTGCGCGACTCGCTAGCGCAGGAGTCATCCGGCATGGAGGTTCCAACCTTTGCTTGCATTGCCTGCTGCCCTGCTTCAAACATTACGGAGACGTCTGGTGTGTTCATTTCAACAATTTGGTTAAAACAAATATTTGTACATGACGGCGATTGTACTTGGATCATGTTCACATTAATTGTGTAACGCAGAGAGCATTTTGCTGAAAAATAAAGTTCTGGCCTTCATTGGTGGAAAAAGTGTTTTCTCAAAGCACAAGATTTTCTTTCTAATTAAATAAATAAATTAAAATGTTCATTTAGTCACATATTGACTGTTCTTTTGTTGATTCTATTTCCTCGTTTGATCAGAAAAATAAATCGTCGAACACTAGGGACTTGTGGGGCTATCCTTGTTGTTCTTGGATTTTTCGAAGTTGGATTCGTTTGTGTAATTTCCTCTTGTTCCACACACCAGTATTCCGATTGTTTTTTGCACATGGGTGTTGGTGTCTGTCTCTGCTTGGAAATTCCTTTCATTGCTTCAGTGTAAAAAGCCATATTTTGGTTGGTGTGGTGTGATGACATTGGGTGCTACATTTAAAACATCAAATGTCGTCATAATGTATAATGAGGTGTGGCCTTTGCCAATTTCCAATCCAGTGCAGATACGTACATACGTACATGCAGAGGGAGAGGGAGGGGAGGTGATTAGCAGGCCAGGTCAGAATGCATCCCACCTGGCTGGTCAGAAGGCTGCTCTGTAGAAACTATGGCGATTGCCAAACATACTTTTTGGGGGGAATTACGAATTATCCTTTTTGAATTGGCCTGTTTATTGTTTCCACTTGAGCTCAGGGTGCTGGAATCCCAGGTCCGAATCTCGTATGGGTTGGAAACCGGCATAAAGTGGACCCGCTTGAGAATGATGCTTCATTTGATCACTAGATTAAACAATTTTAAGGGATCAGAAAAGCCACCAACTACCCTTGCTTTGAGGCTGAATGAAGGAATCGGTATAAGTTACTGGTGGTAGCAATCTGCTTTACTCTAAACCAGTGCGGCAAAGTGGTCTTCCTTACCCCAGCCGAGACGAACGTCGGCGTGATAGTCGAAAGACGTAGTTTGATTCAGGCTATTCCGGGTGTTTGACCGAATAAATCTGACTCCGTTATCGACGAACAGTTTAAAAATAAAAATGTATCTTCGTCCTACATTAATTACCAACAAAGACCACAGGTGAAGAAAACGGTCTCTCTCAATCTGTAGTCATTGTTTACGACGTGCCAAATTCATTCGTTAACTTGCTGCGATTGAAGACATTCAGCCAGTCCTCCAATTTGAGACCAGACAAATTGACGTCAAAAAATCTTTCGGTCATGCGTGATCGGTAGTTATCAACTTCCTACCAAATTGATTGATACTGTATCTGCAATCTGTTACATTTTGCGACATCACACCTTGCAAAATGTACTTTTTCTCACTTTTGGAGAAAAAAAATTCAAAATGACTGGGCAGGAGCCATTCATTTGTTGGCCAGAAGGGAACTATGGGAAAATGGTTGCAATTGAACTGCAATACATGGTAGCATGTGTAAAAGTTGCAGATGCTGCTGTCTGCTTTGCCATCTACTTCTTCCTCTGTTGTATGCAGCACATGGCTTCGGGTAGCATCCTTTGCTGGGGCACGGTGGTGCCGCTGATGTGGTATCTCTTGTAGGTTAGAGCAGGAATTTAGAATATGTTTAGGATGCTGGTGATGGCTAGCCTATTCTTCACAGAGGACACCGTGGGGTCTTTAACGTCGACTAACTAATGCTGGCAGATGGGACGCCCAGTTTAAGGTGCATCTTAGAGTCGGAACACACAGTGATGAATCACCCTGCCTGTGAAACGCCGGGATGACAGTTTATAGCTGGGCCGAGATTCGAACCCAGGACAGGCAGCTCAGAGGAGAGTGTGCGTACCTCGAAGCCATCCTGACAGCCCCTGCTTTCCCATGATGGTCCACTTTACCATGGCTTTCCCCTATTGTGATTTGTCATCTACTGATGTCTTGGTAATTCATGTAAAAGTACATCAACGTCTCCGAAAGTCCTGGTCTTGCATGTCATACGTCCAAGTTCTTTGTTCAAAGTAGTTTTGTCTGTTGTTGTTTATCCCTGTCAGTTTTTCTTTGGCTCTGCCATGGAACATTGGTGAGAGTGGTGGGTTATAGTGTCCAGAAGCTCAATTCACAAGTTTCACTTTACAAGCTCGTGAATCGTGGCATTGATTTGGAACTTGACCAGGGTGCCGGCGATAACTCGACATCCTTGTCGAAAGACATTGCACGAAGAGGAAAAATGCGAACGATTGGGAAACTTTGCTTCACTTCGCTGTCCTGCCTCCCCATGGCACCATTGCCATCTCAGCATGTCACAGTTTTGCAATTCCAGGAGCCGCTCGGCATTCCGAGCTGTGACGCAGCAGCACCAGGACCAAGGGAAGGGCCGGGACGATGGCAGATGGCGAGCCGTGATTCGGTGCTCGCACCAACCTAACGCCCGTGTCATATTCTGAGAACTGAGGGAGTGTCGTGACGTGGTGCATGATTGTCCCAAGTACACCCATTTCTCTTATACACGGAGTTCCCCTTCAGGTGCCTGGGTGTGGTTGTCTAAAGGCCTCCCTTCTATTTTTGGTATCTGTTTGCTTGTTGGCTTTAAGTTGGGCATGGGTTGCTTGCGGGTTGTTTGCTTTGAGCAAGTGCAAGTTAAAGAGCTGCTGCTCCAAGGTTCGACTATGCTCTGTTTTGCATAATTTTAGGCATTTGTGTGTATACTGCCGGTCGCCATAGTGATCCAGCTGTTTAGCCACCTTGGTGTCAAACATGCCTCTTGATTCGATGTATTCTGTGTAACTGCCATGTTTGTCCAACAGGTAGAGAGGTAGCACACTTTTACCTAAGAGGTGTTTCATTCCGAACGCAACTGTAGACTGTCGGATTGGTGCTTTACGGGCCATCTCTCACATGGACATTAAGCTGGGCATCTCGTCTGTTAAACATCCCACGGTGTCTTTTGTAAAGAGTAGGGGGGGGTGTGCTATTGCCGGTACCCTGAACAAATTACAAATTCCCACCCAGACAGCAGGTTCGTGAAAGTATGGGGCCAAAATTTTCCCCCTGTCTATTCCACAAGGTGGGAATAATTGGAGCTGTTGAAGTAGTGAGCGGTATTGTGTAACCGCCGTGTTTGTCGAAACAAATTCTGACATTTTGAAATGTTTTTTTGTGGTTTTTGCCAGTGATTTATGTTTTTAAAGTATAATTTGTTGTGTACACACAGGGGTTTATGACAAAAAGGGGTGAAAGTTGAGGTTCATATGAGTTCCCTTGCAAAGAACTTGAACACAGGAGGAGGCCATGAGGCCCATCAGGCCTGTGCTATGGTTGTTTGTCCGTACTCTGTCCTTCTTCAAATGTTGAGAGTCAAACAAGGAAGCAGCACGTACCATTTAAATAAAATAGCGTTTGGTATGACTTCACCGTGGCTTGAACCACCGACCTCCCAGACTCGGAGCAGACACCGTAACCATTACACCACCGAGTCTGGAGAAATCGGCGGGATAAACGCCACTCGTCACAGCAAAATCTCCGTCATGCAGGAAATGAGTTTCCATTTGCAATGTTCTTGGTTCACTTCAATATTTCTCATTTACAAAAACGTGCTTCAAAGCCCCTCTGACTGTTTGTATTACGTCCTTTGCTTTTTCTGCCTGTGGCTTTGTGAATTGTACACGCTGTGACATTGATTTGTTTTCACACTGGATACAGGTTGGTTGGTGAGTGTGATGAAATCTGTGATGACCACTTTTGTGTGATTATTATCTTTTTGAAAAATTAAAATAAAATAAAAAACCGTGGGATATTGTAATCGGCTCTTGTCTTTGTCTGTTGGGTGGTCGCTAGACTACCCTTAGTCTCAGGTTTTCCATCTGTCTGTATGTCTGTTGGGTGTCGCTAGACTACCCTTAGTCTCAGGTTTTCATCTGTCTGTATGTCTGTTGGGTGGTCGCTAGACTACCCTTAGTCTCAGGTTTTCCATCTGTCTGTATGTCTGTTGGTGGTCGCTAGACTACCCTTAGTCTCAGGTTTCCGTTGTGTTGGTGTCGCTAGACTACCCTAGTCTCAGGTTTTCCATCTGTCTGTATGTCTGTTGGGTGGTCGCTAGACTACCCTTAGTCTCAGGTTTTCCGTCTGTTGGTGGTCGCTAGACTACCCTTAGTCTCAGGTTTTCCATCTGTCTGTATGTCTGTTGGGTGGTCGCTAGACTACCCTTAGTCTCAGGTTTTCCTCTGTCTGTTGTCTGTGGGTGGTCGCTAGACTCCCTTAGTCTCAGGTTTTCCGTCTGTTGGGTGGTCGCTAGACTACCCTTAGTCTCAGGTCTTCCGTCTGTCTGTATGTCTGTTGGGTGATCGCTAGACTACCCTTGGTCTCAGGTCTTCCGTCTGTCTGTATGTCTGTTGGGTGGTCGCTAGACTACCCTTAGTCTCAGGTCTTCCGTCTGTCTGTATGTCTGTTGGGTGGTCGCTAGACTACCTTTAGTCTCAGGTCTTCCGTCTGTCTGTATGTTATGTAATGGACAGCTCTGGAGGCCAGAGGAGTCAACCGATTTTGAGAAACTTGACTGGTAGTTCATACCAGGATCTAGTTGTATGCTTTTGAGCACCGTTGCTATGGAGCCACCGTTGCCTAGCAACAGGACTTTGAAATTTTTGAAAAAAATCCGAAAAATATTTATATATTTTTTTTTTTTCGAAAATCAAAAATCGGCTTCCGCGCTTTTATGCGTACTATAATCAACCTCTTTGTCAAAAATTTTCAGCCCGATCCGTCAAAAACTGTATGACTAGTATGCATTATATTACTATATGCTTTCACCGCAACGTTCGCGTTGGATTCCCGACGTAGGGTTAGGGAATCGAACACAAATGATGAATGGACAGTTGCTCGTCATGTTCCTATATGGAACAACGAACGCAAAAATGCCATCTGATGTGTTTCCTCTTATCTACATATTTCAAATTCGCCTTAGTCTAGCGACCACCCATGTCGCCTACCGGCTTGTTGTTCCATCTGTCTGTCTGTCTGTCCGTCATGCTATCTCCTCCTAAACGGTTGCGCAGAAATTCACCAAACTTGAGAGCGATGATCACCACATGGCAAGACGGTGTGAGAGCAGCATCATTTTTGGCCCTGTCCCTTGGGGTGGGGTCAAAAGGTCAAATACCAAAAATGCAATTACGGGCAGATTTTTAAACTTTTTTTTTCTCTCTCTCTCTCTCTCTTCAATGAAACCCTGTAAATGCATTCAGCATTGGGGGACGCATGGAATATGAAATGACTGTTTTTTGGATTTGATCCCCGATTCATGCCCCCAGGGGGGTGGGGACGTAGTATCGCAGGGGGTCAAAAACGAGAAAAACAATTTTGACTCATTCCTGGTGGAACTTTTTGCCTTCTTTCAACTTTACTTGTGGTGGGACGGGTGGGGATTTGCGATGGCACTCCATCGACTTTGCTCTAGTTATTATCGTTAATATGAATGTGAGTCGATCTGTCAGCCTCCTTTGTAAGGGAAAGTAGTCGACCTGTGCGGTTAGCGGCAAAATCGTTGACCACCCTCCCACACCACCGTTTACTTCATATGTACACCTACCTGCTCTTCCCAACCCTCATCGTATACATTCTCAACCGTCCATCCATTACATCTCCGTTCCTCGCACACCCCCTTTCCTGCTTTCTCTCTTGTGTCAATCTGCCTTCTCTCTTTCTATTAGCCACTTAAAATTTTCTGAATTTGGCTTCCCCCCCCTTTCACATGCACACGTAATAAGTAGTTGATTCCTTGCTAAACATCAGGATGGTTCCAAACAGGTCTGTTAGTTGAGCTGCAATGTTGGCGGGCACCTGAATCGATGGATGAATGGAGTCGACTGTGTTGCTTGCAGGTGAAAAGTTCACATCTTGGTCTTCCAGTGATGCGTGGTGCCGTCAGGTTGCTGAGAGGGGAACCTTGTTTTATTTTTACATTTTCTTGGTATTTCGAGTTCGCCAGCCTACGTAGATGTCAGATTTAACAAGAGGTGATCCTCGGGGCATTTGACCTAACTACTCTGGTTACCTGTGTGGATTTGTTTGTTTTATCGTTTGTGTGCGTCACACCTTGAAACGTCTTGCATACTTGTTTGCTCAAACAGACTCATCTTCACGGCTTTTGTGCACATGCTGCTGGCGTCCGTCGCGCTACACTGTGGATATCGCGATGGTTTGCCATAAGCATCTCAGAACATGGCTTGACATGGCAACTTTCATCGATTGTTCGTATGCTTCGTTTTGACGTCTTCAACTTCTGCTGAGATCTTTGAGATCCATTGTATGAAGTTTAAAGTTGTCCTGCTTCTCCAGGCAGAAATGAAACGGCCTGGGAAATGGAATTGCCGATTTACCAGTTTTGTTGAACCGGCAGAGCAGCCTTTGGAAGTGAACTCTTTCAGCGGCAACTATTGAATTCCCTTGCTTGGGATTGAAGCTACTAAAGTCTTTTTCTGCCTTTTGATCATAGAGTGACTTGGCTCTTTGTCAGTTAGTCGGTCTGTGGCTTTGTGACGACCGTTTCCCACTGCACACCCTCCTTCCCCACATCCCCCGAAACCGTCTCACAGCCTTCCTGCATTGAGGCGAGGTATGTCTGGGGAGGTCGCGGAGCTCGGGGCCACGGCTGGGAATGTGCCCGTTTTGTGGCTTTGTGATGGGAGAGTGCTAGGTGTTTAAGGTTTCCTGTAATGTCTATCCATGTCTGTCTGTCTTTTTGTCTCTTTGCTCTGGTTTCACATGCTGTACTGAGTCGACTTATTGTCATCCGTTAATGTAAGCATCACCTCGTGGTTTACAAATGGTCATCAGTTTCCTTCTAAAGTACTTTTGCCTGGATTATTTGAATAACCGCTGTTGTTTGAATGTTTTAACATCACGATGCATTGACTGCGCATTTTGGAAATGTTTTGCAATCGTCTGTTGTGACGAGCATGATGTAATTGTGCCGGCTTGTCGTCTGGATGTTTTTCAGTGAACGTTGGCAGAACTTTGGACGGCTGGCTCGCTGGCTGTGTCTCAGTTGTGGGGACGCAAAAATGGGTCAGAAGATCTCTGGTGGAGTCAAAAACTTAGAAGATGCTGAAGCAGTGTGCCGTGCATTGCGACACCATGCACTCCTGGGGCCTGACTCTTGCCGTCCTCCACGGCTTGACCTGCTGCTCGACTTTCCAATAGCTACGTACGAAGTGCAATCTCAACATGGCTGGAGTGACACAGACCGCTCACTTAACATCTTTGTGAAGGAGGACGACCCACTGACATTCCACCGGCATCCGGTGGCACAGAGCACCGATGCGATTCGAGGAAGGACGGGCTTTACACGTGGCCTGCACGCCTGGGAAATCGAATGGCCAGGCAGGCAGCGTGGTACGCACGCGGTGGTTGGTGTGGCGACACGCAATGCACCTCTACACTCAGTCGGTTACACGGCACTCGTCGGCTCCACGCAGGACTCTTGGGGCTGGGATCTAGGTCGCAATAAACTGTATCATGGTGGCAAAGCTATTGAGGCACCGTCTTCAAGTTACCCATCTTTCCTTGGCCCCGATGAGGCCTTCGCTGTGCCAGAAAGCTTTCTCGTGATCTTGGACATGGATGAGGGGACCCTCAGCTTTGTTGTCAATGGGCGGTATCTTGGGGTGGCCTTTCGTGGCCTTAAGGGCAGGAGACTTTACCCAATTTTGAGTGCTGTTTGGGGACACTGTGAGATCTCCATGCGTTACATCAACGGGCTGGACCGTGAGTGCATTTTCTTTGGTACACACACACACACATTCTCTCAAGGCTCACATGCTGGAGTGCTCATCACTCTGTATCGCATTGTTTTGGTTCTGCTACAGTTGCCTCGTGGCCACTTTTATGGCAATTCTTTTCATTTCCGGCAAACGAGGTGTTCGGCTACGGGAGGGAGTTATGGGGAGCTGCAGAATGAACCTTTTCCGGCCAAATTTGCTTCTGCAGAAGGCGTAGTGGACCGCAGGTTACAAGCCCTGAAGTAGCTTTCAAAGTTATTATCATTGGCTCAGTGCATGTCTTGAAAGCACGGCTACCCACAGGCCGCAGGACTCCCTCCTTTCAGACCACGACCAAGTCGGGAATCTTTTTTATTTATTTATTTAAATCCACTTTGAATTCAGCTAACTTTTTCTGTTCCCCAACTTCTGTAGCTTTTTGTACAACTATTTAGGTCCGTCGATCAAAGGATTTTTCGACAAATTGGAAGCTTCTTCAGTGGACGTTTCACTCCCTCCCCCTAACCTCCAAAAACAAAAACAGTTAAAAACACCTATTTGATGTTTGATGCTTTGAATGAGGAGAGCATAACTCTGTTTTGGAATGCAGGAGTGCCAAAGAAGAAAGCTTTTTACATTGTGTGGTAATGCCAAGTGTGAGAATCGGGCTCTGTAGGGGAAGCCTTGGAATTCTGTTTTGGATGATTCAAGCCTTGTCTGGCGCCATTTCCTGCAGGGTCACGACTGTGCACCAACCCACTCTCCCTCTGTCTAGCCATCACTGTCGCAGTAAAACTTGACCCTCTCCCCCACCTTGCCATTGGTTGAGGCAAAAGCGATAGATTTACTGCACTGGTTTCATGAGGGGGTGAGAAACGACTTGCTCAAATATGACCGAGCTCGACGAACTGCTCGGTTATGAAGCACATTCGACTTTTTCGTGTCACGCTCCACGCTTGGGTCGCTTTCGATTTGCTGATGGTCCCCTTCGGTCTTCCATTCGCCCGGCTTTTCTCTGATGTCCATGAACTTCCTTGCCAGCCATGCTTGTTCCATTGTAATTGGATGACCGTGTCCAAATCCTTTTTCAAGTGACGCACGCGCCTTTCGCCTTTCGTGGTAGCAGAGTGGGGGGAAAATAATTCTGTTCACCGCTCGTGATGCCGCAGTGATATTCCATTGACGTCGTTAGGTGGACATGTATGAGTTTATTAATTTATTTATTTAATACTCATCCTATACATAAAAGGATTGTTGATTCCTTTTCACCAGTAGCAGCCTCTGAGCCTTATTTGACCGATATAAGTGGTTCGTCGTTGCGGTCCCTTCTTTTTTTTTCTTTTTTTTTATTGCCATTTCTCATCTTTTTAGCTCATGCTGGAGGCATGGGAACAGGATGTCACTGTTGAGTTGGCACATTCCTCACTCCAAGGCCCCCCTCAGGAAATGATGCATGTGTCTGGCATCACGTTTTTCTGATCACCAGGTGCTCACTTTGCTCAGACTGCCTTCTTCCGCTTTCCTCCAACGTGCAGAGTCCCTGGCCGTTGCCTCGGAATTGTTGCTGTGAATTGAAATTTGGATAAACATTAGTTGGTCGTTAGTACAAATGCTCAAAATATTCAAATAGCTCTTTATTCAGGTTATTTTAATTTGTCTTTGTTTCATTTCCTTTTCATCTTCTTATTTTTCACCAATTGCTCACTCATGCCCTGTGCTTACCTCTCAATTACCTTTTCCAGCTGAACCCTTGCCACTACTGGATCTCTGCCGACGTTCGGTGCGTGCTGCACTGGGAAGGGATCGACTGGCGGACATTGATCTCCTGCCACTTCCGCCAGCTCTGAAGTCTTATCTCCATTACCAGTGATGGAGCAATGTGTTGTGAGGCTTGCCATTGGCTCAGACGTCGTTGTGGGCATTTTGTGCCTCCTGATATAACTGAGCCACCATCATGTCTGATCGACCACAAAACGAGCTTGGCTGTGGGAGAAGGGAGATGTGGGGTGTAGGGGTTTTGGGAGGAAGAGGGCTTGCCGAGTGGCTATTCCACTCAGCAGCCTATCACAATCCCTCCCATCTGCAACTTTCTTTCTGCTACCAGCAGTGGAGCCATATGTGCTGACTGGAAAACTTGCCTGGTTAACTTGGATTGGGGGAGGGGGGTGTGGGGTTAGGAGGAGTATAAGGGACAACGATTGTGAGCCCCTGCTGCTAATGGCTGTTTTTTATTATTATTATTATTATTATTATTATTTTTGGATAAAGCATCTTTTGCTGAATGAAGTTTTAATCGACTGGTTGTGCAATATTACAGGATTGCTGCACATGGCATCTCCATGTAGCGCAAATCTCTGCCGGTTTTCCAGCGTTTAATGCATCGGCTTCACCAATCGTGCACATCAGGTTCTACTAATTGGTGCCACTGGCTTTTTTTGAATGGCATCTGATCCAATTTATTAGTTCATATTGCATACAATTTGACAATTTTTATTTTTTAGTTTAAAACCCGAATTTTTGTACTTTTAGAACCCGTGCTGACTGCCTTGCCTCTTCCCACTGGTCCGCTCCGCCATTCCCCACTCCTGTTAATGGCAGTGATATCAGCTACTCTTAAACCAGTTTCCACCCTTTATTCATTCTATACCTCTGGCACCTCCTGTTTTGCACATTTTTGTTTTTATCTTTGCGGCTCTGTCCAGCTGTCTCAGACTATTTTTTACACGCTGTCGCATGCAGAATGACGAAGCGTTTTCCTCTTATTTAAGAGGGAGTGTACATGTGGATTTTTTTTTTAAGTATTGCAATAAAAATGACGAGCTGTGTTATTGTTTGTTTTGTGCAGTTTTTACAAAGTCAGTTTTTGCAATCTGCATAATTGGGTTATTTGAGGGCTACTAGTAAATTCTGAGCTTTTTTTTTGGAAACTTTTGGAAACTACCTTTAGCGTCTGTTCGAGGCACCGTCCAATGCAGCGAAAGATGTACAAGCTCTATATTTAGACATGGATTACCTTGATCTGTCTGTCTGGGATTGATTCTCTGCCGAAAACTTTTTTTTTCCTGTGTTAAGATTACACTGTGTACAACCAAGCAGTGATTTTGTACAAGGATAAAAGCACTCCTGTGTCGGAGTGGCGACCCGTCCAGGATTGTGCTCAATAGCCAAGGAGACTGCTTAAGCAGCACCAACGCTCTGTACAGAGTATGGTCCCAATAGATGGATTAAAGCACTGGTCTGCTGAATGGTCTATCATGTCAGGAATGCAGCCTTGCACACCCTCATCCCCCACCCCAATCTCTTCCTGGAAGTGGAATATAAAGGTTTGGCACTGATGGCATGAAACTTCCAGGAAAGGATTGGGGGTGTGTAACCC
>CM068954.1:175295343-175305483 GCA_035128595.1 Eptatretus atami | reverse complement strand
CCACGACACAATCAGAAGACAAGTTTCTGAGAGTCAACAGCTTGTGTGATCGGGGGCTCACAGGACAGCAGCCTCAAGCACGGCTTAACACTGGTCGAAGTAAGGAGGTCTCAGTTTCAACTGTGAAGAGAAGACTTCGAGCTGCAGGTTTGCCCCAAGAGAGAGATACGCGCAGGTATCAGCAGAACTCTGACCCTCCAGTTCGCCTATCCTCCCGGGCTGGAGGTCCGAATAAAGGCCGCCGGCCCATTTCTTTTTGGGTGTTGTGTGTCTGTCTGTGGCCAGTCTGATAAGTAAAAATTGTATAAGTGTTGAATGCTCATTGTACATTTTCTGCATATTCCAGATTAAGTCTGCTCTGTCTCCCTCCCTATTATAAATAAACCCTGTTAAATGTTCCAGCTCATTGCCTGTCGTTTCTATCATTGACCCAGCACGGTGCGGGCATGAGAAATAGTGAGGCCGTTTGTGCCGTAAATTGTCATTTGGACCGGTGTGGCTTTGGTAATTCCGCTCGGTTACGCCGGACCCGAGGCAATAACAGCGACTCGTTCGGACAAGCTGGCCGAGGGTGTGGCTTCCCCGGTAGTTAGATGGCGTGAGTACTTAGGTAAATTGGAATAGACAAGTGGACCCTACCTCACGCCGTCAAAATATTGGCGACCACGGTCCTTTAAGCGACCCGTCGACTCCGGAGTTATCCGGGGTGAGACCTTTCAATTCCGGTGTTCGGTGGGAGACGGCCCAACTGGTCCATCTAGTGGTCGTCTCGCCACAAACGCGGCACTACAACAATATATCTGTCCGGGTTCTTCCCGACATCTTTGTTCTTTGTTCCTTTCACACTTATTTCTACTTTTTCACATTTCTCTTATTCATTCTGTTCTGTTCCTGCGTATGTTAGCTTGGCCGCCAGGTAGCTATCATTTCTTGGAACACAGCTGTGCCGCTGATGCTGTGCCGCTGATGCTGTGCCCCTCTACCAGTATACTGGCACTCATTTCGCCGACCTTGGAAGGATGACAGGCTGAGTCAACCCCACCTGGTGTTAATTCAGCAGCTAACGGGACTCGAACTCGGACCCTAAGATCCTAAACCAGCCTCCCTAACCACTAAGCACCAAGCCAACACCAGGCTTACTTTATTCATTCTAATTCTTGCTTTTTATTCTCTTTCATCTCTCAATTCCTCTCTTTTGTTATCTACCTCTCTCGGGAGAAGTGAATTTTTGCAGAAAGTTTTCTCTAAGGCTCACTTGGCTGCACTTGGATGGGTTTGAGGATAGGGAGTAGTGGCTGAAACCCGAATCCTATCCAGGTTCCTCCTGATGGCTCCATCTTTGTTCTTTACTTCTTGGGGTTCCTTCTGACGACTCCAATGTAGTCTTTAGTCTTCCTTTGATGAGTAAAGGTTGTATTATTAAACTGTGTTAAGTGAAGGTGCATTCTTAATATTTGATTATTAAAAGTGTGTTCTTAAACTTATTGCACTATTAAACGAGAACTGCACTCAGTCGAGCGCACACATCCGCCAGGCTGATTAGTTAACGTTTTGTATCCCACTGATCGGCCGGATATGGATCGGGATCTGAACCAAAATTGAATCGGATTGTTCTCCTCACCTCATCAACTCATCCACATAGTTTTGCCATAAAGTCGTCCACTACTTTTTGAATATGCTGTTCACAGACAAACGTTCGGTGGTGGAGGTAAATATTATTTTTTACTTCTCTCCCAATCTAAATAGAGAATGTCTAATTTGTAATGGAGGTAAAACAATCAATTCCAGTGCCCCTTGCCCTCTCACCTCGTGTTTTTTGTTGTTGTTCTCCAGTCGAGATCAATACTCTGTAGCTGCCACCACCGATAGGCTAAGTGAGGACATGACCATTTGGTTAGCTCCCTATGATTGAGCATTTACTCAAGGACTGAGCAAAAGGACTGGAGATGAAATGTTTGCATTTTCCTCACTTACTCACTTGAATAGAATTCTACCCTTGCACCTGTAATTTCAGCCGTACCCCATTAAACACTCATTAAAGGACCAGGAAACAAAATGGACCGTTTCAACCACCTGGAGTATGAAGTTCCTTTGCTGGGATTTCACGAATGACTGTGAAATGCATTGTAAGTGCAGTGGTGAGTGCTTGGCTCCACTCCGTTGATGGCTCGAGCAGAAGCTCGGCTTATTAACAGCTGCTGCTCTGCCCTGCTTCTGCCTAAATGTTTTCGCTCTCCCTAGCAACCTGGAAACAATGTAAATGAGTAAA
Organism: Eptatretus atami; assembly: GCA_035128595.1. NCBI lineage: Eukaryota > Metazoa > Chordata > Myxini > Myxiniformes > Myxinidae > Eptatretus > Eptatretus atami. The sequence goes on along the minus strand of CM068954.1, from coordinate 175,303,214 downwards.
CGTGAGGAGGTTCGTGCAGAAACCTCTTTGCACCGGGTCACGTGATCTCTTTCGAACACAATGCCAACCAAATGGGGAGCTCTCGGTGGTTAACAGAGGATTGTCGCATCAATAAGTGGTCGGTAAATGGTGTCGCCAAAAGACGTACAAACTCAAAATGCTATGCAGTGACTTTCCGTCACAATGCTTCGGTGTCTGATGTTTAGCATAAGAAAAGGGAAATTCAATATGCACCTGTGCTTTACAAACAAATCCTGGGGCCCAACGCATAGCCTGTTCTGATAGGAATGAAACCAAAATGGCAATTTCACTTTCCTTTATGATACAAGAAGCCAGGAGAGAGCGTCACTAGGAGTGACGCTTCAGATGGATTGGTGTACAAGGCAAATTCAGTGGTGGGGAAAATGGAGAGGCATTCCGGAGGTCCCCACAGTTCAAATGCACCTGGAGGCAGCTGCAGTGCTCAAGATGTGGATTCTAACCTCATGGAAAAGAGAATTACCATGTAGCTATCAAGTAGTAAAAATGGAGTCCTTCAGGGATAAGGAATGTTCTTTCTGTTTATGCCCACACATGTGAAAAGTCACACATTTGACTCTTTGTGCCCTCAGGGAATCTCATGATGCCCCTAAAACGGTATCTGTGAACTGCTGCCCCCAAAATCTCCCAAATCGTTGCTTTCAAGCTCGAGTGGTATTCATCTTATTCTTCATTTTTATACACCGCAACCCTAAAGAAAAATTCAACAGAATATCTCCATGAAATCCTGCAGTCGAACGTAATCCCGCATCACATACATAAAATACGTACACACACTCTCGAGGGCAGTGCGAGATAACACCCACAATTCCCCATAATATTAGGGAACCAAAAAGTGTTTATTGTTTTTTTGGCTTCCCAAAAAAGGGGAAACCCCCAAAAAACGTGTTTATTTGAAAACTTCACACCAACACTCATCAAATCTGCCGGCATAATCCGAACAACATTTCATCAAGCTGAGATTGGGTTGTGGAATGGCGTTTCAAGTGAGGAGGGTGAGAGAGAGAGAGAGAGAAGAGAGACAGAGAAGAGACAGAGACAGAGACAGAGACGAGACAGAGCAGAGACAGAGACAGAGAACAGAGACAGAGGAAGGAAGAAGTGATATACACAACGGCCAGTCGGTCATTGCTTACATTTGTGTACCATCCCTGTTGGCCAACTCAGCCTATAAGGAAGCACAGATTAAGTCTCTTTTTATACATCCTTTAAACTTGAAGATGATTCACTTCCAATCTGATCTGAACGACTGGTGAAGTAAAGTTACATCTCCACGGAGGGTCTGCTTCAATGATTGATGGCGTGCTTCAAATTCACATCCACTCAAGCAGCACGTAGCTTGTAGGACTATTCTAGCCTAAAGGTCTAAGTTGAGCTTTCCCAGTGACCTCCTAGGATCAGTGCATTTACTGATCTGATTTACCCAGCTGTCACGTCTGCAATGATGGTGCCTTTGTGGCAGCGAGAAATGATTTCAATCTTTGTTCTGCCTGTTTGCACATTCTTGATCGAGCAATAACTGTACGATCTATAAAGATTGAGCAGAGCATGTGATTTTCATAGGGAAAAATACACAAATAAACAAAAAAAACCCACACAGCCCATCTATATATTGTATGCAACTTAGGGGTGGGTGTGCATCAGCCACTGTTACCTCCACCACGAAGGTGACAGACAGGGCGTATTTAGAGCAGAGCCAGTGGAACACATGCTCCAAGGCCTCCACAAAATGGGGCCTCCACATTTTTGTGAAAATGTTTTTTTTTCTTTAAATAAGTACCAACAATTTCTGTCCAATTTTAAAACGGTAGTAGTTTTAATGAAATCAGGAATTTTGTCAAAAAAAAAATATTCTAAATCGCATGTTGACTGCGTGTTCGCTTTAACAAAAAGATCGAAGCTCTGCAGAGGACGCGTGGGTTTCAGTATGGCTTTACAGGTGGAAAAAGCACACCAAGTACGGCGGGTTTTTGAAACGCGCTGTAAGTGTTATCAAGTTCATCGCAGACCATCAAAGTGAGCTTCCCCCAAAGCGCAGCATGATCTTGTGTACCTGATGATTTCATGGAGATGGTTCCATCTGATGTATATATTACATTGTTATTTCCAAAAAGTAGTTGTGGTACCTAATTTTGAAAATTTTTGGTGAATAAAGAATAATTATATTCATTAAAAAAATGCTTTTCATTCCATGAAAAATAATAAACAGTAGTTTTTGTAATGTAAATTCATACAGTAAACAACATATCTTACATGCAATATTACAGGGGCCTCGACATACTTACGTGCTCCAGGGCCTCCACATATCGAAATACAGCCCTGTGGATGGAGGTTACGTTTTCCCCCCATTCTGTCTGTCTGTGTCCGTGAGCAGGATATCTGAAAAAATTAAGGACAGATTTGGACGAAACTTGGGTGACAGGCTGGGTTTGTGGCAAGGACGAAATGATTAGATTTTGGTGCAGATCGAGATCCGAATACAACAATGTTTTAAGTGGTTCTTCACCATTGAGAGATGGGAGCCATCTCTCAGAGATGGGCTATGTGGAAAGTTTGTTTCTGTCGAGACAAGAAATGGTTGCCAGTTGTGACAGATGTGGACTTCACACCAGATGACAATCAACTGCCTGATGACGACATATTCACAGGTCAAGTTACAGAGAAAAACTTGCCAACCTTGAAGGAGATGAGGGCATGTCTCCACAGAAGCGGAAAAATCTTCCTTCAAAGGTGTGAGAAAGTTCTGCACCATTGCTGCCAGAGAAGCAATTAAAAAGCTTCCATGGAATGATGACCACGACATGTCTGAGACAGACAAGGTTTGTCAGTTTTTGACAGAGTCATCCACATTTGAGGATGTCCTTTTTTTTTGTGAAGCGATATTCTCACCTCCTACCCATCAAGTGGATCTACTTCAGAGGAGTTCACGGAATACCAACTCTTGGATGAGACGGATATTCGTCGGAGGTATGGAATGAGTTTAGCTGGATGATAGCAATGTTACATACAGGATGGACAAGATTTGGGGTATCCTGCAACCTGTAAGCTCGCTGGTGGCAAACATGGCAAACAAAGATTTGCAGAACTTGTGCATTTGGCAAAACTAGTTCTTGTTATCCCCCATTCAAATGCTGGGAAAGAAAGAGTGTTCAGCATGGTCAGAAAAAACAAACTGACTTCAGGAATTGTTTGTCCTTGCATGGTACCCTTTCACCTCATTGCTGACCATAAAAATGGCGAACCAGAGTCAGTGAGTCCTTGTTACAAGTGGGAAACCCTCCAAGGAACTGTAAACCAAAGCAAAGAAAGAGTGCCACCAAGTTATACAGCAAACCCCACAATAAGTGAGGACTATAATTTCAGTGATTATTATTCACAATCATGATGACTGAAAACTGAATCCTGTTGAGACCATTGTAAATGTAGATTCTTATTGTTTGGTAAAATTGATTTTGATTCTCGACTGTGAAATAATTAATTTCACCGTCAAAATATGTCTCTAAGTACATATGTGAATATAAGTTTGGAATACTGAGTGACCATTATTACTTTGAGTTCAGTCTAATTGTGAATATTTGTTTTCTTCCTCCTCCTTTGCTACTTTAATAAGATTTATATCCACCAAAGCTCTCCATTGGGTTCTATTTATGAGATTTGTTCTGGGCAGGGGGGTATGCCCCACCAGAGTGTTGTCCTGGACATGACTGGGGCTTGTGGCACTTGGACCCCAGTTACGAAATATTCTCACTCCTTCAGCAGATTTGGGTTGATAACGAGAACAATCCGATTAGATTTTGGGGAAGGTCCGAATCCAGATCCAGCCTGTCAGTGGGACACAACGTAAACTGTTCAGCCTGGAGGAGGTATGCGTTCCACTGAGTGTAGTTCTAGTTCCTTATGTTATAGATAAGTAAGTGCTCTATTATCAGCTTCAGCTGTCCTCGAAGTCTAAACCATTACATTCATCAAACACACAGGTATCACACAATGTATTCAAATGATTTAATCACAGCATCTGTTCAGTGTGTGTTGTGGTGTGTGTGTGTGGTGTGTGTGTGTGTGTGTGTGTGTGTGTGTATATATATTGTTGTGGGCCGGGGGTCAGGTGAGAAGACCACTAGGGGAGAAAGCTATCTCGGGCTCCCACCAGACTCCCCGGATTCGCAGGCCGTCGCACACGGATAACTCCGTGATGCGGCGGGTCGCTAACCGACCGTATGCGCCAATAACTCAACACATGACCTAGGGTCCTCCGTCTATGGGTTAACAGGTTACCTAATTAATCACGTGACCTAATTACCAGGGGGCACGCCCTCGGTACGCCTTGTCTGAACCGGATCACCTTACTGGATCAGATGCAGCCGAGCGACACTGCCAAGGACGTACCGGCTAAAAGGAATGGATCGTTGGGAATAAAGTCCGGCGAGGTTAGGATACAGACCATGCTGGATCATGAAAGAAAAGACAAAAAAAGAGCTAGGAACATTTCTACAAAATGATTTATTAATAGGCAGTTGAGGAAAGATATGTGGCACAGTGAATGTTTTATTGTTGTGTGTAAGCAGAGATAGGAGAAAAGTGAGGTGCGACAATAATACAAGCAACTTACAAAAGCAGACAGCAGAGTTATCCAATATAATTCTTCTACACTCTTAACTTAAACAAGGACAGGCACCATGACAAACACACACACACACACACACACACACACACACACACACACACACACACACACACACACCACACACACACACACACACATCCGATGAAGAAGAGTTAATGAGAAGAAAAAGGAGAGGAGATGAGGCTAACGGTCTCTCATACCTTTCACAATTGACCGACCGCGCCACACAGTACGTTGTTGGGGGGATGCTCCCGTGTGATACCTCCCTGACAGCTGCGCGTCGTCTCCCGCTTCGTGGCAATTCGTGCAGCAAAGTGTTGATCCAGAGAATCGGGCGCGACCGACAGGCATGAAGGAAGGACTTTGGGCGGAGTCAGAAGCCAGTGGGTGGAGAGAGGTGGAGTCAAAAGCGAGTGGGCGTTGTGGCAGACAGGATCAGGCAGGTGGGTGGATGGGCGAGTCAGCGGCGAGTCAGTGAAGAAGGGCGGAGCCAGCAGCGGGCTGGTGAAGAAGGGCGAGTCAGCAGGTGAGTGGGGGGATGGCAGGAACCAACAGGAGGAACGCAGACAGAACTGCACCTCCAGACAGCCTCACGACCCGTCCTTTATAGGTCCTGCGGTGCAGAGAGGGGGGACAACCCGAAGCGATGTGTCATCACCTGAACCGAGCACGGCTGGTTGGACCCCGGCCAGCACACGACCCAGCCGTGATGGCCGGAAGGGCTCCACTTTACATCCGGCAGGATGATTCCAAGCTGCGGAATCATCTCGCTCTGAACACGTAACTCGGATCGCCATGCACCGAACTCCCGGGCCATGCCCCGGCGACCAGCAGTCAGTGCCGGTCAATGCGCTGCCTGTCCACACTCTGCGGCCCAAGCATGCAGCACGCCTCTGCCTGGTAGCAGCTACCGCCGGGCGGAGAGGCGAGAAGACGTCTGCCATCCGCGGGGACACCCGCGACCGCGGTGGTCAGCGAAGATCGACGGTAAGATGCTATGTAAACACATGCGCAGACCCGAACAAGATGTGTGCCATTCGTGCCCTGCTCTGTGTACAATAATAAGTTACCCCGGGCTGCACGAGTCCACCGCCATCGAGCATGTGGTCATTTATCAAAGGCGGTGGTGTGCACGGTGCCAACCTGATCTGTGTCAGCAATTGAAGGAAAATTGGATATAATTTAAAATGTAGACTTGGATGGAAAAGAGTACAGCGGACAATAACTCTGGCTGCAGCCCTCGATTTTCTGCACAGATGTTGTCCTTGAGCTGCTGAATTGTATGGGGCTTATTGATGTATGCACGCAACTTTAGATAACCCAAAGAAAAATAATCGGGAGGCGTCAAATCAGGAGAACGTGATGGCCAAGAAATTTCTGAATTTCACGAAATTATTCAGTGTCCATCCTCTTTGGGTGAGAATAATTGATTGATGAAATTTAAAATAAAATTCCACCGATTTTGGTTCTTTGTTCAGTTGTGAATTTTTCCATGCATAATTTCCAAATGTTAATCTAAATTCTGAAAAGAAAAGAAAAGCAAATTATTAAAATACACAAATGTTATTTAATTTCTATATCCCGAGGCGACTTTTAAACACCTGTATATATAATATATATATATATACATATATATATATATATATATTATATATATATATATATATATCGATTATATATATATATATATATATAATCAATATAATATCAATATATATCAATATATATTATATATATATAACTGAAACTCTCATCTTGTTTCTATGTATGCATGTATGTATGTATGTTCCCGAAATAAGCCAAAACGGTGAACGATAGCGCAAACATTTCCGGCCCACCTTACTTACCATTCGCCTGCGATGTGCAGTATCCAGTTTCGTTAAAATCGGGCAACGCAAAAATTATTTAAAAATCAATTCCTGATTCAGTCAAGTACTCTTCGGGAGAATTTGATCAATGCAAACAACCTCAGCGGTATAGTTTCTGGTGCTATCTTTTTTTTTTTCTTGAAATTATTTTTTTCATCAACCGCTGTCACAACGGGAACCCAACGGGTTCACGGTTGTCTCGTATATATATATATATATATTATATATATATATATATTATATATATATATATATAATATTATATATATACATATATATACATATATATATACATATATATATATATTCATATATATATACATATTATATATATATTTATATACACTACCGGTCAAAAAGTTTTAGAACACCTCTATTTTTCCAGTTTTTACTGAAATTTAAGCAGTTCAAGTCCAGTAAATAACCTGAAATGGTACAAAGCTAAGCAGTAAACTGCCAGAGGTTAAAAAAAGAAAGGTAGGTTACCAAAAACTGAAAAATAATGTAAATTTCAGAGTTGTTAAAAAAGGTCCTTTTCAGGGAACAAGTAATGGGCGAGCAACTGCAGCTGTTCTGCAGCAATGGAAGTATATTAAGCCTTGAAAGTTGATGCAAACAATTCCTGCAGGTGTCCCAACTTTTGTTGATTAGTTACAAACCCTCTGTCTGTATAAAAGCAGTGTTGGAACAGACTTTGTTGCTACACCCTCTGAAGCATTATTTGGACAAATATTATACTGCAGAAGTAGTATATTGCTATCATCATGGCGAGAAAAAGATAATTTACAAAGGAAGACAGACAGACATTATAACCTTAAAAATGTAGGTCTTTCCTTTTGAGAAATTGCAAAGAGAGCCAAGGTGTCAGTGAGTACAGTTTCCTCCCCATCAAAAGGCACTTGGAAACTGGAGGAAACTCTGACAGGAAGGTCTGGCAGACCCAAAGCACGACACAATCAGAAGACAAGTTTCTGAGAGTCAACAGCTTGTGTGATCGGGGCTCACAGGACAGCAGCCTCAAGCACGGCTTAACACTGGTCGAAGTAAGGAGGTCTCAGTTTCAACTGTGAAGAGAAGACTTCGAGCTGCAGTTGACAGGTCGAGTGGCAGAAAGAAAGCCATTGCTAAGATGGCAAATAAGAAAAAGAGGCTTGCCTGGGCCATGAAGCACGCCAGTGGACTACTGAAAACTGGAGAAGGTCTTATGGACCGATGAATCAAAATTTGAAATCTTCAGTTCATCACGCAGGGTTTTTGTACGCCGTCGAGTAGGCGAAAGATGGTTCCTCAGTGTGTGACACCAACTGTCAAACATGGAGGAGAAGCGTGATGATCTGGTG
>CM068954.1:175284756-175295188 GCA_035128595.1 Eptatretus atami | reverse complement strand
CTACAGCAAGATGACGACCCAAAACATACCCCCAGGCTATGTCAGACCTACCTTCGAAGAAAAGAACAAGACGGTAGGCTTCAAATCATGGAATGGCCAGCACAGTCTCCAGACTTACCCCAAGAGAGAGATACGCGCAGGTATCAGCAGAACTCTGACCCTCCAGTTCGCCTATCCTCCCGGGCTGGAGGTCCGAATAAAGGCCGCCGGCCCATTTCTTTTTGGGTGTGTGTGTCTGTCTGTGGCCAGTCTGATAAGTAAAAATTGTATAAGTGTTGAATGCTCATTGTACATTTTCTGCATATTCCAGATTAAGTCTGCTCTGTCTCCCTCCCTATTATAAATAAACCCTGTTAAATGTTCCAGCTCATTGCCTGTCGTTTCTATCATTGACCCAGCACGGTGCGGGCATGAGAAATAGTGAGGCCGTTTGTGCCGTAAATTGTCATTTGGACCGGTGTGGCTTTGGTAATTCCGCTCGGTTACGCCGGACCCGAGGCAATAACAGCGACTCGTTCGGACAAGCTGGCCGAGGGTGTGGCTTCCCCGGTAGTTAGATGGGTGGTACTTTAGGTAAATTGGAATAGACAAGTGACCCTACCTCACGCCGTCAAAATATTGGCGACCACGGTCCTTTAAGCGACCCGTCGACTCCGGAGTTATCCGGGGTGAGACCTTTCAATTCCGGTGTTCGGTGGGAGACGGCCAACTGGTCCATCTAGTGGTCGTCTCGCCACAAACGCGGCACTACAACAATATATCTGTCCGGGTTCTTCCCGACATCTTTGTTTTTGTTCCTTTCACACTTATTTCTACTTTTTCACATTTCTCTTATTCATTCTGTTCTGTTCCTGCGTATGTTAGCTTGGCCGCCAGGTAGCTATCATTTCTTGGAACACAGCTGTGCCGCTGATGCTGTGCCGCTGATGCTGTGCCCCTCTACCAGTATACTGGCACTCATTTCGCCGACCTTGGAAGGATGACAGGCTGAGTCAACCCCACCTGGTGTTAATTCAGCAGCTAACGGGACTCGAACTCGGACCCTAAGATCCTAAACCAGCCTCCCTAACCACTAAGCACCAAGCCAACACCAGGCTTACTTTATTCATTCTAATTCTTGCTTTTTATTCTCTTTCATCTCTCAATTCCTCTCTTTTGTTATCTACCTCTCTCGGGAGAAGTGAATTTTTGCAGAAAGTTTTCTCTAAGGCTCACTTGGCTGCACTGGATGGGTTTGAGGATAGAGGAGTAGTGGCTGAAACCCGAATCCTATCCAGGTTCCTCCTGATGGCTCCATCTTTGTTCTTTACTTCTTGGGGTTCCTTCTGACGACTCCAATGTAGTCTTTAGTCTTCCTTTGATGAGTAAAGGTTGTATTATTAAACTGTGTTAAGTGAAGGTGCATTCTTAATATTTGATTATTAAAAGTGTGTTCTTAAACTTATTGCACTATTAAACGAGAACTGCACTCAGTCGAGCGCACACATCCGCCAGGCTGATTAGTTAACGTTTTGTATCCCACTGATCGGCCGGATATGGATCGGGATCTGAACCAAAATTGAATCGGATTGTTCTCCTCACCTCATCAACTCATCCACATAGTTTTGCCATAAGTCGTCCACTACTTTTTGAATATGCTGTTCACAGACAAACGTTCGGTGGTGGAGGTAAATATATTTTTTACTTCTCTCCCAATCTAAATAGAGAATGTCTAATTTGTAAATGGAGGTAAAACAATCAATTCCAGTGCCCCTTGCCCTCTCACCTCGTGTTTTTTGTTGTTGTTCTCCAGTCGAGATCAATACTCTGTAGCTGCCACCACCGATAGGCTAAGTGAGGACATGACCATTTGGTTAGCTCCCTATGATTGAGCAATTTACTCAAGGACTGAGCAAAAGGACTGGAGATGAAATGTTTGCATTTCCTCACTTACTCACTTGAATAGAATTCTACCCTTGCACCTGTAATTTCAGCCGTACCCCTTAAACACTCATTAAAGGACCAGGAAACAAAATGGACCGTTTCAACACCTGGAGTATGAAGTTCCTTTGCTGGGATTTCACGAATGACTGTGAAATGCATTGTAAGTGCAGTGGTGAGTGCTTGGCTCCACTCCGTTGATGGCTCGAGCAGAAGCTCGGCTTATTAACAGCTGCTGCTCTGCCCTGCTTCTGCCTAAATGTTTTCGCTCTCCCTAGCAACCTGGAAACAATGTAAATGAGTAAACGTGAGGAGGTTCGTGCAGAAACCTCTTTGCACCGGGTCACGTGATCTCTTTCGAACACAATGCCAACCAAATGGGGAGCTCTCGGTGGTTAACAGAGGATTGTCGCATCAATAAGTGGTCGGTAAATGGTGTCGCCAAAAGACGTACAAACTCAAAATGCTATGCAGTGACTTTCCGTCACAATGCTTCGGTGTTGATGTTTAGCATAAGAAAAGGGAAATTCAATATGCACCTGTGCTTTACAAACAAATCCTGGGGCCCAAACGCATAGCCTGTTCTGATAGGAATGAAACCAAAATGGCAATTTCACTTTCTTTATGATACAAGAAGCCAGGAGAGAGCGTCACTAGGAGTGACGCTTCAGATGGATTGGTGTACAAGGCAAATTCAGTGGTGGGGAAAATGGAGAGGCATTCCGGAGGTCCCCACAGTTCAAATGCACCTGGAGGCAGCTGCAGTGCTCAAGATGTGGATTCTAACCTCATGGAAAAGAGAATTACCATGTAGCTATCAAGTAGTAAAAATGGAGTCCTTCAGGGATAAGGAATGTTCTTTCTGTTTATGCCCACACATGTGAAAAGTCACACATTTGACTCTTTGTGCCCTCAGGGAATCTCATGATGCCCCTAAAACGGTATCTGTGAACTGCTGCCCCCAAATCTCCCAAATCGTTGCTTTCAAGCTGAGTGGTATTCATCTTATTCTTCATTTTTATACACCGCACACCCTAAAGAAAAATTCAACAGAATATCTCCATGAAATCCTGCAGTCGAACGTAATCCCGCATCACATACATAAAATACGTACACACACTCTCGAGGGCAGTGCGAGATAACACCCACAATTCCCCATAATATTAGGGAACCCAAAAAGTGTTTATTGTTTTTTTGGCTTCCCAAAAAAGGGGAAACCCCCAAAAACGTGTTTATTTGAAAACTTCACACACAACACTCATCAAATCTGCCGGCATAATCCGAACAACATTTCATCAAGCTGAGATTGGGTTGTGGAATGGCGTTTCAAGTGAGGAGGGTGAGAGAGAGAGAGAGAGAGAGAGAGACAGAGAGAGAGACAGAGACAGAGACAGAGACGAGACAGAGCAGAGACAGAGACAGAGACAGAGACAGAGGAAGGAAGAAGTGATATACACAACCGGCCAGTCGGTCATTGCTTACATTTGTGTACCATCCCTGTTGGCCAACTCAGCCTATAAGGAAGCACAGATTAAGTTCTTTTTATACATCCTTTAAACTTGAAGATGATTCACTTCCAATCTGATCTGAACGACTGGTGAAGTAAAGTTACATCTCCACGGAGGGTCTGCTTCAATGATTGATGGCGTGCTTCAAATTCACATCCATCAAGCAGCACGTAGCTTGTAGGACTATTCTAGCCTAAAGGTCTAAGTTGAGCTTTCCCAGTGACCTCCTAGGATCAGTGCATTTACTGATCTGATTTACCCAGCTGTCACGTCTGCAATGATGGTGCCTTTGTGGCAGCGAGAAATGATTTCAATCTTTGTTCTGCCTGTTTGCACATTCTTGATCGAGCAATAACTGTACGATCTATAAAGATTGAGCAGAGCATGTGATTTTCATAGGGAAAAATACACAAATAAACAAAAAAAACCCACACAGCCCATCTATATTTGTATGCAACTTAGGGGTGGGTGTGCATCAGCCACTGTTACCTCCACCACCGAAGGTGGACAGACAGGGCGTATTTAGAGCAGAGCCAGTGGAACACATGCTCCAAGGCCTCCACAAAATGGGGCCTCCACATTTTTGTGAAAATGTTTTTTTTTCTTTAAATAAGTACCAACAATTTCTGTCCAATTTTAAAACGGTAGTAGTTTTAATGAAATCAGGAATTTTGTCAAAAAAAAAATATTCTAAATCGCATGTTGACTGCGTGTTCGCTTTAACAAAAAGATCGAAGCTCTGCAGAGGACGCGTGGGTTTCAGTATGGCTTTACAGGTGGAAAAAGCACACCAAGTACGGCGGAGTTTTTGAAACGCGCTGTAAGTGTTATCAAGTTCATCGCAGACCATCAAAGTGAGCTTCCCCCAAAGCGCAGCATGATCTTGTGTACCTGATGATTTCATGGAGATGGTTCCATCTGATGTATATATTACATTGTTATTTCCAAAAAGTAGTTGTGGTACCTAATTTTGAAAATTTTTGGTGAATAAAGAATAATTATATTCATTAAAAAAAATGCTTTTCATTCCATGAAAAATTAATAATACAGTAGTTTTTGTAATGTAAATTCATACAGTAAACAACATATCTTACATGCAATATTACAGGGGCCTCGACATACTTACGTGCTCCAGGGCCTCCACATATCGAAATACAGCCCTGTGGATGGAGGTTACGTTTTCCCCCCATTCTGTCTGTCTGTGTCGTGAGCAAGGATATCTGAAAAAATTAAGGACAGATTTGGACGAAACTTGGGTGACAGGCTGGGTTTGTGGCAAGGACGAAATGATTAGATTTTGGTGCAGATCGAGATCCGAATACACAATGTTTTAAGTGGTTCTTCACCATTGAGAGATGGGAGCCATCTCTCAGAGATGGGCTATGTGGAAAGTTTGTTTCTGTCGAGACAAGAAATGGTTGCCAGTTGTGACAGATGTGGACTTCACACCAGATGACAATCAACTGCCTGATGACGACATATTCACAGTCAAGTTACAGAGAAAAACTTGCCAACCTTGAAGGAGATGAGGGCATGTCTCCACAGAAGCGGAAAAATCTTCTTCAAAGGTGTGAGAAAGTTCTGCACCATTGCTGCCAGAAGCAATTAAAAAGCTTCCATGGAATGATGACCACGACATGTGCTGAGACAGACAAGGTTTGTCAGTTTTTGACAGAGTCATCCACATTTGAGGATGTCCTTTTTTTTTGTGAAGCGATATTCTCACCTCCTACCCATCAAGTGGATCTACTTCAGAGGAGTTCACGGAATACCAACTCTTGGATGAGACGGATATTCGTCGGAGGTATGGATGACGTTTAGCTGGATGATAGCAATGTTACATACAGGATGGACAAGATTTGGGGATATCCTGCAACCTGTAAGCTCGCTGGTGGCAAACATGGCAAACAAAGATTTGCAGAACTTGTGCATTTGGCAAAACTAGTTCTTGTTATCCCCCATTCAAATGCTGGGAAAAGAAAGAGTGTTCAGCATGGTCAGAAAAAAACAAACTGACTTCAGGAATTGTTTGTCCTTGCATGGTACCCTTTCACCTCATTGCTGACCATAAAAATGGCGAACCCAGAGTCAGTGAGTCCTTGTTACAAGTGGGAAACCCTCCAAGGAACTGTAAACCAAAGCAAAGAAAGAGTGCCACCAAGTTATACAGCAAACCCCACAATAAGTGAGGACTATATTTCAGTGATTATTATTCACAATCATGATGACTGAAAACTGAATCCTGTTGAGACCATTGTAAATGTAGATTCTTATTGTTTGGTAAAATTGATTTTGATTCTCGACTGGAAATAATTAATTTCACCGTCAAAATATGTCTCTAAGTACATATGTGAATATAAGTTTGGAATACTGAGTGACCATTATTACTTTGAGTTCAGTCTAATTGTGAATATTTGTTTTCTTCCTCCTCCTTTGCTACTTTAATAAGATTTATATCCACCAAAGCTCTCCATTGGGTTCTATTTATGAGATTTGTTCTGGGCAGGGGGGTATGCCCCCACCAGAGTGTTGTCCTGGACATGACTGGGGCTTGTGGCACTTGGACCCAAGTTACGAAATATTCTCACTCCTTCAGCAGATTTGGGTTGATAACGAGAACAATCCGATTAGATTTTGGGGAAGGTCCGAATCCAGATCCAGCCTGTCAGTGGGACACAACGTAAACTGTTCAGCCTGGAGGAGGTATGCGTTCCACTGAGTGTAGTTCTAGTTCCTTATGTTATAGATAAGTAAGTGCTCTATTATCAGCTTCAGCTGTCCTCGAAGTCTAAACCATTACATTCATCAAACACACAGGTATCACACAATGTATTCAAATGATTTAATCACAGCATCTGTTCAGTGTGTGTGTGTGTGTGTGTGTGGTGTGTGTGTGTGTGTGTGTGTGTGTGTGTATATATATTGTTGTGGGCCGGGGGTCAGGTGAGAAGACCACTAGGGGAGAAAGCTATCTCGGGCTCCCACCAGACTCCCCGGATTCGCAGGCCGTCGCACACGGATAACTCCGTGATGCGGCGGGTCGCTAACCGACCGTATGCGCCAATAACTCAACACATGACCTAGGTTCCTCCGTCTATGGGTTAACAGGTTACCTAATTAATCACGTGACCTAATTACCAGGGGGCACGCCCTCGTACGCCTTGTCTGAACCGGATCACCTTACTGGATCAGATGCAGCGAGCGACACTGCCAAGGACGTACCGGCTAAAAGGAATGGATCGTTGGGAATAAAGTCCCGGCGAGGTTAGGATACAGACCATGCTGGATCAATGAAAGAAAAGACAAAAAAGAGCTAGGAACATTTCTACAAAATGATTTATTAATAGGCAGTTGAGGAAAGATATGTGGCACAGTGAATGTTTTTATTGTTGTGTGTAAGCAGAGATAGGAGAAAAGTGAGGTGCGACAATAATACAAGCAACTTACAAAAGCAGACAGCAGAGTTATCCAATATAATTCTTCTACACTCTTAACTTAAACAAGGACAGGCACCATGACAAACACACACACACACACACACACACACACACACACACACACACACACACACACACACACCACACACACACACACACACATCCGATGAAGAAGAGTTAATGAGAAGAAAAAGGAGAGGAGATGAGGCTAACGGTCTCTCATACCTTTCACAATTGACCGACCGCGCCACACAGTACGTTGTGGGGGGATGCTCCTCGTGTGATACCTCCCTGACAGCTGCGCGTCGTCTCCCGCTTCGTGGCAATTCGTGCAGCAAAGTGTTGATCCAGAGAATCGGGCGCGACCGACAGGCATGAAGGAAGGACTTTGGGCGGAGTCAGAAGCCAGTGGGTGGAGAGAGGTGGAGTCAAAAGCGAGTGGGCGTTGTGGCAGACAGGATCAGGCAGGTGGGTGGATGGGCGAGTCAGCGGCGAGTCAGTGAAGAAGGGCGGAGCCAGCAGCGGGCTGGTGAAGAAGGGCGAGTCAGCAGGTGAGTGGGGGGATGGCAGGAACCAACAGGAGGAACGCAGACAGAACTGCACCTCCAGACAGCCTCACGACCCGTCCTTTATAGGTCCTGCGGTGCAGAGAGGGGGCGACAACCCGAAGCGATGTGTCATCACCTGAACCGAGCACGCTGTTGGACCCCGGCCAGCACACGACCCAGCCGTGATGGCCGGAAGGCTCCACTTTACATCCGGCAGGATGATTCCAAGCTGCGGAATCATCTCGCTCTGAACACGTAACTCGGATCGCCATGCACCGAACTCCCGGGCCATGCCCCGGCGACCAGCAGTCAGTGCCGGTCAATGCGCTGCCTGTCCACACTCCTGCGGCCCAAGCCATGCAGCACGCCTCTGCCTGGTAGCAGCTACCGCCGGGCGGAGAGGCGAGAAGACGTCTGCCATCCGCGGGGACACCCGCGACCGCGGTGGTCAGCGAAGATCGACGGTAAGATGCTATGTAAACACATGCGCAGACCCGAACAAGATGTGTGCCATTCGTGCCCTGCTCTGTGTACAATAATAAGTTACCCCGGGCTGCACGAGTCCACCGCCATCGAGCATGTGGTCATTTATCAAAGGCGGTGGTGTGCACGGTGCCACCCTGATCTGTGTCAGCAATTGAAGGAAAATTGGATATAATTTAAAATGTAGACTTGGATGGAAAAGAGTACAGCGGACAATAACTCTGGCTGCAGCCCTCGATTTTCTGCACAGATGTTGTCCTTGAGCTGCTGAATTGTATGGGGCTTATTGATGTATGCACGCAACTTTAGATAACCCAAAGAAAAATAATCGGGAGGCGTCAAATCAGGAGAACGTGATGGCCAAGAAATTTCTGAATTTCACGAAATTATTCAGTGTCCATCCTCTTTGGGTGAGAATAATTGATTGATGAAATTTAAAATAAAATTCCCCGATTTTGGTTCTTTGTTCAGTTGTGAATTTTTCATGCATAATTTCCAAATGTTATCTAAATTCTGAAAAGAAAAGAAAAGCAAATTATTAAAATACACAAATGTTATTTAATTTCTATATCCCGAGGCGACTTTTAAACACCTGTATATATAATATATATATATATACATATATATATATATATATATTATATATATATATATATATATCGATTATATATATATATATATATATAATCAATATAATATCAATATATATCAATATATATTATATATATATAAACTGAAACTCTCATCTTGTTTCTATGTATGCATGTATGTATGTATGTTCCCGAAATAAGCCAAAACGGTGAACGATAGCGCAAACATTTCCGGCCACCTTACTTACCATTCGCCTGCGATGTGCAGTATCCAGTTTCGTTAAAATCGGGCAACGCAAAAATTATTTAAAAATCAATTCCTGATTCAGTCAAGTACTCTTCGGGAGAATTTGATCAATGCAAACAACCTCAGCGGTATAGTTTTCTGGTGCTATCTTTTTTTTTTTCTTGAAATTATTTTTTTCATCACCGCTGTCACAACGGGAACCCAACGGGTTCACGGTTGTCTCGTATATATATATATATATATTATATATATATATATATTATATATATATATATATAATATATATATATATACATATATATACATATATATATACATATATATATATATTCATATATATATACATATTATATATATATTTATATACACTACCGGTCAAAAAGTTTTAGAACACCTCTATTTTTCCAGTTTTTACTGAAATTTAAGCAGTTCAAGTCCAGTAAATAACCTGAAATGGTACAAAGCTAAGCAGTAAACTGCCAGAGGTTAAAAAAAGAAAGGTAGGTTACCAAAACTGAAAAATAATGTAAATTTCAGAGTTGTTAAAAAAGGTCCTTTTCAGGGAACAAGTAATGGGCGAGCAACTGCAGCTGTTCTGCAGCAATGGAAGTATATTAAGCCTTGAAAGTTGATGCAAACAATTCCTGCAGGTGTCCCAACTTTTGTTGATTAGTTACAAACCCTCTGTCTGTATAAAAGCAGTGTTGGAACAGACTTTGTTGCTACACCCTCTGAAGCATTATTTGGACAAATATTATACTGCAGGAAGTAGTATATTGCTATCATCATGGCGAGAAAAAGATAATTTACAAAGGAAGACAGACAGACCATTATAACCTTAAAAATGTAGGTCTTTCCTTTTGAGAAATTTGCAAAGAGAGCCAAGGTGTCAGTGAGTACAGTTTCCTCCCCATCAAAGGCACTTGGAAACTGGAGGAAACTCTGACAGGAAGGTCTGGCAGACCCAAAGCACGACACAATCAGAAGACAAGTTTCTGAGAGTCAACAGCTTGTGTGATCGGGGGCTCACAGGACAGCAGCCTCAAGCACGGCTTAACACTGGTCGAAGTAAGGAGGTCTCAGTTTCAACTGTGAAGAGAAGACTTCGAGCTGCAGGTTTGACAGGTCGAGTGGCAGAAAGAAAGCCATTGCTAAGATGGCAAATAAGAAAAAGAGGCTTGCCTGGGCCATGAAGCACCGCCAGTGGACTACTGAAAACTGGAGAAGGTCTTATGGACCGATGAATCAAAATTTGAAATCTTCAGTTCATCACGCAGGGTTTTTGTACGCCGTCGAGTAGGCGAAAGATGGTTCCTCAGTGTGTGACACCAACTGTCAAACATGGAGGAGAAGCGTGATGATCTGGTGCTCTTTTGCTGGATCCAGAGTCGGCGACTTGCTTAGAGTGACTGGCACCCTGAACCAAAAGGGCTACCACAGCATTTTGCAGCGCATGCAATACCTTTGTTCTATGCATAGTTGTTCAGGGGTTCATCCTACAGC
Source organism: Eptatretus atami (assembly GCA_035128595.1). Taxonomy (NCBI): domain Eukaryota; kingdom Metazoa; phylum Chordata; class Myxini; order Myxiniformes; family Myxinidae; genus Eptatretus; species Eptatretus atami. Next base: position 175,284,952 of record CM068954.1, on the reverse strand, counting down.
AAGATGACGACCCAAAACATACCCCAGGCTATGTCAGACCTACCTTCGAAGAAAAGAACAAGACGGTAGGCTTCAAATCATGGAATGGCCAGCACAGTCTCCAGACTTAAACCCCATCGAGCTGGTTTTGGATGAACTGGCAGAAGGGTGAAAGCAAAGCAACCTACAAGTGCAACACATTTGTGGGAACTTCTGC
>CM068954.1:175273439-175284731 GCA_035128595.1 Eptatretus atami | reverse complement strand
AACAGTGTTGGGAAGAACTTTCCGAACAATATTTGATTTCTATTGTAGAAAGAATGCCACGAGTATGTTCAGCTGTTATATGTGCAAAAGGTGGTGACTTTGTTCAGTCAAAAATTTAGATTAAATTATGTTCAACAAAACGATTCCATGATTTATTTTTTTATGTGCAGTTGTTACTTACGAAATCTAAAGATTTCGTAAGTATATTGATCACTTCCGTCCTCTGTTTGTGTGTTTGTTATAATGTGAAGTCTGTACATTTCCTGCATATTCAGATTAAGTCTGCTCTGTCTCCCTCCCTATATAAATAAAACCCCTGTTAAATGTTCCAGCCATTGCCTGTCGTTTCTATCATGACCCAGCACGTGCGGGCAGAGAAATAGTGAGGCCGTTTGTGCCGTAAATGTCATTTGGACCGGTGTGGCTTTGGTAATTTCCGCTCGTTACGCCGACCCGAGGCAATAACAGCGACTCGGTTCGGACAAACTGCGAGGGTGGCTTCCCGTAGTTATGGTGAGTACTTAGTGAAATTGGAATAGACAATGGACCCTACCTCACGCCGTCAAAATATTGGCGACCACGGGCCTTTAAGCGACCCGTCGACTCCGGAGTTATCCGGGGTGAGCCTTTCAATTTCCGGTGTTCGGTGGGAGACGGCCCAACTGGTCCATCTAGTGGTCGTCTCGCACCAAACGCGGCACTACAACAATATATCTGTCCGGGTTCTTCCCGACATCTTTGTTCTTTGTTTCTTTCACACTTATTTCTACTTTTTCACATTTCCTTTATTCATTCTGTTCTGTTCCTGCGTATGTTAGCTTTGCCGCCAGGTAGCTATCATTTCTTGGAACACAGCTGTGCCGCTATGGTGCCGCTGATGCGTGCCCCTCTACCAGTAACTGGCACTCATTTCGCCGACCTTGGAAGGATGACCGGCTGAGTCAACCCCACCTGGTTTAATTCAGCAGCTAACGGGACTCAAGCGACCCTAAGATCCTAAACCAGCCTCCCTAACCACTAAGCACCAAGCCACACCAGCTTACTTTATTCATTCTAATTCTTGCTTTTTATCTCTTTCATCTCTCAATCCTCTCTTTGTTATCTACCTCTCTCGGAGAAGAATGAATTTTTGCAGAAAGTTTTCTCTAAGCTCACTTGGCTGCACTGGATGGTTTGAGGATAGAGGATAGGGCTGAAAACCGAATCCTATCCAGGTTCCTCCTGATGGCTCCATCTTTGTTCTTTACTTCTTGGGTTCCTTCTGACGACTTCAATGTAGTCTTTAGTCTTCTTTGATGAGTAAAGGTGTATTATTAAACTTGTTAAGTGAAGGTGCATTCTTAATATTTGATTATAAAAGTGTGTTTCTTAAACTTATTGCACTATAAACGAGAACTGCACTCAGTCGAGCGCAACACATCGCAGGCTGATTAGTTAACGTTTTGTATCCACTGATCGGCCGGATATGGATCGGGATTGAACCAAAATTGAATCGGATTGTTCTCCTCACCATCAACTCATCCACATAGTTTTGCATAAGTGGTCCACTACTTTTGAGATATTGCTGTTCACAGACAAACGTTCGGTGGTGGAGGTAAATATATTTTTTACTCCCCCAATCTAAATAGAGAATGTCTAATTTAAATGAGGTAACAATCAATCCAATGCCCCTTGCCTCTCACCTCGTGTTTTGTTGTTGTTCTCCAGTCGAGATCAATACTCTGTAGCTGCCACCACCGATAGGCTAAGTGGACATGACCATTGGTTAGCTCCCTATATTGAGCATTTACTCAAGGACTGAGCAAAAGAAGAATGAGATAAATGTTTGCATTTCCTCACTTACTCACTTGAATAGAATTCTACCCTTCACCTTAATTTAGCGTACCCATTAAACACTCATTAAAGGACCAGGAAACAAAATGGACCGTTTCAACCACCTGGAGTATGAAGTTCCTTTGCTGGGATTCACGAATGACTGTGAAATGCATTGTAAGTGCAGTGTGAGTGCTTGGCTCCCACTCCGTTGATGGCTCGAGCAGAAGCTCGGCTATATTAAAGCTGCTGCTTGCCCTGCTTCTGCCTAAATGTTTTCGCTCTCCTACAACCTGGAAACAATGTAAATGAGTAAACGTGAGGAGTTCGTGCAGAAACCTCTTTGCACCGGTCACGTGATCTCTTTCGACACAATGCCAACCAAATGGGGAGCTCTCGGTGGTTAACAGAGGATTGTCGCATCAATAAGTGGTCGTAAATGGTGTCGCCAAAAGACGTACAAACTCAAAATGCTATGCAGTGACTTTCCGTCACAAATTGCTTCGGTGTCATGATGTTTAGCATAAGAAAAGAAATTCAATATGCACCTGCTTTACAAACAAATCCTGGGCCCAAACGCATAGCCTGTTCTGATAGGAATGAAACCAAAATGGCAATTTCACTTTCCTTTATGATACAAGAAGCCAGGAGAGAGCGTCACTAGGAGTGACGCTCAGATGGATTGGTGTACAAGCAAATTCAGTGGTGGGGAAAAGGAGAGCATTCCGGAGGTCCCCACAGTCAAATGCACCTGGAGGCAGCTGCAGTGCTCAAATGTGGATTCTAACCTCATGGAAAGAGAATTACCATGTACTATCAATAGTAAAATGGAGTCCTCAGGGATAAGGAATGTTCTTTTCTTTATCCCACACATGTGAAAAGTCCACACCATTTGACTCTTTGTGCCCTCAGAATCTCATGATGCCCCTAAACGGTATCTGTGAACTGCTGCCCAAATCTCCAAATCGTTGCTTTCAAGCTCGATGTATTCATCTTATTCTTCATTTTATAACACCCACAACCCTAAAGAAAAATTCAACAGAATCATCCCATGAAATCCTGCAGTCGAACGTAATCCGCATCACATACATAAAATACGTACACACACTCTCGAGGCAGTGCGAGATAACACCCACAATTCCCCATATATTTAGGGAACCAAAAAGTGTTATTTGTTTTTTTGCTTCCCAAAAAGGGGAAACCCAAAAAACGTGTTTATTTGAAAACTTCACACCAACACTCATCAAATCTGCCGGCATAATCCGAACAACATTTCATCAAGCTGAGATTGGGTTGTGGAATGGCGTTTCAAGTGAGGAGGGTGGAGAGAGAGAGAGAGAGAAGAGACAGAGACAGAGACAGAGACAAGAACAGAGACAGAGACAGAGACCGAGACAGAGACAGAGACAGAGACAAGGAAGAAGAAGTAATATACACAACGCCAGTCGGTCATTGCTTACCATTTGTGTACCATCCCTGTTGGCCAACTCAGCCTATAGAAGCACAGATTAAGTCATTCTTTGTATACATCCTTTAAACTTGAAGATGATTCACTTCCAATCTGATCTGAACGACTGGTGAAGTAAAGTTACATCTCCACGGAGGGTCTGCTTCAATGATTGATGCGTGCTTCAAATTCACCTCGAAGCAGTCACGTAGGCTTGTAGGACTATTCTAGCCTAAAGGTCTAAAGTTGACTTTCCAGTGACCTCCTAGGATCAGTGCATTTACTGATCTGATTTACCCACTGTCACTCTGCAATGATGGTGCCTTTGTGGCAGCGAGAAATGATTCTCCAATCTTTGTTCTGCCTGTTTGCACATTCTGATCGAGCAATAACTGTACGATCTATAAAGATTGAGCGAGAGCATGTGATTTTCAATAGGGAAAAATACACAAATAAACAAAAAAAACCCACACAGCCCATCTATATATTTGTATGCAACTTAGGGGTGGGTGTGCATCAGCCACTGTTACCTCCACCACGAAGGGGACAGACAGGGCCGTATTTAGACAGAAGCCAGTGGAACACTAGCTCCAAGGCCTCCACAAAATGGGCCTCCACATTTTTGTGAAAATGTTTTTTTTTCTTTTAATAAGTACAACAATTTCTGTCCAATTTTAAAACGGTAGTAGTTTTAATGAAATCAGGAATTTTGTCAAAAAAAAAATATTCTAAATCGCATGTTGACGTGTTTCGCTTTAACAAAAAGATCGAAGCTCTGCAGAGCGGTGGGTTTCAGTATGGCTTTACAGGTGGAAAAAGCACACCAAGTACTGCGGTTTTTGAAACGCGCTGTAAGTGTTATCAAGTTCATCGCAGACCATCAAAGTGAGCTTCCCCAAAGCAGCAGCATGATCTTGTGTACCTGATGATTTCATGGAGATGGTTCCATCTGATGTATAATTACATTGTTATTTCCAAAAAGTAGTTGTGGTACCTAATTTTGAAAATTTTGGTAATAAAGAATAATTATATTCATTAAAAAAAATGCTTTTCATTCCATGAAAAAATAAAACAGTAGTTTTTGTAATGAATTCATACAGTAAACCACATATCTTACATGCAATATTACAGGGGCCTCGACATACTTACGTCTCCAGGCCTCCACATATCGAAATACAGCCCTGTGGAGAGTTACGTTTTCCCCCATTCTGTCTGTCTGTGTCTGAGCAGGATATCGAAAAAATTAAGGACAGATTTGGACGAAACTTGGTGGACAGGCTGGGTTTGTGCAAGGACGAAATGATTAGATTTTGGTGCAGATCAGATCCGAATACAACAATGTTTTAAGTGGTTCTTCACCATTGAGAGATGGGAGCCATCTCTCAGAGATGGCTATGTGGAAAGTTTGTTCTTGTCGAGACAAGAAATGGGTTGCCAGTTGTGACAGATGTGACTTCACACCAATGACAATCAACTGCCTGATGACGACATATTCACAGTCAAGTTACAAGAGAAAAACTTGCCACCTTGAAGGAGATGAAGGCATGTCTCCAAGAAGCGAAAATCTTCCTTCAAAGGTGTGAGAAAGTTCTGCACCATTGCTGCCAGAGAAGCAATTAAAAACTTCCATGGAATGATGACCACGACTATGCTGAGACAGACAAGGTTTGTCAGTTTTGTGACAGAGTCATCCACATTTGAGGATGTCCTTTTTTTTTGTGAAGCGATATTCTCACCTCCTACCCATCAAGTGGATCTACTTCAAGAGGAGTTCACGGAATACCAACTCTTGATGAGACGGATATTCGTCGGAGGTATGGAATGACGTTTAGCTGGATGATAGCAATGTTACATACAGGATGGACAAGATTTGGGATATCTGCAACTGTAAGCTCGCTGGTGGCAAACATGGCAAACAAAGATTTGCAGAACTTGTGCATTTGGCAAAACTAGTTCTTGTTATCCCCATTCAAATGCGGGAAAGAAGAGATGTTCAGCATGGTCAGAAAAAACCAAAACTGACTTCAGGATTGTTTGTCCTTGCATGTACCCTTCACCTCATGCTGACCATAAAAATGGCGAACCAGAGTCAGTGAGTCCTTGTTACAAGTGGGAACCCTCCAAGGACTGTAAACCAAAGCAAAGAAGATGCCACCAAGTTATACAGCAAACCCCACAATAAGTGAGCGACTATATTTCAGTGATTATATTACACATCATGATGACTGAAAAACTGAATCCTGTTGAGACCATTGTAAATGTAGATTCTTATTGTTTGGAAAATTGATTTTGATTCTCGACTGAAATAATTAATTTCACCGTCAAAATATGTCTCTAAGTACATATGTGAATATAAGTTTGGAATACTGAGTGACCTTATTACTTTGAGTTCAGTCTAATTGTGATATTTTTTCTTCCTCCTCCTTTGCTACTTTAATAAGATTATATCCACCAAAGCTCTCCATTGGGGTTCTATTTTATGAGATTTGTTCTGGGCAGGGGCTATGCCCCACCAGAGTGTTGTCCTGACATGACTGGGCTTGTGGCACTTGACCCCAGTTACGAAATATTCTCACTCCTTCAAGCAGATTTGGGTTGATAACGAGAACAATCCGATTAGATTTTGGGAAGGTCCGAATCCAGATCCAGCCTGTCAGTGGGACACAACGTAAACTGTTCAGCCTGGAGGAGTATGCGTTCCACTGAGGTAGTTCTAGTTCCTTATGTTATAGATAAAGTAGTGCTCATTATCAGCTTCAGCTGTCCTCGGAAGTCATAAACCTTACATTCATCAAAACACAGTATCACACAATGTATTCAAATGATTTAATCACAGCATCTGTTCAGTGTGTGTGTGGTTGTGTGTGTGTGTGTGTGTGTGTGTGTGTGTGTGTTGTGTATATAGTATTGTGTGGGCCGGGGTCAGGTGAGAAGACCACTAGGGGAGAAAGCTATCTCGGGCTCCCACCAGACTCCCCGGATTCGCAGGCCGTCGCACACGGATAACTCCGTGATGCGGCGGCCTAACCGACCGTATGCGCAATAACTCACCACATGACTAGGTCCTCCGTCTATGGGTTAACCAGTTACCTAATTAATCACGTGACCTAATTACCAGGGGCACGCCTCGTACGCCTTGTCTGAACCGGATCACCTTACTGGATCAGATGCAGCGAGCGACACTGCCAAGGACGTACCGGCTAAAAGGAATGGATCGTTGGAATAAGTCCGGCGAGGTTAGGATACACACCATGCTGGATCAATGAAAGAAAAGACAAAAAAGAGCTAGGACATTTCTACAAAAATGATTTATTAATAGGCAGTTGAGGAAAGATATGTGCACAGTGAATGTAGTTATTGTTGTGTGTAAGCAAGATAGGAAGAAAAGTGAGGTGCGACAATAATACAAGCAACTTACAAAAGCAGACAGCATGAGTTACCCAATAATTCTTCTACACTCTTAACTTAAACAAGGACAGGCACCAGACAAACACACACACACACCACACACACACACAACACACACAAACACACACCACACACACACACACACACACACACACCACACTCCCGATGAAGAAGAGTTAATGAAAGAAAAAGGAGAGGAGATGAGCTAACGGTCTCTCAATACCTTTCACAATTGACCGACCGCGCCACACAGTACATTGTGGGGGATGCTCCTGCTGCGGTGATACCTCCTGACAGCTGGCGCTCGTCTCCCGCTTCGTGGCAATTCGTGCAGCAAAGTGTTGATCCAGAAATCGGCGCGACGACAGGCATGAAGGAAGGCTTTGGCGAGTCAGAAACCAGTGGGTGGAGAGAGGTGAATCAAAAGCGAGTGGCGTTGTGGCAGACAGGATCAGCAGGTGGTGGATGGCGAGATCAGCGGCGATCAGTGAGAAGGCGGAGCCAGCAGCGGGCTGGTGAAGAAGGCGGAGTCAGCAGGTGATGGGGGATGCCGAACCAACAGAGGAACGCAGACAGGAACTGCACCTCCAGACAGCCTCACGACCCGTCCTTTATAGGTCCTGCGTGCAGAGAGGGGCGACAACCCGAAGCATGTGTCATCACCTGAACGAGCACGCTGGTTGGACCCCGGCCAGCACACGACCCAGCCGTGATGGCCGGAAGCGGCTCCACTTTACATCCGCAGGATGATTCCAAGCTGCGAATCATCTCGCTCTGAACACTAACTCGGATGCCATGCACCGAACTCCCGGGCCATGCCCCGGCGACCAGCAGTCAGTCCGGTCAATGCGCTGCCTGTCCACACTCCCTGCGCCCAAGCATGCAGCACGCCTCTGCCTGTAGCAGCTCGCCGGGCGGAGAGGCGAGAAGACGTCTGCCATCCGCGGAGACACCCGCGACGCGGTGGTCAGCGAAGATCGACGGTAAATGCTATGGTAAACACATGCGCAGACCCGAACAAATGTGTGCCATTCGTGCCCTGCTCTGTGTACAATAATAAGTTACCCCGGGGCTGCACGAGTCCACCGCCATCGAGCATGTGGTCATTTATCAAGGCGTGTGTTGCACGGTGCCACCCTGATCTGTGTCAGCAATTGAAGGAAAATTGGATATAATTATTAAATGTAGACTGGAGGAAAGAGTACAGCGGACAATAACCTGCGCACCCTCGATTTTCTGCACAGATGTGTCCTTGAGCTGCTGAATTGTATGGGGCTTATTGATGTATGCACGCAACTTTAGAAACCCAAAGAAAATAACGGGAGCGTCAAATCAGGAGAACGTGATGGCCAAGAAATTTCTGAATTTCACGAAATTATTCAGTGTCCATCCTCTTTGGGTGAGAATAATTGATTGATGAAATTTTAAAATAAATTCCACGATTTTGGTTCTTGTTCAGTTGTGAATTTTCCATGCATAATTTCCAAATGTTATCTAAATTCTGAAAAGAAAAGAAAACAAAATATTAAAATACACAAATGTTAATTTCTATATCCCGAGCGACTTTTAAAACACCTGTATATATAATATATATATATATACATATTATATAATATATATATAATATTATATATATATATATATATATATATATAATATATATATATCAATATAAATATCAATATATATCAATATATATATATTAATATATAAAACTGAAACTCTCATCTTGTTTCTATGTATGCATGTATGTATGTATGTTCCCGAAATAAAGCCAAAACGTGAACGATAGCGCAAACATTTCCGGCCCACCTTACTTACCATTCGCCTGCGATGGCATATCCAGTTTCGTTAAAATCGGGCAACGCAAAAATTATTTAAAATCAATTCCTGATTCAGTCAAGTACTCTTCGGAGAATTTGATCAATGCAAACAACCTCAGCGGTATATCTCTGTGCTATCTTTTTTTTTTCTTGAAATTATTTTTTCATCAACCGCTGTCACAACGGGAACCAACGGTTCACGGTTGTCTCGTATATATATATATATATATATATATATATATATATATTATATAATTATATATATATATATAAATATATACATATATATATACATATATATATATATATCATATATATATACATATATTATATATATTTATATACACTACCGGTCAAAAGTTTTAGAACACCTCTATTTTTCCAGTTTTTACAAATTTAAGCAGTTCAAGTCCAGTAAATAACCTGAAATGGTAAAGCTAAGCAGTAAACTGCCAGAGGTTTAAAAAAAGAAAGGTAGGTTACCAAAACTGAAAAATAATGTAAATTCAGAGTTGTTAAAAAAGGTCCTTTTCAGGGAACAAGTAATGGCGAGCAACTGCAGCTGTTCTGCAGCAATGAAGTATATTAAGCCTTGAAAGTTATGCAAACAATTCCTGCAGGTGTCCCAACTTTTGTTGATTAGTTACAAACCCTCTGTCTGTATAAAAGCAGTGTTGGAACAGACTTTGTTGCTACACCCTCTGAAGCATTATTTGGACATATATATCTGCAGGAAGTAGATATTGCTATCATCATGGCGAGAAAAAGATAATTTACAAAGGAAGACAGACAGACCATTATAACCTTAAAAATGTAGGTCTTTCCTTTGAGAAATTGCAAAGAGAGCAAGGTGTCAGTGAGTACAGTTTCCTCCCCCCATCAAAAGGCACTTGGAAACTGGAGGAAACTCTGACAGGAAGAGGTCTGGCAACCCAAACCACGACACAATCAGAAGACAAGTTTCTGAGAGTAACAGCTTGGTGATCGGGGCTCACAGGACAGCAGCCTCAAGCACGGCTTAACACTGTCGAATAAGGAGTCTCATGTTCAACTGTGAAGAGAAGACTTCGAGCTGCAGGTTTGACAGGTCGAGTGGCAGAAAGAAAGCCATTGCTAGATGCAAAATAAGAAAAAGAGGCTTGCCTGGCCATGAAGCACCGCCAGTGGACTACTGAAAACTGGAAGAAGTCTTATGACCGATGAATCAAAATTTAAATCTTCAGTTCATCACGCAGGGTTTTTGTACGCCGTCGAGTAGGCGAAAAAGATGGTTCCTCAGTGTGTGACACCAACTGTCAAACATGGAGGAGAAGCGTGATGATCTGGTGCTCTTTTGCTGGATCCAGAGTCGGCGACTTGCTTAGAGTGACTGGCACCCTGAACCAAAAGCTACCACAGCATTTTGCAGCGCCATGCAATACCTTCTGTTCTATGCATAGTTTTTCAGGGTTCATCCTACAGCAAGATGACACCCAAAACATACCCCCAGGCTATGTCAGACCTACCTTCGAAGAAAAGAACAAGACGGTAGGCTTCAAATCATGGAATGGCCAGCACAGTCTCCAACTTAACCCCATCGAGCTGGTTTTGGATAACTGGACAGAAGTGAAAGCAAAGCAACCTACAAGTGCAACACATTTGTGGAACTTCTGCAACAGTGTGGAAGAACTTTCGAAACATATTTGATTTCTATTGTAGAAAGAATGCCACGAGTATGTTCAGCTGTTATATGTGCAAAAGTGTGACTTTTTTCAGTCAAAAATTTAGATTAAATTATGTTCAAACAAAACGATTCCATGATTATTTTTTATGTGAGTTGTTACTTACGAAATCTAAAGATTTCGTAAGTATATTGATCACTTCCGTCTCTGTTTGTGTGTTTGTTTGTAGCACGATAACTCGAGAACGAAGAAGCTACCAATGTCAAATTACAACCACGTGATTCAGGAGTGTATGGCTAGCGCTGATTAGTTTTGGTCAAAATCGTCAAAGGTCAAGGTCACAGTGAGGTCAAACATTCGATTTTGATGTTTGGTACAGAATCATCATAGAAACTTCTGGTTGCGTCGCTACCTTCTCTAGAGACAGCTTTTATTAGACAATGCAGAGTCAAGTTGACGATTTCGTAAGTACCAGTCTATGACTGCTTGTTTATTTGTTTTTTGCTTTAATTTCAGAGTACATTGAAACATTAAACTGCTTAAATTTCAGTAAAAACTGGAAAAATGGGGTGTTCTAAAACCTTTTGACCATAGTATATATATATACATATATATATACATCAATGTATACAAAATAATATATATATATATATACTATATTATAGATATAGATATATAGAATATATAGAATTATAGATATGTACACTGGTATCACATGAAACTTGTACAATATTTCATCTTTTAAATATTTAACTCTTTGTACATCATTCTTCAAAGCATAGCACCTCTGGAGCCCCATATTTGGATGTAGGTACTTCAGAATCGGGACAAGGTGTTAACCACCACACCATTGGCCTTGACTTCCATTTTGAGACCACCAAAGGCCCTATAAAGTGTATTTGGATGTGGGTCAAGCAGGCTGCCGCTGGCCTGCAAGTAATAAGTAACCACCACCACCATGAGGCCAATAACTCCAAAATTTCAATGTCCAACATGTCGTAACCACCGCCCGAAAGGCTCACCCAGGTGGCATCACCGGGTATCCACCCCTCCCACCCCACCCCCTCCCCTGTGAGCAGCACCGGGTCACCCCCACTCATCACCGCGGTAGCCCCCACCCTTCCAACGCCAGGTAGCCCTC
>CM068954.1:175252929-175273414 GCA_035128595.1 Eptatretus atami | reverse complement strand
CTCAGCACCGGGTCGCCTTCACCCTAAAGCCTAAAGGTACTCACATCAAGGTACGCATGCTCGCTGGGTTTGAAACCCGACCCAGCTATAAAGTCATACCAGTGTTTCACAGGTAGGGCGATTCATCAATATGTGTACCGTCCCTCAGATGGATGTTGAACCACATCATGTGGGTAGAACTTGAAATAACTGCATAATGCTGCTGTTCATCTCACGTGGTCTTGATAACACGGAGTCAAGACCGAGCACGAGTCTTCATCGGAAGTGCATCATCGGAGACCTCATGACCTATCGGGCAACTTCTGATCGTGTAGCTCCATATATCCGAGCCAGGGTCTTGATCGTATGTATTTTGGCATTTCTTGCGCAACTTCTCAAGACTAAATTGATAGGTTTTCCGTCCTGTCTGGGATTGGACACCGACTTTGAGGTATATCAACTGTAAGGCCATTCTGTCTGTAGCTCGCCCACAGTCTCTTGTTCATATGTAAATTTTGCGATGGACGATGCCGTGTGTGCAACTTGCCCACATGATGACCACTCGCACCAGATCATCTTCCCGAGAATCTCCTTGAGTTGACCTTTTGACCTCAAAAATAGTTTGTTTCCAAATTCAGTGGTGCACTATGGAATTGCTGCTTAATTTTCAGGTTAATCGGATGAAAATTGACCGTTTTTCAGATTAAATTTTATTTTCGAAGTTTGACCTTAAGTTGACCTTTGACCTTTTGATCTCAAAAATAGTTGGTTTCCCAATTTAGTAATGTACTATGCAATTGCTGTGTAATTTTCAAGTCAATCGGATGAAAAATGACGATTTTATAAATTAGACCTCAAGATGACCTTTGACCTCAAAATCAATAGGCTTCTCAGTTGAGACTACCTCCACAACTTGGTAAAGTTTCATGATGATCGGTTTAGAATTGTGGTCTGTAGGCGACAAACAGACAAACAGAATGAAAAATCACTCGTGGAGTGACACTTGGTGAAACGGAACGGCACTCGGTAGAGAACATACCTCCACCAGGCTAAATAGTTTACATTTTATGTGCCACTGATAGGTCGGATCTGAATCTGGACCTCAACCAAAAATCTGATCTGCTTGTTCTTGTCACCTCACCAACTCATCCACAACTTTTTGAGATGTCGTGCTACATATCGTTTTTGGACCCATCTCTCAATGGTGAAGAATCACTTAAAAAAATTCTCTTATCCGGAACCGTATTTGGATGTTCAAAATTGAATCGATTCGTCCTTGTCACACTCCCAACGTCCTTGAACGATTGCTTGAAAACTGTGACCAAAAATCGTGCGACAAACAAACAAACAGAGACAGACAAACAGACAGAGACAGACAAATGCTGCAGACCAACATACTTGGCAAAAAAATTTTTTGCCAAGTAACAAACAGACAGACAGGGGTGAAAACATAACCTCTTCCTCCTCCGGTGGCGGAGGTAAAAATCTTCCTCACCTGATCCACAACTGAAGTCAAACTAACAGGTCCATAGTTTCCCAATTCTTCTCTGGATCCTTTCTTAAATAATGGTGTTACATTTGCTACTCTCCAATCCTCCGGTACCTGTCCTGACTCCGACGAACTGTTAAAGATACCTGTTAACATCTTGTGAATCTGCTCTACCCCCTCCCTCAATGCTCTTGGATACATATTATATGGCCCTGAAGTTTTAAAATCTCTAAGCTTTCCCAGTTACTCCTTCACATCCTCCACTCCTACTTGGATCTCATCTTAAAGCCCTTCTTCACGTCCGACATAGATATTGATTATTGTTGGAAAATTTAAATGGTGGTAAAAGTTATTTTTACAGCACAGTACAGCCTCATGCACCAAAGTGTGGTGGTTATCAAAAGGCCTTGACTTGTGACGTCACAATTTGTCTACTACGCCTTTTCTTCTTCTTCTTCTTCTTCTTCTTCTTCTTCTTCTTCTTATTCTTCTGTCATATGCAGCGCAAGGCTGCAAGGGAGCATTACTGACTGAGGGCATGGCTGTGCTGCTGATGCCCTCTATAGGTTAGGACGGGAATTTGCTATTTGTTCAGGCTGCCGGCGATAGCTTGCCACCCTTTATGAAAGGCATCGTGGGATCTTTAACATTCACCATCCGAGGGACGGGCACACACATTGATGGATCACCCTGCCTGCAAAACACTGGGATGACGGTTTATAGCTGGGTCAGGATTTAAACCCAGGCCAGACAGCTTAGAGGAAATTGTGCATCCCTCTAGAGTCTAGATCATCCTGCCAGGCTGTCTACTGTGCTTTTGTTTTGAAGCAAAATAATGGTTTAAAAACCCGACGAAAGAATGTTTTCATCACATTTGGCAACAACCTTTTACAAACGTTGTGAAAATGCTTTGTGTTCGCTCGGTTTTTGAATGGGAAAGAAATTGAACAATCAACCGAAGCAGAGATCAATGCTCAGGGAGAAAACAGTACGACTGACAAACTGCAATTGGCATGGATGGCATTCTACCATATTAAATACCAGCAAATACAACCCATAGCTTCACACATCACTGATGGGAATATTGGGGGGAGGGGGAGAGGAGAGAGGGGGGGAGAGAGAGGGGAGAGGAGAGAGAGAAGGGGGGTAGAGAGAGGAGGGGGAGAGAGAAGAGAGAGGGGGGGGAGAGAGGAGAGAGAGAGGGGGAGAGAGAAGAGGGGGGGAGAGAGAGAGAATGGGAGGAGAGAGAGGGGAGAAAGGGGAAGAGAGGTGGAGAGGGGGAGAGAGAGAGGTGGGGGAAGGAGAGGTGGGGGAGAGAGAGGGGAGAAGGAGAGAGAGAGGGGAGGAGGGAGAGAGAGGAGGGGGAGAGAGAGGGAGGAGAGAGAGAGGAGACAGAGAGGGGAGAGAGGAGAGGAGAGGGGAGAAGAATAGGGGAGGGGAGAGAGGGAGGGGGAGGGGAGAAGAGGGGGAGAGAGAAGGGGAAGAGAGGAGGAGAGAAGAGAGAGGGGGGAGAGAGAGAGGCAGAGAGGGGGAGAAAGAGAAGAGAGGAAGAGAGGTGAGAGAAAGAGAGGGGGGAGAGAAGAGGGGGGGAGAGAGAGAGAGGGAGAGAGAGAGAGTGCGAGAGGAGAAGAGAGAGAGGAGACGAAAGAGAGAGGGACGAAGGAGGGGCGGGCGCGCCGGGGAGAGAGAGAGGCCGGAGAGGGAGAGGGCGGCGGAGAGGCGAGGAGGCCAGGAGCAGATAGGAGAGGGGGAGAGAGAGGAGAGAGAGGAGAGAGGAGAGTGAGACTGGGGAGGGGAGGGGAGAGAAAAGAGAGAGGCCGGTGAGGCGGGGCGGAGGGGGGGAGAGGGGAGAGAGGGGAGAGAGAGGGAGAGAGAGGGGGGAGAGAGGCGAGAGGGAGGAGGATGAGAGAGGAGAGGGATAGAGAGGAGGAGGGAGGGGTGGGGGAAGGGGAAGAGGGGGGGGAAGGGGAGAGAGAGAGAGAGTGGGAGAGAGAGAGTGGGAGGGAAGAGGGAGATTAGGGGGAGAGAAGAGGGTGGGGAGACGAGAGGATAGGGAGAGAGGGAGAGGGAGAGAGGGAGGAAGGGGAAACGTGACGAAGAGGAGAAGAAGAGAGAGGGAGAGAGAGAGAGAGAGAGAGAGAGAGAGAGATTATTTGAATTGATTTGATTGATTATTCACTTATTTTCACCACAAAAGGAATAAAAAGTTTTTCAGTTTATTTTATTTTTTTCGTATTAATAAATTCCTTGTTGATGTTCACCCTGCCATGCTTGTCATTTGCTTCCATTGATTCCAGCATTGTCCGAAACGCTAGATAGACTTTGGAGGGCAGTCCAAACTAATTAAACCTGTCATAGTCGGATGCCACCACGCGTAAAGCTCGGCCGCCCGAATTAAGACTATCAAGATAAGATTGGTGCATTGCCCGAGGGCGCGCTACCACCGCGTTCAGGAAGTCATCTAACTCCAGTTAATGGCAAATAAGAGTGGACAGAAATCGTGGTTAACTGAATTGGGTTCGAGTCTGTAAAGCAACCCACCATACCACGAAGTTAATTGTGAGCGGTGGCCCCAGGTCTGGCTCTTCCGTGGAGAAACTGGGATGAACCCCCTCATAACACTCGATACCCATGGCCGTAACAATATATATGAGGCCCCGTGAGGAGGAGTGATGTAAGCGACATTTTTTAATGATATTTGATGATGATAGGCTCGGATGATTAGGTAAGGGTTAAAATATGTTATATGGCATTAACTCCAAAATGACCGATGTGGCCCTACATTCACTCCTCACGGCGCCTCGTTGTATATATATATATATATATATATATATTATATATATATATATAATAGATATATATATATTATTGTGTGTGTGTGTGTGTGTTGTTTTGTTCATAAAGCATAACATTTTTTCTCTTTGCAACTCCCCTACCCCCACCGTCTCTCTTCGTCACATCCTCGCTCTACTCCCTCCTAATACAGTGCAGCAATCCTCTCTCTCTCTCTCTCTCTCTCTCTTCTCTCTCTCTCTCTCCGGTTCCAGGCAGTGCTTATTCTCTGGACCTGTCTGCGCCATATTTGTTAATCTCTGGACGTGTCTGGTGGTGTTTGTAGTATGACCAATATAAAATGGATTTCAGACATCATTTTGTTTCTACCTTCATTGTTATTCTGTGCAGAAACATTTTGATGAGACAGTATGAATCGTAATCAATGCTCCACCACACATCTGCCTTCCCTTCCCCCACCCCTCTTCACTTACCTCCCTCCTCTCTCTCTCTTTCCCCCTCCACCCCCTCCCTCTCCCCACCCCTCTCTCTCACTTCCCCCTCTTCCCCGCCCCTTCTCTCTTCCCCTCCCTCCCCCCTTCTTGTATTTCCCGTCAGCGAAGCGACGGTATTTGCTCGTATAAAAATAAAAACCCCAAACTTGTTAAATACGACGCTGAAGCCACTTCCAGAATTTATCAATTTCAGCTGCCACCACCATGCTGCCTTTTGTGCCACCAAAGAAGAGCACATTTCAATTTTGCTGGGCACCCGGCAGAGAAAACTTACAGTGGGGTCCCATTATGAGGAACATTTATTATGGGCAGTTTTATTTTAACAAACAGTGTATTTTGTGAAAAATCCCATTTAATAGACTATTTTGACTCAATACACCATAGTTAAAAGTAAGGTGTTTTTTTGCAATTAAATAAATGTGGCAGGCGAGAAATGATTTTCCAAATCTTTGTTCTGGCCTTGTTGCACATTCTGATCGAGCAATAACTGTCGATCTATAAAGATTGAGCAGAGCATGTGATGTCAATGGGAAAAATACCCAAATAAACAAAAAAAACCCACACAGCCCATCTATATATGTTTATGCAACTTAGGGGTGGGTGTGCATCAGCCCTGTTACCTCCACCACCGGAAGGTGACAGACAGGGGCCCGTATAGAGCAGAGCCAGTGGAAACCACATTGCTCCAAGGCCTCCACAAAATGGGGCCGTCCACATTTTTGTGAAAATGTTTTTTTTCTTAATAAAGTACCAAACAATTTTCTGTCCATTTTTTAAAACGGTAGTAGTTTTAATGAAATCAGGAATTTTGTCAAAAAAAAATATTTCTAAATCGCATGTTGGACTGCTGGTGTTCGCTTTAACAAAAAGATCGAAGCTCTGCAGAGAGCCGCGTGGGGTTTCAGTATGGCTTTACAGGGGAATAAAGCAACCAAGTACTTGGCGGAGGTTTTTGAAACGCGCTGTTATGTTATTCAAGTTCATCGCAGACCATCAAAGTGAGCATTCCCCCAAAGCAGCAGCAGACTTTGTACCTGATGATTTCATGGAGATGTTCCATCTGAGTATATATACATTGTTATTCAAAAAGTAGTTGTGGTACCTTAATTTTGAAAATTTTTGGTGAATAAAGAATAATTATTATTTCATTAAAAAAAATGCTTTTCATCCATGAAAAATAATTAACAGTTAGTTTTTTGTAATGTAAATTTCCATTTACAGTTAACAACATTATCTTACATGCAATTTTACAGGGGGGCCTCGACATACTACGTGCTCCAGGCCTCCAGCATATCGAAATTACAGCCCTGTGGATGGGAGGTTACGTGTTCCCCCCATTCTGTCGGTCTGTGTCCGTGAGGCAGGATATCTGAAAAAATTAAGGACAGATTTGGACGAAACTTGGTGGCAGGCTGGGTTGTGGCAAGGACGAAAATGATTTAGATTTTTGGTGGCAGATCGAGATCGAATACAAACAATGTTTTAAGTGGTTCTCACCATTTGAGAGATGGGAGCCATCTCTCAGAGATGGGCTATTGTGAAAGTTTGTCTGTCGAGACAAAGAATGGGTTCCAGTTGTTGACAGATGTGGACTCACACCAGATGCAATCAAACTGCCGATGACGACAGTTATTCACAGGTCAAGTTACAAGAGAAAAACTTGCACTTGAAGGAGATGAGGCGGTTTCACAGAAGCGGAAAATCTTCCTTCAAAGGTGTGAGAGAAGTTTCTGCACCATTGCTTGCCAGAGAAGCAATTAAAAAGCTTCCATGGAATGATGACCACAAAAGACATGCTGAGACAGACAAGTTGTCAGTTTTTGACAGATCATCCACATTTTGAGATTTGTCCTTTTTTGTGAAGCGATATTCTCACCTCCTTACCCATCAAGTGGATCTACTTTCAAGAGGGATACGGAATACCAACTCTTTGGATGAGACGGATATTCGTCGGGGAGGTATGGAATGACGTTTTAGCTGGATGATACAATGTTACTACAGGATGGACCAAGATTTGGGATATCGCTGCAACCTGTAAAGCTCGCTGGTGGCAAACATGGCAACAAAGATTTGCAGAAACTTGTGCATTTGGCAAAAAACTAGTTCTTGTTACCCCCATTTCAAATGCTGGGAAAGAAAGATTTCAGCATGGTCAGAAAAAACCAAAACTGACTTCAGGAATTGTTTGTCCTTGCATAGGTACCCCTTTCAACCCTCATTGCTGACCATAAAAATGCGAACCCAGAGTCAGTGAGTCCTTGTTACAAGTGGGGAAACCCTCCAAGGAACTGTAACCAAAGCAAAGGAGAAGAGCTGCCACCAAGTTTATACAGCCAAACCCCACAATAGTGACGGACTATATTCAGTGATGTATTATTCACAATCCATGATGAATGAAAAACTGAATCCTGGTTGAGACCAGTTGTAAATGTAGATTCTTATTGTTTTGGTTAAAATTGATTTTGATTCTCGACTGGAAATAATTAATTTCACGTCAAAATATGTCTCTAAGTACATAGTGAATATAAGTTTGGAATACTTGAGTTGACCATTATTACTTGGAGTTCAGTCTCTAATGTGAATATTTGTTTTCTTCCTTCTCCTTTTTGCTACTTTAATAAGATTTATATCCACAAAAGCTCTCCATTGGGGTTCTATTTTATGAGATTTGTTCTGGGCAGGGCGGCTATGCCCCCACCAGAGTGTCTGTCCTGACATGACTGGGGCTTGTGGCACTGGAACCCCAGTTACGAAATATTCTCACTCCTTCAAGCAATTGGGTTGATACGAGGAACCAATCCGATTATTTGGAAGGTCCGGAATCCAGATCCAGCCTTCAGTTGGGACACAACGTAAACTTTCAGCCTGGAGGAGGTATGCGTTCCACTGAGTGTAGTTCAGTTCCTTATGTTATTAGATAAGTAAGTGCTCTTATTTATCAGCTTCAGCTTCCCTTCGGAAGTCTAACCGATTAACATTCATTCAAAAAACACAGGGTATCCACCAATGTATTTCAAATTATTTAATCACAGCATTGTTCAGGTGTGTGTGTGTGTGTTGTGTGTGGTTTGTGTGTGTGTGTGTGTGTGGTGTGTATATATATTGTATGTGGGCGGGGTTTCAGGTGAGAAGCACTAGGTGGAGAAAGCTATCTCGGGCCTCCCACCCAGACCCCGGATCGCAGGCCGTCGCCACACGGATACTCCGTTGATGCGGGCGGGTCGCTAAACGACCGTATGCCGCAATAACTCAAACCACATGACCTAGGGTCCTCCGTCTATGAGGTTAACACAGGTACCTAATTATCACGTTGACCTAATTACCAGGGGGCACGGCCCTCGGTACGCCTGTCTGAACGATCACTTACTGGATCAGATGCAGCGAGCGGACGACTGCCAAGGACGTACCGGCTAAAAGGAAATGGACGTTGGAATAAGTTCCCGGCGAGGTTAGGATACAGACCATGCTGGATTCAATGAAAGAAAAGACAAAAAAGAGCTAGGAACATTTCTACAAAATGATTTATTAATAGGCAGTTGAGGAAAGATATGTGCACAGTGAATGAGTTTATTTGTTGTGTGTTAACAGAGATAGGAAGAAAAGTGAGGTGCGACAATAATTACAAGCAAACTTCAAAGCAGACAGCAGAGTTATCCCAATATAATTCTTCTACACCTCCCTTAACTTAAACAGAACAGGCACCATGACAAACACACACACACACCACACACAACACCACACACACACACACCATCACACACACACCCAACACCACACACACACACATCCCGATGAAGAAGAGTTAATGAGAAGAAAAAGGAGAGGAGATGAGCTAACGGTCTCTCCATAACCTTTCACAATTGACGACCGCGCCACACAGTACTGTGATGGGAGGATGCTTCCGGCTGGTGATTACCTCCCTGACAGTGGCGCGTCGTCTTGCCGCTTCGTGGCAATTTTCGTGCAGCAAAGTGTTGATCCAGAGATCGGGCGCGACCGACAGCATGAAGGAAGGACTTTGGGCGGAGTCAGAAGCCAGTGGGTGGAGAGAGGTGGGAGTTCAAAAGCGAAGTGGGCGTTGTTGGCCAGGACAGACAGGCAGGTGGCGTGGTGGGCGAAGTCAGCGGCGAGTCAGGGGAAGAAGGGCGAGCCAGCAGCGGCTGGTGAAGAAGGGCGGAGTCAGCAGGTCTGAGTGGCGTGATGGCAGGAACCAACAGGAGAACGCAACAGGAACTGCACCTCCAACGAGCCTCACGACCCTGTCCTTTATAGTCCTGCCGGTGAGAGAGGGGGCGGACAAACCGAAGCGATGTGTCATCACCTGGAACCGACACGCGGATGGTTGGGACCCCGGCCCAGCACACTGACCCAGCCGTGATGGCCGGAAGCGGCTTCCACTTTACATTCGGCCAGGTGATTCCAAGCTGCGGAATCACTCCGCTGCTAAACACGTAACTCGGATCCCATGCAACCGAACTCCCGGGCCATGCCCCGGCGACCAGCAGTCAGTGCCGGTCAATTGCGCTTGCCTGTCCACACTCCCTGCGGCCCAAAGCCATGCAGCACGCCTCTGGCTGTGTAGCAGCTACGCCGGGCGGAGAGGCGAGAAGACGTCTGCCATCCGCGGGAGGACACCCGCGACCGCGGTGGTCAGCGAAGATCGACGGTAGATGCTATGGTAAAACACATGCGCAGACCCGAACAAGATGTGTGCCATTCGTGCCCTGCTCTGTGTACAATAATAAGTTACCCGGCTGCACGAGTCCACCGCCAGTCGAAGCATGTGGTCATTATCAAGGCCGTGGTGTGCACGTTGGGCCCAACCCTGATCTGCTGTTCATCAATTGAAGGAAAAATTGGATATAATTAGAAAATGTTAGTCTTGGATGGAAAAAGAGTACAGGCGGACAATACTCTGGCTGCAAGCCCTCGATTTTCTGGCCACAGATGTTGCCTTGGAGGCTGCTTGAATTGTATGGGCTATTGATGTATGCACGCAACTTTAGATAACCCCAAAGAAATAATCGGGAGGCGTTCAAGATCAGGAGAGAACGTGATGGCCAAGAAATTTCTGAATTTCACGGGAATTATTCAGTGTCCATCCTCTTTGGGTGAGGAATAATTGATTGATGAAATTTTAAAATAAAAATGCCAGCGATTTTGTTCTTTGTTCAGTTGTGAATTTTTCCATGCATAAATTTCCCAAATTTAATCTAAATTCTGAAGAAGAAAAGCAATTATTAAAATACACAAATGTTATTTAATTTCTAATCCCGAGGCGACCTTTTTAAAACACCTGTATATATAATATATATAATTATACATATATATATATATTATATATATATATATATATCGATATATATATATATATCTTATATATATATATATATCATATAAAATCAATATATATCAATATTATATATTATTATATATAACTGAAACTCTCATCTTGTTTCTATGTATGCATGTATTGTAGTATGTTCCCGGAAATAAAGCCAAAACGTGTGAACGATAGCGCAAAACATTTCCGGCCCACCTTACTTTACCATTCGCCTGCGATGTGCAGTATCCCAGTTTCGTAAAATCGGAGGGAGGCACGCAAAAATTATTTAAAATCAATTCCTGATTCCAGTGCAAGTACTCTTTCGGGAGAATTTGATCAATGCAAAACAACACTCAGCGGTATAGAGTTCTCTGGTGCTATCTTTTTTTTTTCTTTGAAGAATTATTTTTTCATCAACCGCCTGTCACAACGGGAACCCAAACGGGTTCACTGGGTTGTCTCGTATATTAAGTATATTATATATATATATAGTATATATAATATATATATATAATATAGTATACATATTATATTATATATAACAATATATATATATATTCATATATATATACCATATATATATATATTTATATACACTACCGGTCAAAGTTTTTTAGAACACCTCTGAATTTTTCCAGTTTTTACTTGAAATTTAAGCAGTCAAGGTCCAGTTAAATAACCTGAAAATGGTTACAAAGCTAAGCAGTAACTGCCAGAGGGTTTTTTAAAAAAAAAAGAAAGGTTAGGTTACCAAAAACTAAAAAATAATGTAAATTTCAGAGTTGTTAAAAAAGTTCCTTTCAGGGAAACAAGTAATGGCGAGCCAACTTGCAGCTGTTCTGCAGCAATTGGAAGTATATGTGTAAGCTTGAAAGTTTGATGCAAACAATTCCGCAGTGTCCCAACTTTTGTTGATTAGTTTACAAACCCTGCTGTCTGTATAAAAGCAGTGTTGGAACAGACTTCTGTTGCTACACCCTCTGAAAGCATTATTTGGACAATATTATAACTGGCAGAATAGTAATATTGCTGTCATCAGGGCGAGAAAAAGATAATTTACAAAGGAAGACAGACCAGACCATGGATAACCCTTAAAAATGTGGTCTTCCTTTTGAGAATTGCAAAGAGAGCCAAGGTGTCAGTGAGTACAGTTTCCTCCCCCTCAGAAAAGGGCACTTGGAAACGGGAGGAAACTCCCTGACAGGAAGAGGTCTGGCAGACCAAAGCCACGACACCATCAGGAAGGACAAGTTTCTTGAGAGTCAACAGCTTGTTGTGTCGGGGGCTCACAGGACAGCCCTCAAGCCACGGCCTTAACACTGTCGAAGTAGAGGTCTCCCATTTCAATTGTGAAAGAGAAGACTTTCGAGCCAGTGTTTTGACAGGTCGGAGTGGCAGAAAGAAAAGCATTTGCTAAGTTGGCAAAATAAGAAAAAGAGGGCTTGCCTGGGCCATGAAAGCACGCCAGTGGACTACTGAAAACTGCAAGACAGGTCTTATGGACCGAATGAATCAAAAAATTTGAAATCTTCAGTCATCACGCAGGGTTTTGTACGCCGTTCGAGTAGGCGAAAAGCATGGTGCCCTCAGTGTGTGACCACCAACTGTCAAACATGGAGGAGGAAGCGCTGAGGATCTGGCTGCTCTTTTGCTGGATCCAGAGTCGGCGGAGCTTTGCTAGATGACTGGCACCCTGAACCAAAAGGGCTACCACAGCATTTGCGGGGGCGCAGCGGCCATGCAATACCTTCTTGCTTCTATGCAATGGTCCAGGTTCATTGCCTACAAAGCAACAGACAGTGAAACAGACGCAAATGAAACACTACTCCGCGAGTCTCCTGTATTGTCAACGTACACCCTAACTTGTATGATTTCGCAGAACACATTATAGCACTTTGGAAGGCACCGTAGGAACATTCCTTGGTCGGCTAAAACTCTCACAGAATACATGGATTATTATGACCGACTGCACGAGACTCCTGAGAAGAACTTAGAACACCCAATCGAGACTGAGTTATTATGCTGCAAAAAAAACAACAATAGAAGAAGCTGAGCTGTGTACTAAGGAGTCGGAAAGCTCAAAGCAATCCTACAAGTGCAAGCCAGACAATTAATGTGGAATCTTCGTTTAGCAACACAGGTGTGCGCACCCGAGAAGCCTTCTGCGCATTGACCGGAATATTTTGATCTCTCTCTCATTGTAGAATTCGCATGGCCACGATGCAACCTGGAGTCATTAGCCGCAGGTATGATTCATGACCCTGGTATATGTGAAATAGCACAAATTCAGCGCTGTGACTTTGAATTCAGTCAAAGAATTATAGAACCTTAAACATGAATGGTCCACACGAAGAACGCCTTCCAAGGATAATATTAAATTGTTTGTATGTAGCAGGTTTAACTTCACAGCAAAAATTGAAATAAGGATAATATCCACGGGTTTACAAAAGTAATATGGAATCATCTTCCGTCGCGAAATTGAATCTTGTTTGAATCGTGCTTATGTATGTGAGAACCCTAAAAATCAAAGAGAACGGTTAAGAGACGCCAAGCCAATTAGTCAGACTCTTACACTCACCTGTAAGAGTTCACGTGAGGAGATAGGTGCAGATGATGCTGAAAGGCGTTCTGAGTGTAGTTGTGTCAATAATCGCGTCAAGAGGGTGCGAGAAAGGTCAAAACAGCACCCGGTGAAGAGTCAAGACATTCGATTTTGATAGAAGAGATTTGGTAAGACGAGATTATCATTCAATTGAATCTAATTGGTTTGCGTCATGAGACTGATGCTATTCTGAGATGCACAGCTTTTCTATATCAACGAGAGTACTGTGATGGGTCATTTGACTATCTCACTTAAGTAGGCATTAACGGAGTAAAAGTCACCAGTCTAGAAAAGATTGATGAACTGCTTTTGTTACAGCAGAAATAATTTTGTATGTTATTGTTATGTATAGTCACCAAGTAGTAGACATTAAGACATGTTAAAACGTGCTATAGAATTTCGTGTGCCAAAGCTGGAAATAGTAAGTATGGGGGTAAGGCGGTGGTCTCTCCAAATGCGTAGAAAGTGAGCCAAAAGTAAACCCGTATAAATATAGCTGAGTAGCAGGTAATAAATATTACCTCGGACGGGATCAATTACGTGTATACAGAACCTCAGATATACGATATAATATATATAGAGTAGGGATGTTCTAGTATATATCGTAGCTAAACGAGATAATACGATTAGATCCATGGATAGGAATTTGAGAGTAGTGATGTGAAGCAGACTGGAGGCTGTCATGAACCTTGTACACCAGTCTATTCAGTCCTTGTCCTCACCAATACATATTAACTCTATTGGTACTGATCATTCTTTCAAGTACAGTTACAAGCACGCTTCTGGAGCGCCCCATATAATATTATTGAGCAATGTAAAAAAGGTAACTTCAGAGAGTCGCGATGAGACAAGTGTGTAAGCCACTCGCAAAACTCTGGACACATTAATATGCTGCTTCCATTATTAGGAAAGAATATCATCACCTACCATAAAAGCCGCATGGACGTTCTATAATAGATGTTTTTGATGAAAAGAATGCTGTGGAGTTCAAGAGCCAGAGGCTGACCCAACTTGGGCCTGCTTAATGTAATATAGTTAACCAACCACCACCATGAGGATCACGAAAATAACTCCAAAGATTATTACGGAAGTAATACCCATACAATGATCATAGGATAATCGCGACTCGCCGTGGAACCGGTCCAATCACCTCAGGTGGCTAATTCCACCGAGTAAGTATCTCCCCTCCTCCACCCAACGCGCATCCCTCGTCCAAGCAGCACCAGGGTCCCCCCACTCATCACACGGTGATAAAGAATCCCCACCCTTCACTTCAACCAGAGATCATGCCCCATACTAACGAGCACCGCAGTTATTCATCTCAACACCCCCCCTACAAGTAGTCACCCGGGATCGCCCTTCTTAACTCCACCTAAAATAAAGCTTAAAAGAAGGTACTGCACTATTATCAAGGTTACGCATCTCAAAACTTTATTTTTGAAATATGATGCTTTCGTGGCTAGAGAGTATATGCAACCCATATTGCCACAAGCCTCTATACAGTTTAGTAGCTCAAGTTTGTTGCACCAGAACTAGTAGTCTAAGGGGCAGATTCTTGAAACATTTTATCTAACTTCCTCAATTATAGCCATTTTACACGTCCTTCAGGTCAAGCTCAATGTTGATTACACACCCACATCATAGTGGATGTGATAAGATACTTGTATATATAACTGGATAGTTTATCTCCCTGTATAGATAATACTGCAACTTTATGCTTGTTCTAACTTCACTTTAGTCTTTATTATTGGTATGTAGGTCTTGCATTACCCTCTTGTGAGTCTTAAGTACAGATTAATGCTGTCCCACTGGACACAGGAGTACTTCATGTCGGAAGCATGGGTATTCATGTTACTGATAGAAACCTCGTATGATATTAATGCTTACGACAAACTAGTACTGTGCGGGAGAAGAAGGGAATAGCTGCGCATATAGTTGTCCTGCGGCAGATTGGTCTATGAATCGTTTATATGCCTTTAATGATTTGGAAATGTGTCCTCGCAACTACCTCCAAGTGACTAAATGTTTGAATGCCAAGGCGATCTACCGTACCGGATGGACACCTAGATCTGGAGATTTGTGACAGTCACGGACCAAATTATGACGGGAACGTATGTTATGAAGTCAAACTGTTAGTAAGGCCATTCCTGGTCATAGCTAGCCTCGACACCACAGTACTCTTGTATCATATAAGATAAATGGTGTCTGAGCATGGACGAAATATAGCCGTGTGCTGCACAGGCCACATGTGCCTAGATCAGGACTCAATTACTACGCCAAGAATCAGTCTTCCCGGAGTGAGAGTGTCCTGATGAAAGTGTAACCATACAATTGAGAACCTAAAACCAAGACATAGTTTGTTTCCACAAACTCTCAGAGGGTGGCCTCAAGAACCCAGATGCATCCTATTGTCTGCAACATATTGATCTTCTAATTTATCCGGAATTTCGGAAAGCTGAAGGCAAGATATGTACCGTATGAATGCCTTTTCAAGAGTGAAAAATTTTATTTCGAAGTGAGATTGAACCTTAAAGTATGACACTGTTGAACTCTTGGTGATCTCAAAAAATAGTAATGGTTATCCCAAAATGTTGGTAAATGTCATATAGCAATTGCTGTCTGTAACTAATCAGTGCTGATCGGACTGCAAAAACGAAGCAAGAAATTGTATAGGAAATGATGATACGCTCCAAGATGACCTTTTGACCTCAAATCAATAGTCATTCCTAGTTAATAGAGGAGGAATAGCGGACATCCAACACTTGCTAACAGTATTCAGTGATGAATCGGTTTACATAGAACCAATTAATAGTGCTGTGAGCGAGACAACAGGACAACAGAACTGATAATCTCCCTCGTGGAGTAGCGTCTTGGTTGAATAGACCAGGTACGTTCAGCTCTACAGAATAGAACATACTCCATTCGCAAAGCAGCAGCTGTGAATAGTTATAACAGTTTACATGCTGCCACTAAGTAACGCGTGATCAGGGATAATAATGATGACTGAATACATGCGACCAATCTCAAAACCGAACAAAAATATGCTGAAGATACTGCTTGTGCATGTGTCAAGCTCACCAACAGCGATGCCACAAGCGTATTGATGAGATCTGTTCGTGCTACAGTCCTGCGTTTGGAAGCCCATCTCTGCGATGGAAGAGATCACTTTAAAATTCTACTTGATCCGGTAAAGTCCGATATTAGAGATTCAAATTGGAGATACGGATTGGTGTCACTGTGTCACACTCCCGAGACGTTCACGAGTTGGAACGGATTGGCTAGAGGAAAAACTGTGGCGCAATAGTACGTGCGACAACACAGAGCATAGATCAGACAGAGACAGACGAAGACAGACAAATGCTGCAGACCAACAGGTATATCTTGGTTCAAAAAAAAAAAATTTTGTGCCAGAGTAAACAGAACAGACAGACAGGGGTGAACATAACCTTCTTCCTCCTTTCGGTGGCCGGAAAGAGTTAGAGAATGACTGCACACTCGACTCTAATCCAACAATGCTGAGAGTCAACTAACAGGTCCATAGTTCGCCGATGTCTTTGTACAATGATGCGTTTAGCACAGTGAAAAAGGTAGAGTGTACATTTAGCGAGCTGATGCTCTCGCAATCCTCCGAGACGCGTTCCTCACTGACTACCGGATCAGAAACTGTCGTGAAAAAGATACCTGTTAACAGCTGTGGGTAAGTCTGACTATGCGTACCTGGCGCGTGACAATGCTCATCTGGGATTAACGAGAGTGATTGATGGAAGGCCGCTGAGAGTTTAAATCATCACTAAGAGCTATTACCCAGTATCCGTCGACGATCCAGTGCCACAATCGCTACATGGTGGATCTCTACTATAAAATGTAGCGACAACAAGTTACTTCGAAGCTACCGGACATGAGATAGTTGAGTCTAAGTTTGTAATTGGGGAAAAATGAAGTGTGGTAGTGTACAAGTATTTTGTCGTTACGCGAGCACAGGCATCAACGAGCCTCAAGTGCACCAGACGCTGATGCGGGGAGTTATCAAAAAGGCCTGATTTGTGACGTCACAAGTTGATCACTTACGCCTTTCTTCTTCTTCTTCTTCTATCTTCTTTCTTTCTTCTTCTTCTTCTTCTTCTTCGTATTCTTCGTCATAGGCAGCGCAAGGCTGGCAAGGGCACATTACTGACTGAGGCATGGCTGTGCTGCTGTATCCCTCTATTAGTTAGGACGGTGTAATTCCTTGCCTTATCCAGTTTGTAGTACGGCCTCGAAGGCGGCGACTAAAGGGCCCAGTTCCTGTCCAACCTTTCACCTGAAGAGCGCGTGCGATGGAAAGATCTAGACATGTGGCATCATTGACCGAGGCACGGGGCGACACACATTGATGGATCCACCCTGCGTGCATAGCACCTCGACTAATGTGGAGATGGGAGGCCACGGTGAATATAATAGGCATAAGCCCAGGCTTCGACGCGATTGTAAAACCCAGGCAACGATCAGGACGTTAGGGGGAGAGTTGCCAACTGCATCAACCGCTAGAAGTCTAGAGGATACATGACCTGTCCGCTCGTCGTAACCTTAGTGCGTCCTTTTGATTTTGAGCAATAAATAGTATAGTTCTAAAAAGCGCCATACCAGATAAGAATGGTAAGTTGCCGGTATCATTCGCAGTGTCTAGTACAAAAACCTCTTTGTAGCAAGAAGCATCGGTAGAGGAGGGTATCAATCTGATCCATGAGAAATAGCAGAAACAGTGTTGTGAAGAAATAATGCTGCTGTAGTTCGCATCTAGGTTTTGCAAGATGTGCGACAATAGAGTTAAGAACAACTGAGGACCAGATCAGGACGATCAATGCTCAGGGAGGAAACAGTACGGACTGACAAACTGCAATTGGCATGGATGGCATTCTACCATATAAATACCAAGCAATACAAACCCATAGCTTTCACACATATGTATGGCGAATGATGGGGGGAGGGGGAGAGGAGGTGACGAGAGAGAGGGGGGAGAGGGGAGAGAGGGAGGGAGAGAGAGGGGTAGAGAGAGAAGAGGAGAGGAGAAGGGGGAGGGAGAGAGGAGGGGGAGAGGGAGGAGATAGAGGAGAGTGTAGGGAGAGAGAGAGAGAGGTGGGAGACGGAGATGGGAGAGAGGACGTGAGGGGAGGAGAGAGGGTGGAGAGGGAGAGAGAGAGGTGGGAGGAGAGGTGGGAGAGAGAGAGAGGGAGGAGGGAGAGACGAGAGAGGGAGGGAGAAGAAAGGAGGGGAGGGAGAGAGAGAAGAGCAGAGAGAGAGACGAGAGAGAGAGACGAGAGAGAGAGAGAGAGAGAGAGGAGAGACGAGAAGAGAGAAGGCGAGAGAGAGGGGTGAGAGAGAGAGGAGACAGATGAGAGATAGGGAGGGGGGAGAGGATGGGGAAGAGAGGGCTGGGAGAGAGAGAGGGCGTAGAGGAGGGGGCAAGAGAGGAGGGAGGAGATAGAGAGAGGGGGGGAGACGAGAGAGAGGGCGGAGAGAGGGAGAGAATGAGAGAGCGGGCAGAGAGGTGGGAGAGATCGAGAGAGGGAGGAGAGAGAGAGAGAGAGAGAGCGAGACAGAGAGAGATAGGGAGGGGGGGAGAGAGGGAGAGAGAGGGCCGAGACGAGAGAGAGGGCGGAGAGAGGGGGGAGAGAGAGAGGAGAGAGGAGGGGTTGAGATTAGGGAGGGGAGGGGTGAGGGGGAGAGGGAGAGAGGGGGAGAGAACGAGAGAGAGAGGTGGAGATGAGAGAGGAGGAGAGAGGGGTGAAGATAGGGAGGGGGATACGAGAGAGGGGAGAGGGAGTGAGGGGAGAGCGGGAGAAGAGAAGAGGTGGGAGAGAGAGGTTGGAGAGAGATAAGGGCGAGAGGAGAGGGGGGAAAGAGGTGGGGAGAGAGAGGAGGAGAGAGAGAGAGAGTAAGTGGGAGAGAGAGAGAGGAGAAGAGAGGGTGGGAGAGAGAGAGAGAGGGGAGTGGAGAGAGAGAGAGAGGGAAGAGGAGAGAGGAGAGGAGAGAGAGAGAGAGAGAGAGAGAAGAGAGAGAGAGAGAGAGAGAGAGATAAGGAGCATCATGAACTGAAGCAGAGGAGAGAGAGAGAGAGATTTATTTTGATTGATTTGATTGATTGCAATTCCACCTTATTTTCACCACAAAAGGAATAAAAAGTTTTCATGTTTATTTTATTTTTTTCGTATTAATAAATTCCTTGTGTTGATGTTTCAACCTGGTCCATGCGTTGTCATTTTGCTTCCATTGGATCCGGCATTGTCCGAAACTTAGATAGAACTTGGAGGGGCAGTTCCCAAACTAATTACCTGTCATTAGTCGGCATGCACCAGCGGTAAACGCTCGGGCCGCCCCGAATTAGACCTAATCAAGATAAGATTGGTGCATGCGATGGGCGCGCTACCCGTCAGGAAGCATCTGACCTCCAGTTAAATGGCAAATCAGATGCGTGGGCACTGGAACTTCGTGGTTAACTGATGGCGTGTTGAGTTGAAGCAACCACCATACCACGGAAGTTAATTGTGAGCGGGTGTGGCCCCAGGTCTGGCTTCTCTCCGGTGAGGAAACGGGATGAACCCCCTCATAACACTGATTACCCATGGGCCGTAACAATATATATGAGCCCCGTGAGGAGAGTGATGTAAGCGACATTTTTTAATGATATTGATGATGATAGCTCGGATGATTAGGGTAAGGGTTAAAATATGTGTTATATGGCATTAACTCCAAAATGACCGATGTGGCCCTTACATTCACTCCTCACGGCGCCTCTTGATATATATATATATATATATATATAATATATATATATATATATATATATATATATATATATATTGTGTGTGTGTGTGTGTGTGTGTTTTGTTTCATTAAAGGCATAACATTTTTTCTCTTTGCCAACTCCCCTACCCCCACCCGTCTCTCTTCGTCACATCCTCGCTCTACTCCCTCCTAAATACAGTGCAGCAACCTCTCTCTCTCTCTCTCTCTCTCTCTCTCTCTCTCTCTCTTCTCGTGTTCCAGGCAGTGCTTATCTCTGGACCTGTCTGGCCATATTTGTTAATCTCTGGACGTGTCTGGTGGTTTTGTAGTATGACCAATATAAAATGGATTTCAGACATCATTTTTGTTTCTACCTTCATTGTTATTCTGTGCAGAAACATTTTGATGAGACAGTATGGAATCGTAATCAAATGCTCCACCACACATCTGCCTTCCCTTCCCCCACCCCCTCCTCACTCTACCTCCCTCCTCTCTCCTCTCTTTCCCCCTCCACCCCCTCCCTCTCCCCACCCCTCTCTCTCACTTCCCCCTCTTCCCCGCCCCTCTCTCTTCCCCTCCCTCCCCCCCCCTTCTTAGTATTCCCGTCAGCGAAGCGACGGTATTTGCTCGTATAAAAATAAAAACCCCAAACTTGTTAAATACGACGCTGAAGCCACTTCCAGAATTTATCAATTTCAGCTGCCACCACCATGCATGCCTTTTTGCCACCAAAGAAGAGCACATTTCAATTTTGCTGGGCACCCGGCAGAGCAAAACTTACAGTGGGGTCCATTATGAGGAAACTTATTATGGGCAGTTTTATTTTAACAAACAGTATTTTGTAAAAAATCCCATTTAATAGACTATTTGACTCAATACACCATAGTTAAAAGTAAGTGTTTTTTTGCAATTAAATAATAAATGAAGAATCAAAATCCATTGAGTCAGAGTGGAAAAAATTAAATAAAACTATATTAAGGCCTGTGGTGAATGCTAGTATAGCAAATTGGTAATTGCAGGTGGAAACTGTACAAGGG